>WBMW01001041.1:869732-930662 GCA_013396635.1 Penelope pileata | reverse complement strand
CCCAAAAAAAAAAAAGTCTTTTTGCATTTGAAGAAGACTGACACAATAGATGTGCATGTGGCCAGATACCTATTATATTTCTAGATACTGGCACAACAAACTTCATCATTTTCTATACAAGAATTCTGAAGCCAGCATATTGAGCCGTCTCACTTGTCACCATTTCTCTTGTGTAAAGTCAGAAAGTGTCAGAAGGGAAAATGAGGGTGAGGGGGTCAAGAAGAGAAAGCATGTTTTTTTCTGGATAAGGAAGAATCCTACACAAAAGCTTTTGGTTCTCTTCTCTCATTGCTATTGTCCTCCTGTGTGACAGTTCCCAACCAGTGAGTGAATACAGGAATGAGATATGCTAAAATTAGAGTTGAGATGCAGGGTGGGGTAGACTGGATACCAAGCTAATAAACTCTGATAGATTTACTAGCTTGTGCCCCATGCCAGTACTACTACAGCTGGGAGTAACTATTTAATTTGAAAAGTGAGGAGTAAGCAACAGAAGCTGGAAGAAAGGAGTTGAGGAGAATGGAAGTGGATTGAATTGAGGAGAAGAGATTGTTCCAAAAAAATCAGTGAGGACTCAAGAAAGATTCAGAATCACTGATGTGTATGATGCTAAGGATGTTGAATACGATGATATTTAGGAGTAACATTTCCAAGAGTCCTCTGAATTTCTGTCTCTGACAGGGGCAAGTTGTTACTCAGCATCTCTAGCACTATTGAAGCACAGGGTTGGAAGAATAAGCACTGAGGTGAAGGAAAAACATTCAAGCCCATCTGCTGGTTCTGGTATTAGCAAACTGTGGTGTCTTGGGCAAATTGTGGTCTCAGTTTTCCCATCTGTAAAGTGAGCTGGTTACAGCTTCCACAGTGAAGGTAATTAGTCAGTGCCTTGCATCACACAGGCTGTTACGAGGAATGCTGTGGAAAAGACTATCAAACAAGAATAATCCATTCTGAGCCCGTGGCCACTAATTGAAAAGGATGTATAAGACGTAGGGCAGAGGCCTCCTTCCTTTTGCACTGAGCAAGGCAGATTTTAGTTTCTGTGGAGGATTATATAGGACTGCATCACTATAATTTGCTTGTGTAAGTTGAGCTATTTGAGGAAGCCTCTGCTGAATGTTTAAATCTGCAGCCTTCCTATAATTCCTAATCCAATGGTGTAACTACCTAGGCTTTCTCATAAAATCTCATAAAGCAGAGGTTAACACCTCCATGTGTTACCAGCAGGGCTAAAACTGTTGGGTTCCCTGGGCAGACCTCTGCCACATGAGTGTTAATTGGCAGTAGTAAGAGGTTCTTCTGTGTGGACCAGGTGAGAAAAGAACTGGGAAATGTTTGCAGGATTCAGAGATGTTTGCCCACAGCAGAGAAACGTCTGGTTCTATTTCAGGGTCTGGGAGGGCTCTGATCTTTGCAGAAAGGGCTCTTTCTGATGCTTTCTTCCAAAAATACCTCCTTCTGAATTTCTCCCCAGCTCAGGTATTGTTGTCTGAGCAATGACTTTTCTCCAGTTCTCATTTCTATTCTTTTTCTTAATTGGACTTAACACCCATACTTCAGGTTTCTTACCTTCAACTACTTCATTAGTCATCCTGCATTCTGCCCTGCTCAGAGCTTTGTGCTGAGACCCAGACAAATCCCAGCCTCCTGCTTCTCCTTTTACCAGTGGTCCCACTGTCCTCACCCAGCCAATGCTTGTATTTACCAGCTCTTGATCTGCACTGATCTCTCACTCACCTTTGTGTCTCCCTCTTTTTTTCTGTGTGATCCTTTTAAAAATTCATTGTCTTTGGTTTTCCAAGTCAGTTTCCTCATTCCAGTCAAACTTCCGTCAGACCTGTCCCTTTTACCTTCTTTCCCTATGTGCTCCCTATGTGGTCTCCCCTCCATGTTAGTACGTTACTCATTGGTCTCAGTTCTGTCTGCAGCTTTGGACCTCTTGCCATTTCTCTCATTAACACTAGTTCTATACTTGTTTCAGTTTGTAAGCCTTCATAAGCAGGCCCAACTCAAAGTTCAGTGGCTTTATTCCACCTTGATCCAGACCAGCTGAGAACAGTTACTAGATGAGTCCTTGTAAACCTTTGTAGCCCTTGCTTGGCTCTGTGGGTGTGACACATGCATTCCGGTCTGCAGAAGCCATAAGACGCCAGATCAGTATTTATAATGACAATTTAGGTCTGAAGTTTTAGCAAGTCTTGGCAAAGCCTGTGCATCTGGGGTTTTGCAGAGCCCATCTGGCTAAACTTAAGTGAGAAGGCAAGGCAAAAGATGCAGCTCTGACACAAAGGCTGCTAATTTGCCAGTTTGTATAATGTTTTGCAAAATATAGTGTCTCTAAAGAAAACAGGTGTCGAGGGTTTTTTGACTGAGTTGAAACAATGGATGTTGTTCAACTGCTTTGGCTGAAATATTGAAAAATTTCGCTGAAAAATTGGCTAAAATATTCTGCCAGAGGCAGAAATCAGACTGGAAAACTGTTGTATTATCTGTCGAGAATAACACAATTAAAAGCAGCTGAAAACTATCTTAATAATGGAAGGTGTTGGATAGCCTTAACGGAAGCAGTGCTAGAGATCACCTCCATTAGTACGCTCGGTATTAAGATGTAACAGTGCCTCACTGAATCCCTGAGATACTGAGAAGTGGCATAGGAGGCTTTCAGAATTCAATAATGAAGTATATACAATGCTGTAATGATATAAAGCACATTCACGTTGTGCAGTATATGAGGTAGTAAGGAGAGGATTAAGAAATGCAGACCAAAGCAAAAAGTAGGTTTCAGATAGGATTTGAAAGAGAAATACATGCCTTTGAGGCAAAATTTGACTATTCAAAGAGAGTTGTCCTAGTTTAGAGGAGCTGCAGAGGAAGGACCTTTGTACAGACAGCTACAGTATTGTTAGAAATAGATGCTCCTATTCACTTACAGTAGGAATCTGGAAGAGTAGTTGTAAAAGAAGAGTTCTGTTATGCAAACTGGTCCAAGCCCATCGAAATATTTGCTTGAAAAAGGTTGTATGCGCCTATCTAAGGTGTTTTGAAATTTTGACTATATATTTTGTTTCTGATTGATGGCAAGTTTATCGGTTTAGTCCAAACAGGGATTTATCCCGTTTCTCTAGACAGCCCTGATTACCATTTTTCCTTTCTTTGTGAAAGCTTTCTAAATATCTGACTTACCAAGTCTGTGTTCAATTTTTTTTCAGATAGTAGTTATTCCTGTTTATCAAACCTCAAGTTCACTGTGGGATGCCTTTTTTGTTGTACTGTTCAGGAAAGATAGGAAAAATGTGGAAGCAGGCCAAATAAGAGATTTTAAGTGCTGTTGTTTTCACTGTAGTTTAATTCCTGCCCTTGCAAAAGTAAAAGTCTTCTAAAAACAGTGGAAATTTCCAAAATGGCAGGTACCACTTGTATTGTCTTTTTGGTAAAAGTATCATTATCCCTCTGTAAGTCTGTGACATGTGAGACTGCTTTTCATGAGGTCATCAGTATCCTGTTAATGATACTAGGAAACAAACATCTCTACCTAGAAATTCAATATTAATATATAGGATCTTTAGATTCCTTCATGTATAGTTTGTATTATACCAGAGTGTTTTTTTAGTCAAGCAAACCTCCCATTGACTTCACTGGAGCTTTCTTACCCAAATCTATCCACTAATTTATTGTATGCTATTGACAAACAATTGCTGGAGCTTCAGGCTTTGCCAACATCTCCAAAATCATTGACTTAAAAGGTGATACTCCTTGTACTCCTTGCAAACTAGAAAAAAGCCCAACAACTTTTAATAATTCCCTTAGAAATAAAAGAATGGGTATGCTGCTTGCCAAAGGGCAGAATTGCCAGAAGGGAAGAAAATGTTTTGTGTATCTGTCAAAGTTTTGACTGACTCTTCCTCTTAGGGACAATTCCTATTTATCCGTCTGTATTCCAACTCCTAAAACCAGAGGCTTCAGATGTCATAGCATCTCTTCAGTTCTGCTGGCTGAATGATGGACAGCCTGTAGTTCAAAGCAAGCTAAGACCATCCTTGAATTTGCCACTGAGAAATGCTGGAAAATTTTAAAGATGAGCTTGTTTGCAACCAATGGAAAAATTATTTTCTGCTCAGTTTTCTAACCGTGAAGAGCCTATACTTATCAACAGTGTTTTTCTATTAAGAATATGATGTTGGACATTCACCAGTTAGGGGAAGGTTTCCAGTAATTGGCAGGAAAGTTTTCATTAATGTCTCTTCAGTATGTTGCATTTTGGGCAGATGCTGGGAAGCCGGAACAGCAGGTTCTCCTTAAGACATCTTTAGCAAGATGTGTTGCAGCTCCTCAGCCAAGGGAGCTGGACCATCTTGATTTGCTTGGTTGAATCACTTAATTTATACCTGTAAAATTTTACACATGAATGACGTAAATTTATGTCTTGATCCTCATATTGAGCTTATCCATGTAGATCTTGGGCTCTAATGCAGAACCTCCTGACACAAGGAGCAAACCTGCAACTCGAAAACTGTTACCCTCCTGTGGTTACTGCGAGTACGTAGAACAGTTGCTTTGCAGTCTCTGTAACAGTGGTGTCAACACCTTTAGCCACATGAACTACATTTGTCGATGGCAGGAGCAGATGCCCTGCTCCCATGATACAAGCTTCCCAAAAGTGGCACGTGCGTGGTTTCACCTAGCTGCATGGACAGCTGTGCAACTGTTTTCCAGGCTGTCCTGACAAACTTACCCTGACGGACAGGTTGGGGGTCTGGAATTCATCATT
This sequence comes from Penelope pileata, assembly GCA_013396635.1. Lineage (NCBI taxonomy): Eukaryota > Metazoa > Chordata > Aves > Galliformes > Cracidae > Penelope > Penelope pileata. The sequence continues at coordinate 925,894 of WBMW01001041.1, read as the reverse complement.
TTGTGTTGGCTTGCTATTGTCTGCCGCTTGTAAAATTTATGTGGGTAGCTCACATTAGAAAATGACACAATCATATTTTGCATATGATTATCCTCATCTGGTATGGTAAGATGTTTTTTCTAGTTAGGAACAGATTAAGCAAAGGTATTACTATTGCTCCTTGATCTGAAGCTTGATGAATCCATTCTACATGATCATTTAAAAATATATCATTTCTACTACATACTCTCACACAGAAGTGGAACTTGCATGTTATTTTATTATGATTTTTGTTCACTGACAACAGCTTAGGTAGTGTTATACTTGTGAGGCCTTGTTGTTTGATAGAGTAACTTCAAAACAAAAATCCCTGCTTAAATGAGATTATGAAGCCAAATGTGGTCACAAAAAATTAAAGATCTAGTTGCATAATTGTTTCACAATCTAAACTTGCATTTAAACAAACAAACAGAAAGGTTCTCCTCATTACAGTCATCAAGATAATGTCTGAATCCAAACAAGAGACGCTTTAGTGCCCTTCAGGAATAGCCAGCTGAGATGAAAGACTGCAAGATAAAACAGAATAGCGAATGAACAGCTCCTATTCACTTCCTTTAGCTGTTAACATTGAATTGTAACAATGGCAAACCAAGATCTCTAATGTGTACAATTTTTAGCCCTGTATTGACAGATATATTGGGGCATGTAACTGTTGAGGATCTTTCTGTAGAATAAGGAATTCAGCTGCCTCTGCTCTTTAAAGTCACTACTGTCCTTGCAACAAAAAGAAAGGAAAGGTTTTCAACTTCCCACTCCTGTCAAATGCCTCGGGCTTCTCCTGACTCCTAGATGCTGAGTAAGCATCTACTTATGCAAATACTGAGTAATCATCTGCAGCTATAGCAACTGGGCAGTACTGTGTGTTTCACTTATGTTTTCTGTAAAACCCTGCACTCCATGTCAAAGTAGGGAGAACAGTAGGTAAAAGTTGGCAGGTGCACGTAGGTATCCTGCGCTGGATGTGCAGCTGGTGTACAACTGATGTTGCATTTCTACCAGCAAGAAACCAATGCATCTCCTTTAAAAAAATAGTTTGTATCCTAACTTCTATAAATCATTAACTATGTTTATTCTTCCCTTATCCAACCTGAAATCAATTTTTAGCGGTGAATTAAGTCATTGACATTTTTATAGCTCTTATTTAATATTTCTCCTGAATTCTACTTCTCTTTTGACGACAATAAAACTTTTATCAGTCTCAGGGGTGTGATGGTTTCATCCTGGCATAAATATGTTGTTGTTTTATAGCAACCTGAAATTCAGCATTACCTTTGTTTACTCAAAGTAAATGACTAACAAATTTTGTACCATCCTTAAAAAAATTACATTCCAGTCTCAGTCTCCTTTTTCAATCTGAGCTATGAATATAAATATCAGATGTATTTTGTCTCCATGTTCTATTGTTCCTATGACAAAACCAGCACTGCTGCTGCTTTGTTTTCAGTTTGAAGCATCAGGCTTTGAGTATTTGACAGTCCACAGGGAAAAAGGAAGAAGCAGATGAAGCAAAGTTGAATGTTTTAGCCTTTCAGATGCAATGAAATATGAGAATGGGTTTGAGTCATTCAGATGATTTTTCCATACTGAAGTATGATGAAGCAAATGAAGAAGAGGGGAAAAATTACTGAAAAGTATTTGTAACTCTCCAAAGGTCTAGTTCTGCAAAGTTCTGAGCATGTAGATAGCAGTCATCTTACAGGGGATGTGGCTACGTGAGGGACATGAAATTTAAAGGTTTGAAGAGCAGGAGCTAATCTAGGGAAAATGTAATACAGTATTTGAGAGAAGTAGGTGTTGATACAACTATGGAAATATTTCTGATAAATATCTAAGTAAATTCAGTTGTGGCTGACAGCTCCTTTTGGAAATGTTTGCTTTTAGTTTCATATTAAAATCATGTGAAAGGTTACCACAGAGAAGTTGATCCTTCTTTCAGAGGACAAGAGATCACAGTTTGCATTCAAGCTGCTGCTCGCGTGCTTCTCTGCTCTGTTTATCTTAGTTACTTAAGTCATTTTCCATGGTAGGTGAGTGACATACATTGTAGGGCTCTGGCATGAATTGAAAAGTGTGTTTAAAAGTCCACGTTTTTTGTGGTTCATTCCATCTCTCCAGCATCCAAACCTGAACTGACATGGCTCCTAGCCCATGTACCTGCTGATGCTCTTCAGTAGAATTCAAAGAAAGGCTTCACTGGATGATAAACTATAATAACTTAAATATTTCTTCTTTTCTTCAAATAATTTCTGAAGATGGATTTTTGAATCAATAGCTCTTCAATATGTCCTGGCCTCTTTTAAAAGCCTCTGTTGGTCTACTATGTTGAAGTGCAGTTTAGAAGAGCATGGTTATGCCTGAGTCAGAAGTGCTGCATCCCACTTCTGGGATCTTCCTGGGGGCCAGAGTTATGATGCTTCTGACTGATGTCCTTAGCCATGCGCATCACTGAGAGGCTGTGCAGCTGTAAGAGGTATGCCTTGTCTCTGTCATTCCCCATCTCTAACGAAAGTGTGCACTCACACTGACACAGACGCTCTGGGTAGCAGGCACCAGTCTGGAGGCTTCTCCTTGTCTCTGTGTGCAGACACAGCAGCAGCTGAGCGTGTAGGAGGGGTGCCTCTGCCTCTTCCTCTTCCTTGCACCTTCCCTTCTGTCTGACTGGGATGGGTGGCAGGTCCATGACAGCCTGTGCAGGAGAGGAGGCTGTTCAGCTTCAGAAATAGCTGCAGAGCAGGTAAGGCCTTTTGCTGTTGTCCCATGGGTGATTGTTCTAAGCTTTGATTAGGAGCGTGTTGAAAATTGCCTCTGATCGATGCATCTACATACGTGTATATAGACACTGAGAGCAGAGGGAACTCAGCTAACTCCAGTGATAACCACATTGTACGCTGTGTGCCTCTGGCTACAGAAACTGATGTGCCTTTACCGTTCCAGCTCAGAAGGGAAACTGGGCTCAGCAGAGCCTTTGGCCTTTTGAAAGCATGAAAATCTATAGGGAGCTGAAAATGATTCCTCTTTCATTGAACTGCTTAAAATAAAGTGGCCTATGACCTTTTGAAAGTATGTCTGATCCTGTGGGAGTTGGGAGAGACCAAATGAACTGAACCATCGCAGGACCCAGAGGTGAGCACAAACTCCGATTTGGAGCCAAGCTCCACAAAACAGACTATTTTGTAAAGTGGGAGGTGATGATCAAGTTTAATCTTGCTTTCCACTGATAGTGTAATCTCATGCAGTATCTTCAGTAATTCATCTTTCAAAAAAGGAAAAATGTGTATCATATTTGTAAAGACAGCCTCAATTCTACCTTAAAGCTGTTTAGGAATAATGTAATCTGAAATTAAAAAATGATTTTTTAATCTCTCTGTATGATTTCCTACTACTACTACAAATTTTCACCAAGAATGAAAACATCTTTCTGAACTCCATGCAAATTCTGACAGATTATGCTTGAGTCATAACTTAATTATCTTTATGATAAGGATGATAACTTTTTCTATATTTTCACTGTTTTCTTCTGATAATTCTTGCTTGTTTTGTTCTTATTTCTTTCTTCCTCTCATGAAGATACTCATTGGAATCATCTGATGAGTATTCTGTCTTTGGAGGAGGGACGTTAGATAACATTTTCAGTAACGCTCTTTTTGGCTTGGCATAGAAAGTTCTTAATTCTTTTCTGGTTCATTGTTTCTTCTTGGACACCTTAGAATCTTATGAGCCATCTTATCCAAATCTTTGCCCATATGTTTGTGATCAGCTGCCCTTGGGCATGATCTGGAAGCCACCCCGAAGAACTGTGGCTCTGCAATATGCAATGACAGTTTGATGAGTTTGGCCTACTTTCTATGGCACCAGACATAGGCCTTTCTTTTTGTCCCTGTTGAAATACATATTGTTCGATAGTTTCCAGTTCTCTGATATGCACTTTTAAGCTTGTGCTGCTTTAGCAAAACCAGAAGCATTCAAATCGATCTTGTTTGGTGAGTCTCATTTAAACAGCTGACAAACATGTTGCATTTCCTCTGCTGTTTGTCTACACCTGTCATGTTTCTGTATCTTTGCTCTGTCTTACCTGCTGGAGCCCCACATGGTATAGCAATAATTATGTAGCTATTCTGTTCTGTTATCAGTAAACAGGTTTTAATTGGACTAGAGGGCAAGACTGTAGCACTGAGTGTATTGTACTTTCTTGTTGTATTAAAAACGTATTTTAGATCCGCTGGTCTGAATCAGAAAAGCAAGAAATGATTGCTTGTAAACAAATCCAGGTCTGGCTTCCTAAGAAATACATGAGAATATGTTCTCCCTCACCATGCATAGGTGAGAAAAGTGGTGAGTATAAAGCAAATCACCAAGGGCAAAATGGCTAATAGAAAGATGTACAGTGGAGGAGAAAAAAAAGCAAAAAAAAAAGCACAAAGTGAATTTTAAAAAACCCTCCTGTTATGATTGACCAGTAAGGATTGTACAAGAACTTGTTCAGGTATTTATTGTCAGAAAAAGAATTTGTTCCTGCTTCAGGATATTTGCATTTTCCTTAAAATAGTGAAATACTGTGCACAGTCCTAAATGTTTTGGAATCTAGTCTCATCATGTCCATCAAATGACCATGCTCGAGGTATTTATTGATGAGGCTGGATAAATCCTGGCTGAAGAGAACACCACTTGTCATGGAATGAGTAAAAACCTGGGCGTGATGCCAGGCTCTCAGGGACAATTTTGCATTGATGTCATATAGTGATTTATACTTGTCTTTGCTTCCATCGTGGAGTGCTCGAACAGGGAGAGGGAGGAAGGAGGAAAGCAAAAGCACTGTATCCTTACAGGGATGTTATTTACTTAAAAATTAAAATCTTTTCATTGTCTCACTATTTTAGGGAAAAACATAGACGCCAACTTCCTCTGAAGTTACATAGTCTGTAGTATATATGTGAAGCAGATAGGATGGTCATGATAACTCACATTATTTTTTTCATGGTAAAATACTCATTATCCTGTGAGAACAGAATTTTTTTATGTTAAATAAGCTTAGACTGCAATACTGAAAAGTAGACTTGAGTTATTGGTAGAATTTTTCTTGCTCCTCAGTGATGGTTTTTTTTTCAGTGAGTAAAAGTTTATTTTTCATTCTGCTTTATTCAGTGAATCATAGAAAAGTCTATACACTTTAAAGATGGAAAATGACCAATGCATAGAGGTCTTTTATGACTTTCAATAAGGCTTTTTGTTTTGCTGGCTTATTAAAATCAGTTTTTGCACTTGGGAACTCCTTGGCTTGTGCAAGGAGCTGTAGTTTCCTCCTATTCCCTGTAGCCTTACAGGAAAATAGCATTCCCAGACAAAAGTTGAGTCAGGAGAGAGAAATGACTCATTCTTTGTGCGTTCCTCTCTGACATTTACTTCATGAACAATCTAGAGGTTTAGTATGAAGTATGGCTGTTGTATAAGGATACAGAAAGTTTACATGAACTCAAGGGGAGAATGGAGCAAGAACTTGAAAGAGAGATCTGTTGGGGGTTAATAAGAAGACAAACTGCATCATACTCAGGAAATCCCCTAAGCTGAAAATAATTGAAGGCTGGGAGAGTGCAGGAGAGAAGTACAAGCCTCCTCTGTCACTGGTCTTCCTTTGGCATTTGATTATGGTCAGTCTTGGAGGCATAGTAGCGGGTTAGATGAACCCTTGTTCAGGAATGGAAAACAAAAAGCCTGAAAATTGGAACTTTGGAATTCAAAATCCAGAAAGAGTCAAGATTTTATTTTTTTCCCTTGTTCTACGGTTTTGTGGTCAATCATCTGCTGGTTTGGAGGGGAAGGAAAGAAAAGTGATCTATTAATGTATTATGAATACCTGGGACTCATAATGCTGAAGCCGTTGTTTAAAGTCAGTAGTCTTTGCCTTTTAGTGAACTTTTAGTGAACAGAAAACAACTATCAGCTGAAGAATTGTGGCTTGTTATTGTAGTTAAACCTAAGAAAAGAGGAAAGTTCGGGGTTGTCAGTTGAGAAGTTCACCTTGAGATGTTAGTGTAGGAACAGTCAAACTCCAGTAGACATATGAAAATGCATTTCTGTCTCAAATGACTCATTTTTTGGTGTCAGGCTTTGGCTTCATACTGATTGTGTGCTTGGATTTGTATGAATTTGGGAAATTAAATCTGAATGTGTCTAGGAGAACTATTCATAGGGAACTTTCTTCTTTCTCATAGGAGAACTCTTCCCAAGAACCTCGCTTTCGTCCCCTCTTATGGGTTTTTTAGGCTAGTCATTACAGCTGTGGCTTGTAAACCCATGAAGTCAGTTATTCCTGCTATGAATTAATGATATACAGATGCTTTTAAGGTGGTATTACTATTGACAAAATGAAATTCTGTGCTTTTCTGAATCCTTCAAGAAGCTGGATTGTCCAAAGCTCTGGAGCTGGAAGTGCCCTCCAAAAGTTATAAAGAAGTTTATTGCTGAGAGTTCAGTCGTCATGAGAGTGTTCAGCAAAAATTCTTCATCTCTGTATCTCATGATACAGAGAGTTAAAAGAGTGGTACTAAGCTGAAATGGCAATCTCAGCTAGAAACGGAGAGAGAGAGAGGTAAATAATATCAGGACGTTGGTTTATTGGTGATAAAGCCCTCTATTTCAGAACGTCTTTTGAAATCTAATTTTGTTTCTACACTGCAGTTAAGCAAGAGAACTTGGAAATCTGAAATGACACCACAAATCCTGCACTAGCAGTGAAGTGTCACAAAGAAGTTGACAACTTGACATCAGACTTGTGACACTTTTTCCTGCTCATGATGTCCTTCAGTAGCTTTATTTCAAGGAGTTTTCAGTGGAGAGTCACGTACAAGGACTGAAAAGGAGATGGCAGGGCCCAAGACATTTCAGCCTCTCTCCAAGGAAAACAAACCTAGCAGCATGGTCTAGTTACCGTCCCTATTTTCATCAATTCCCTAGCAGATTTGAGTCCAGATATAAGTGTCCCAGATATCAGAAAAATGGATCTCTACAAGGCCTAAGAAACCTCACCTGAGCAGAACCTCACTGTCTTTCCAATAAAGCTCCTGACTGGGAAACTTTCTTAGAAGACGGCTTACAGGAACAAGCAGTGCTTATTACTTATCAACAAATGCCAGATGTAATTGCATACGGGTTTTCTACTCATTTTTAGGAAGGTATCTGCTTCCTTTTAGCCTTTCTACAGGAAGGAAGCACAGCACCAGTTTGACAATTTCCAAGGTGGCTTAGGAATATAAGATTGTGCTGTTCAACTGCTGATGCTTCAGTACTTCAAAGTTTCAGACTGGTGCTGAATTCAAATGTCTGAAAAAATTGTTTTTCTACCTTTTTTAAAGCCTCTTACTTATTTAAAAGATTTTTCTTACCTGTTCCAAAGAATGGCTAGTGGTACCTGCAGGTAAGTTCTGCAAAGAAGGTGCAAGAATCAGTTTACCAGCCGTACAGAGGAGATGCTGTATCCCATCCAAATCAGGGTATGTAATAACCAGCCTGTGAATTTTGAGATAACTGCATTCGTTGTATATTAGTAATGAAAGGGAATTTCTTTGGGCACAAGAACTAGCCTGGAATGAGCTTTGTGGCATCTAGGTCAGTCCCTACTGTTGTCTGAATTGAAGGTCTGGGTGCTGACTCTTGATGCTGGAAGATATACTGCTGTGTTTTGCATTATTTTTGGCATTTCTCATGTTCTCTAGGAAGTCAGTTCAGCAAAATTACTCTGAAAGCCAATAAAAAGCAGCTAAAAGTTTTTGCTTTATTTTTCAAGTGCACCAATATATATCACCCAGATGCCTTTAGATTTCACACAATGCATTTCAGAATAGAGATTCTCTTTATACGCATTTCTGTTTTTCCAGAGTTTTTTTGACTTCTGCTGTTAAATTTATCTTTTGTTGATAAGGTTTCTTTTATAGACCACTAGTGGTTGCTACTGATCCCCAGAGGGTGTTTAAGTAATTTAGTGAAACTTAAGAGTTGCAGTTTTGAATTTCCAGACAGGCGAGGCAAAATTGCTGTCTTTACTGTAATCTGTAGTTGGATCTACTTGACATCTAATTTGTCACTGTTTTCTCTATCAGCAGATGTGGAGGATGAGTAGTATGAACCTATTTCTGGATCTGAACTCCTGTGAGCTTTTGTCACATTCAGATTGCAAACAGGACATACACATGGGAACTTAGGGTGACACAATGGCTTCACCAGCTCCCCTTCCTGGACTCTACCCTAGGTGCAATTCCTATGGGAAAGTGTTGATGAAGTTACTTTATTTTTTTTTTTAATGACCTAGAAACCTGGCCAGAACCTTTCTCATTATTTCATTCCCATTTTCACAGCTTTCCTAAGTATAAAACTGACATTAAAAAAAAAATATAAATCATTTGATCATAGCATGCTACTCATTTTCTTATGCGCAAATTGTTTATACCATGCTTGCTTCCACTTCCAGCATTTGAGCTGGATACCTGGGCTTAGGACAGACATCAGCTCCTGCTTAGCAGCTATTTCTGCATGAAAACAATTTAAACAATGTCAAGAGAAGGTCACAGAGCCCATAGAAGTATCATTTGTGAGATATTATAGTATTTTCCACTTGCAGATAGTAAGTGTCTGTATCATGACAACGCCTTTGTCATTTTAATAATAGCTAATATAGTGATTTGAATAAAGCATTTCAGTCCTAATAGGGACATTAATTATACACTTTTTAGAAGTCTTTAGTAGTACATTGAACAAAGGAGTTATAAAACAGTTATAAAAATACTTGAGATGAAACTTTCTGCTAAGTGATAGCCCTAATTCAACCAGCACAAATAAATCCCATAAAAATATATAACCTAAATTAAGTGAATGATACTTATGTGAGAAGGCTCTGAGTACAAACACTGCTAACCAATTTTTAAAAGACTAATCTAAAACTGCAGTAGAAAGTGTTTTTATTTTCCTCTGTAAATTATACCTTTAGAGAAATAATCACTAGCAATGTAAATTCTGTTTTTCTTGAAAGAATCTCACTGGGAAAATTAAGGAAGCAGCATTTAGTAATATTTATCTGCACTATTTTTTAAGCAACATGGAAATATATTAAATGATACAAGCAAGATGTATAAATACTGTTTTTTGAATTGTTACCACTAAATATGAGCGAGTCTGTTGTTTTTCAGTGATATCGATGCTCTCAGAGATGCTATATCCCTTCCATTACTGATACCTAAGTTTGTGGTTCAGCTGCCAGGATATCAGTTCTGGTCATGCTTTCCATTCAGGGTCACATGTCTGCATGTGCCTCTGTGAGGGTGGAGGAGGGTCCGAGACTGCGGTCATTGCTGTTGGGGAGGAAGCAGTAGAGTAGCCACTCAGTCCTGACGTGGTTTTCAGATCTGGAGGAGTAGGCTGAATTTCAATAGACTGGAACTGATTCTAGAAGCATTCTGTATATCTTTATGAAAATGTCTTCAATAGAGATCTAGGTGAAGCTGTCTTTTTGGATTTGCTATCTTGAGCAGTGCAGCCACATAATGCAATGACAATTGAGTGGCACACAGCATTTGTATTAGCAGCACAGAGCAGCTGTCAGATTGATCTGTCCCATCTATGTGCCTTGCAGTAACATTATTTGATGAATTAAAGCTGCTAGGAGCCTTAGAGGTAGACCAGATTCCACAGTGTTGGACACTACTAAGAATAAAAGATGATCCCTGCCCCTTGCTTGGAAGAAGCAATCCTATCTAGCTCAAACAGTTTTCTCCAGGTGCTACGTTCCTTATCCCGAACGTGAACAGACGTTGTTTATATCATCACCAGCTGAGATCTGAGTGAGTTCATCTAAGTATCAAGAACTTTCTCAAAGCAAGGAGCATTCATCATACCAAATTACTCCTTTTACATGTCTCTATTTAAGAATGTGAGTGTACATAGCATTCACCTTCTTGAGCTGTGCAAAGTTACCATAACAGGAGTGGGAGGGGGCCATAACTTGAACTGATTAAGCTCCAAGAATCAAGAATTAACCACGGTATTTTGAGGTTAATTTGTGAGTGATTGTTTTTAGACTGTAGCCAAAGGGTTATATATATATATATTTAATTTATCAGAAGTTTCCAGTTTTGTCATGCTGGAATTAAAATAAGCAAGTAAGGGAAGTGGTCTGTATGGAGAGAAGAAGCAACAGGCAACGAGACAGTAGTTTCTCATTGCATTCAGATAATTTATAGGTACAGAATAATTTCAGATTGGAAGAAGCACAGTTTCTTGTGAACTACAGGTTATGATAACTTTGTTCAAAAATAGTGAGAATGCCTGATGTCAAGAAAAAACAGTTTACAACTGGCAAGTTGGGATAAAGTCATCGAGATGAGCCACATCCTTATTATGGAGTCCTTGCAGTTCTGCTTTCTCCTCCCCTTATCTATCTCTTAAGCTAATGGGTTATGCACATTTTAAATTCTGCATCCCATTCCTGGAAGAAAAATCCTTGAATTCTAAGATATAGTGAGATTTGTTATTACACATTTACATGGTATAAAATATTGATGTAGAATCAGGACAGAATGAGAGCTTTCTGCTAGATGCAAAGTTATTCAAACGAAACAAAAAAATAATAATTCAACTTCAGTCACTGTAGTGAGTCACTGTCCTGAAGACTTTGTTCTGACACAGTAGTGGATTAAGGCAGAAAGCCTCTTCCATCTTTTCTTCGTGCGCGACAAGTGATTTGGAAGAACTGCGCAGCTGGCAGAGAAGAGGTGTGATCACATCTGTCTCCTTGACAGACTTGACACTGTTCCAGCTATGTTAGGTAAAATTAGCTGACTGACTAGGGGCAACTTGTAGTTCGTACCATGATAAGGAAGAACACCTTTGGCATTGTTTAACTTCATCTTGTTTTCCATAGCCTCCATAGTATACAACTGTGCTGTTAGCAAACATGCTTACTTTTAATACAAGTATTTTTGTTTTCTTTGCATAAATCAGCTTGGCAAAACATGTGAAACCTCTATGAAGATGTAGGCTTTACTGATAAAGCAATGTGGTGGCTGGGCTTCAATGCAATGAAAAGAATGACTGTCACAGATTAATTATGCCACATACTTTGACATAAAAGTATTGCCTGTGCGAATCAGGGAACTTCCTCTATGCTTCCCATGTATACAGATTGCTACTGTTACTGCATCAGATGGGAGTTTGGTTCTTTCCTAAGAAACTTCAGAAATTGACCTTTACCCAGTGAAGTTTATTGGGCTAGATTCGCCATTACTGTATTGGAGATTACATGGGAATTATCATTTTATGATTGTCTTCTCCAACTTGCTCCATATTGGCATGGTGGAGCTTTCATACTGTGGTTGTGCTTGAAATTCAGGAGTATGAGTGTTGTTGCCTTAGGTCTGAAATGTCAAAATCTGTAATCTTGGTGAACTCTTGAATATATGTTGGTATTAAGTCCAAAAAGGAAGAATACAGCTGTTCTTGTTCGTGTCCATATATGATGCAATCTAAGAGGGATTTGTGAACTTAAGAACGGAAACATGGGATTTTAAAAATATGCAGAGAAGTGCTTTAGGATACTTCATGACAGCATTGCGATTCCCGTAATTGCAATAATGATTAATAGATATTGGCTTTCATGTTCAGTGTCCTTCCTTTGGTGGAGGACTGTAGCGGTATCTGAATAGGAGAGTGGGAGAGGAAAATTCATTATAATGTGCAATCCTATCTGAGAAGGAAAATATTCATACTGGCTGGCTTAGACTATAAAACACATTTTATTTGTGTGCATTCCTTGTAAAACTCACTGAAGTTTTGAACTCCCTCATTTCTTGTAGCAATTAATTCCAGTATTGCTGTAAAAGCTTTGATTTGTTCAGCCAGACTTTTCTGCTTCACCTGTCAAATTTTCTAGCTGTATCACGAAAATAAAGGCAAATAAAGTTTGAAAAACGTACTTGCTTTTAAAAAGAAAAAAGTATATCCAAATTTCATTGGCCCTTATTCTTTATCCTGAAAGTTAAAGCAGTTGCTGTATGCTCAGCACTTTTGAAAATCAAACCACTGCCTTAGATGCCTAAATGTAGACTTAAAATACTGACTTCAAGCAGTCACTTTTCAAATTTTTGGCTTTGGTTACAAATATCAGTGAATACAGGTAAACAGCAGAATTGTAGCACATCATGCCAGAATACAAGTAATGAAAAGACCTTTATGATAATACATTAAAACCTACTATGAAAGCATCAAGGGAATACTATGATTAACTCAATACTAAATCACTGAATGACACATGGGAATATATTCTAAAGAAACACTTATTTGTGTGTACGGCTAACAACATAATAAATACTTGGTTTACTGGAGAATGTAAAGAAAGGAGGAGGAATCGGAACCTTTACTGAGACTGCTGGAGGCAAACAAGTCTTCACAGAACATACCAAATGGTAGCAAAATGTGCGGTTCCCTTGGCCACTCCATTTCAGTTTGGGTCATGGAGGTGGACTCACTTGTCTTGGGAATCATGGTAGTGTACTGCACAGGGAGATGTGGCTGCTGACTCACCAGCAGATGTTCTGCATGCTGCTGCCCAAGCCCTGGGGACAATTACCTGCACTTGTACAAAATGGTGGAGCAGACAACTTGCTGCAGCAATGGATTTTACACTGGATGAATCCGGGTTTTTGCTGTATTTAACTGTTGCCAGGTTTGCCTGTGAAATCAAACTCTCTTCCTCCCCACCTGGGGCAGCAGTGAGCAGGATCCATTTGTCTTCCGGTCCATGCAGGTCTCACGGGATTCCTCCCCTCAGCTACTACTGTAAGCTGCCCCGTTACATGATTCTTTTCCCTGTGCTGATAACACTGCTATGTGGATCACAACCTAATTGAACTGGTTGAAAAGCTGGAGACATGAGGACAAGTATTTCCTACAGCGATGGTAATTTTTACCAGTTCATAGTGGCAGAAATTTATACTTGGCCCTTTTATAGTAGTCTAAGCGTAGTTCAGCTGCTAAGTGATGGAATTCTGTTTTATTAACAGAGATATCTTGATGGCAATTTACATGGTTTCATTATTGTGGGGCTTGGAGGAAAATTGTTAAAATGAGGTTGAAAGTTAGATGGAAAAGCAAGAGAAATCTCGAGACATAAAATCACTCTGGCCATAGCCGTTTAAATATGTTTTTCTCGAAGAGTGAATTGAATCACAAAACAGAGGCAGTAAGTTTGACACAATAAATCATAGAAGAGAACCGATTCCTTAGAGCCTAAAAAAACCCTTTTAAATAATGGAAATTCTATCCAGATGCTATTAGAATATGAGAGCACAAGTTTTGATAAAACCTGAAAATAAAATTGATTACAAGATAAATGCTCTGAAGATGTAATGCAGGGTAACTGAATATATAAGCAGAGGCTTCTGTCCTAGTAGGAGATGACCTGGAGAGTTCTCCGTATTGCAAAAAATATTGAGGACCTCAAAGTTTTTTTATATAGAGAAACTTAGTAAGGTCTCAAGTGAACACAGAACATTCTGGAAGAGAGCTCATGTCTTTCTATGTGTCTGCTTTTTGATCAGCTCCCCGACTGATTCAGGATTGTTCAGTCTTTTGGTTTGAGGGTGATGGTAGTTTTCTGATTTTTAAATTATCATTTATTTGAGCACCAATAGTTGGTGGCAGGTGGGGGGAGAAAGTGCTAGGATCAAATTATGTTCACAGAAGCATTTTAAGTAGGTGGACAACTGAGAAGATTGTATTTATATTCCAAAATCTGAGCTGATTTAAGATATTATTTCCAGTCAATGTCTAGATCTATACCATGAAAAGGAATGGCAGATACGGGTGAGAAAGTGTCATGCCTCCACAATAACAGCTGTGATCAAAGACTTGAGCTTGCAAAAACAAATAAATAAATTAGATTCCTCCAAACTGTTTAGTTTCTGAAACTGAATCTATTTAAGGATAGAACTGCTTAAAGACCTGAAGTCTGCCTTGAGCCCAGAGCTCATCTTTGAGTGGGAGGCAGGATCAAATGAGCTCCAGAGGTCCCTTCCAACCCAGATTGCTTCAGGATTCTTTGATGCCCTCCAGTATGTTTTACTATAAGCACAGAGATGAATTGTTCTCTGGACTCCTGCTAGATGATCTCAAAGAGAGGACGTGCCCCTGGAAATGCATCTTTGTAAGGGGCAGCTGACCACAGGCCAGCCTCCCTCTGGGGTGCTCTGGGCTAGCAGAGGTTTGTCGGAAGCGAGCCTGAACCTACTGCAATGCAGCATGAGGTAGCAGGGACCCAAGACGACCATCTTGGGTGACAATGTACAGCCAAAGCTGTGAAGATGTGAACACTTTCAGGAGTGAAGTGTGGATGGTTCAGTTAGGATTTAGATTCCTTCCCTGTGACAGATGCTTTGCAAGTGAACCACTGAGTCTGTGCTCAGCAGGAATCTTGAACGCTACTTAATTTTCCTTTATCTGGGAATTGAGTATGACGTGTGTTTGCAGCTGTCAGCGTGTACACCTACGTGAGTTTTGTATCTGTTTCTGAAGAATAAGATAGGATGAAATCACTTTCTTATTTGAACAGTCTGGGCAAAGTTGTTTAAAGCATCCCTCATTTTTTAATGACACTCTTACGTTCATTAGGACAATATCTAAATCTGCTTGAAACTTGGCTTGTTGTAGGCCTCTCTGCATTGCTTGGTGCCTAGCAACCATCATCAGGGCCAGTATTTTCATCCACTCTCCCTCTGAAGTGTTTTCCAGTTTCTTCTAGCTGGGGTCTGAAATAAAATCCTGAGAGACACTTACCTCTTTATGTAATGGTGACGGCTGATTTTAAGTATTGCAGGGCAAGCTTGCTGTGGTAGGAAGCCCTCCAAATCATTCTTTATTGTTCTAATATTATGATTTGGAATCCTTGAATTTAATCCCTCAGACACCCTTTCCATGCATGTGGTAGGAAGATGCAAGAATGTGTGTGCTCTGT
Source organism: Penelope pileata (assembly GCA_013396635.1). Classification (NCBI taxonomy): domain Eukaryota; kingdom Metazoa; phylum Chordata; class Aves; order Galliformes; family Cracidae; genus Penelope; species Penelope pileata. Next base: position 910,863 of record WBMW01001041.1, on the reverse strand, counting down.
GTCACTTAGAAAAAATCACAGGTCATCTGTGGGGAGGAGGAGAAAGCAAAAAATAGTCCAAAAGGTTTATTTCCCCAAAGCTGGTCTTCAACTGTGTTATCAGGAGGAAAAGCATTCAATGCTTTCTAAATAAGCAGACAGCTTGCAGATACAGTTTTTCATCTCCATGCTGTTCAGACAATAATCCTATTTTCTCAATATTAATAACTGCAGGGGCTTTATGGGAAAATCTACTCCTGCAGCAGATGTTAAACCAAAACTGCATAGGCTAGACCTTGTGTGCAAACTGCTTGCTTCCTTTGCCAGTTTTCATTTGGAAGGTATGCTAAGTATCGTCTCTTTTTTTTCACTCTATTGGGAAGACACTGTGTCTGTTTTACTTGAACAGCATCGAGAGACTTGCGTATGTATTTGCAAGTGCCATTTGTCTACTGCATAAGGCAGCTTTCCTCCGTAGTGGCTACGCATTGTTGTTTCTCTTGACAGTAAAATAAAAGAAAGAAAGAACAACTGTTTGTTATTTTCCTTTTAATCGAATGGCTTTAAAATTTGGCCATCTACACTGCTAGCCATAGCGTTTAATTACTTTACAATATCGTATTCCAACTGGTGTATGCTGGAACTTGCAGTTCACATGGATTTTGCAGAGGCAGTTCAGGCCACACCGCAGAACTCTCAGTTTGTTTGGACGATAGCAGTGCTTGCTTTAATGAAAACACAATTAAAACTAGGCTGGAGCCTCTGGACTCCTACTATAAGTTATTTAATTACAGTTCATGGGAGGCTTATGAGATGAGATCCTTTCTGCCCATATGAGACTCTTATGGTGATGAGCTATTTGTGAAGATGAAATGGTTTACAACAAAAAAGAATATTAGTCTTGGAGCCAGATCCTCAGCCTGTGCAAACGGTGTAACACCACAGATTTTGATGGGACTAGGTTATAACCATTTGAAAGTGTGGCTGTTGTGTTAAGAACAAACTTATTTGTGGTGAGGGTGGGGAACAACTTTCCCATAAGATCCTCTTCCCTGGGACTTGCCTTGTTTTACTTCTTTTCCGCAGTCTCCCCACCTACGTAGTCATCTTTTTTCTTTAACACTCACAGCAAGTAACAAAATCTATTTGTGCAGTTACAATACATTTCAGGAGGCTGTCCTCAGAGACTGGCAGATACAGTACAAACATAAACCTAGGGTGTATTACCTGAGTCATAGGAAGCATGCTGTTTGAGTGAGAATGTCTGCTGCAAACATTCCTTCAGTGACTGAACTTAGCCAAGTGGAGGTTTGATTTTTATCTGATTATCTCATTTTTCCAAAACATTATAATCTAAGCTAAGGTACGGTATTTTTTAAGCAAATGTAATGCTTGCATCTGTAAAATCAAATGCTGTGGATTAAAGTTTGACTGTCTCATCCCATGAGAAATATACATACTTTGATTCTGAGCCTGTCTTTGATTTGCATGCAAACCTTGGTTTGGGGTTGGTATATTGACCTGGTTTGAGCTGTAGGGGAGAGCGAATTAGCAATGCAGAGGTAGGCAGGAGATAATTCCTCTTGGCAGTTCCGCAGTCGATGTTCTTCTCTGCATGAGGAGTGAGGAGATTAGGGACATGGTCAGCTGAGTGTTCTTGTTAAAATGATGACTGAAAGGAAGTTTGGAGGTATTCACCAGACATTGCGTCATAGTATTTGCTAACCATTTACCTGGGACATCTAGATTATTGTGTGAGGTTTATACAGAGATGGAAGAAACAGGGTAGGAAGCGAGAATTTTGTGCTGAAAGCCTCATTTTTAAAAGAAAGCCATTAGCAGCAGCGTCCTCTAAGATCCAGCCTGGAGAAACATGAGTTTCCAACATATGAGTTGTATAAATGTCAGCCTGGAATTTTCTGATTAGCATAGGTGTCACAGCGGGCACTTCTTGAAAAGCTCTCCGGGGTCAGGGTGGAATGTGTGGTTTAGATGAGAATACGTCTTGCACAACCATACGGTCTCACAAACATAGCCTGTAGCAGCCACTGCGAGCTCAGCATCTAGGGCACCCATTGGAGATGTGGGTAATCCAGATTCAAGTCTTCATACAGATTGGCAGCTTAAGCAGTGGCTTCTCTACCCAACACATGCCACAAATACAAAATCACGGAATGATTTAGGGCTTTTTACCTAATGGAACTGTTCTTGGTGAACATAATTAGAGTGGCAAAAAATGAGGAGGACTGAATCCATGTCTGCAGTTAGGATATCTGCCAGAGATGAGTGAAAGAGATTCAAGCCTGGACTGCAATGAGTCCATGTGTTCCTTTACACATAATGAAGCATCTCCAACAGGAAAGCTTGGGAGCAAATAATTCTATAATCTGGTTACTAAGACATTCTTAAAAAAAAAAAAAAAAAAAAAAAAAAAATTTAAAATTTTGGTTAAAAAAAAATTTTAAAAAAAAAAAAAAAAAAAAAAAACACAGCATTCACATCCTTAAATAAAAAGAGTAAAGACGTGAATCAGGATTTCCAAAATCAAAGATATGAATATGGTAGTTAGCTACAGAAGTAATGGTTGTGCAGAGGGGTAAACATACTCTGGTTTCTCTTGTAGACTTCAGAATGCCCACGTGTGCAACAATGCTTTGTTTCACTTAATTTCAAACTTTCATGTTAGGAAAATATTTCATGCTTTAAATCAGCTGTCTGGGTCTATATGGTATGTTACGTGGTGCCTTGGTATCAAAGACAACATTTGGCTCCGCTCCATTTTCTATCTATGTTCTTCTGTTGCCGTTGTTTCATTATGTAGACAAAGCATGTGCATCTATGTCCCAAATACTTGTAGCCGGCTTTTCCTTGCAGTTTCCCACATGAATATTCAGAAAGAGCGATGAAAGCCAGTAATAACAGCAGTGCCATTTGTGTTATTAAACTGCCTTCATTGTTGCAAAATGCCTCAGAACTATAGCAACAGGAAAAGTTCTGGAAAAAGGCCTGTGTATGCTTCACAGGGATGTTTCAGTGACTTTAACCCTTATTTAATGAACTACACTAAACTAAATGCTTAAAAGCCATGTAAATAGTCACAAAGATTGTAAGGAGCCTTTTTGAACCTAAAGCAGACTAATGAGAAACACTGATTTAAAGGCATTGAATAACTTTGGCTCGAATTATTACTGAAACAAGAGAACGTTTTGCTGCTTCAATAGCATGTGTGAAATGAATTTGTGGCCCTTGTCCAGTTTCTAGTAAATGTTTCACTGCTACAGTAATAGTCTCTTTATAAATCATCAGTAGTGCCCACATCAGAAAAGTCACCACCGATATTTGACCATAATTGGCTGAGTGAACATGTTCATGCAGGATTGTTCTCAATGCCCTTCAAAGGAGTTTGGTTGTTTTTTTTTTTTTGCTCATGCTGAAAAGCTTTGGCAAAGAGTCTGAGGGTTGGGGTAAGTATTGCTGCAGATATTCCTTGGATAAAACTTGGATTTTTAATTCTGTGAAAGTTTCATTTTTGTCCAAACTAAAATTCAACGTGAATGAAGTGGAGGAAGTGCATGAAGAGAAAGGCACTGGAGCAGACATTCTTGATTTTCTCTTGTTCTAACACCAGTTGTTTTAATCGTTCTTTTACTGCTGCCTTATCTAGGATATAGACAGTGGTATTAGTAGCAATTCCATTTCTGGGTGTTTCACAGAAAGCACTGCAATTACATCCTTTGTTGTAATGCTTGCTGGTGTTTTCCTTATATTTAATAGAGTAAGACTAGTGTGTACTCCGTTGGCTGCTATTTTAAATTCTCCTTATCATATGTACTGTCTTGCCTGCTGTCCTGTTGCTTGTCTTAGGGAATCTCCACAATATGTTCCCTTTAATGGGAGCTGGTAAGAAATGCTAACTCTAGCTGCCAGTTTGCCAGGGGAAAAAGATCCAACTCCTTCAGGGTCTTAAAATCTGATGCCTGTGTATCAGTGTGGGTGTAAGGTCCCCAGGACTGTGTTACCAGAGCACATAGGACAGCCTATATTACAAATAGGGAATCGGTCCAGATATAATTAGTTCAAGGACTTGGTAAAGAACAGAGTCAGTTCTAAACCTAGATCAGACTACTTTTGAAATAACAGTCAGATCTCTCAGTTTTTAATTGGAATCTCTCATTCAGGACTCTGAGCTTGCAGTTTTGTTAAGCTCTTCAAGTTCATCCTCTTTTGTTCATTTTCATGTACTCTGCACATCCTTGTTCTAGTGATGGCCCTGTGTGCAAAATCTGCATCATGGGAGGGCAGCTGTTTGGCCAGACCAGGCTGTTCAGAGACCAAAAACTTCTCCACAGAAAAAATTAAAATCAAACCAACCAAATACAACACAGCAAGAAGCACAAATTCCCACACCTGCTCTTGAAAGACTTCCTTCTGTGTTAAAAGGCCAAAGAAGTTTGGTAAAGGTTTGGGTAATCATCCATTTGGTGTGCTCAACAGAACCTCATGCCTCCAGTGGTTTGACTGTCACTGTTCAGAGTTAAAAAGGCTTTCCTTGCTTGTGTGTGCTATGCATATCCACAGCCAGTCGTTTTCAGTGTGCTTCAGACACAGTAGTATGCTGCTAGCATTAGCAGACAATTCTCTTAAAGGTCAGATGAAGTCAAAGGGAAGCATATTCCTCAGTGATAACAAAATAAAACCAGAGCTGACACTTCCACAGTGCCAAGGAAAGGGCACTCTTTTTTTCTTTCTGTGTGTGTGCATGCATGAACCTGCATCAGAAAGTCTCTGCATTCTGTTAAAAACCATGATACTCTTGAAACAGTAATGAAGAAGCATCACAGACTGCACCCAGGAAACAGTGGCAGCGAAGTCCATTCTGGTTGCATTTGTGCAATCTTTTTGTTTACGGCAGATTGAAAGAATAAAGTCACTGGAGGAGACATCTGAAGACTGAGACGTTAGGAAGGAGTTGGTTAAAACCACGGGGCTTTGTGTGGCCTCGTGCTGCTTTATTTCTGTATGCTGTTCAAGATAATTAGCAAGTAAGACTCAGAGTGGCATGACAGACGTTGACACTATGCATGGTGCTTTGATGAGGTTATTTCAGTATTTACTACATGAACATATTTAGTCTAATTGGGGCAGTCAAGGGAAAATCAGAACAAGCAGAAAAAAAGAGTGGCCCAAGGGCACCTACTCCGTAGCAAATCCTTAAGCGCTGGATTTTGGGTGTCTGTTTTCTCACACACCACTACAGGTCACATCTATTGGATGCTGTACATACTGGATACTACTCTGCTGTAGCCCATAACGTGGTTTTAAGATAAAAACCATGCAAGTCTCCTGTAATGGAAGTCAATGAATGAATTCTAGGAGGTGTGCAAGGGCAGAGATGAAGTGCACGTGGGCTAGTTTCAAACTCAGAATTTTCTAACTTCCACACCTGCGTGTCACCAGTTGAACCACAGCAAAGAGACACCTGTTCTGCTCCTGATTCTGGTGCAGGCGCAATTGGCTGAATGCCTGGGAACTGGGAAGGAGAGCAGGATCAATGCAAATTCTAGAAGCTCAGAAATCCGAAACTGAACAAATAAAAATGGATTTTGGCATAATCCTAAGCAGAGAAATTGCAGCGATAAGGTTTTTCCATATATGTAAAATCTGGTCTGAGTTGCATCCTGCTGTGACAGAAAGAATATGTATGTAGTCTGAGACAGTTTACTCTAATTGTACAGAACACTGTAGTATTAATTTCTTTTCATCCCATTCCAATTTTTCTGACGTGCTGTATTTGAAAAGTATAGGAAATACATTCCAAATATTTTTTACACACAAAACAGTAAAAACAGAAAGCAAATGAGGTGTCTGAACTCTTCAGAAATAGCTAGCTTTTTCTTTCACTTTTAGTCCTCAAAATCTGTATGTTTCTTTAGGATACCAAGATGTAAGGTACTATTTCTTACAGAAAAGTCTGGTTTCTATCCATTAGCATAAGTTTTTAATGAACATATGAGGTCCTGTGATCCTGAAATTGCAATGAAATGGTGAACAGCATCCAAATCACTTAGAGCATCCAATATTTTTATACTAATACATACCTGTGAAAGTCACGCTGTTCTCTGCAGCATCAAAGCCTGTATAGAGAGGAAATCATCATCGAAATACCTTTCCAATGTGCCAAGAATGAGATATCTGTATGTTTAACTCCCACATGTAGGCGGTGAAGGGCTAGAAATAAAATTCTCAATCTTTATTTCAGATTATTCCTATTTAATAGTTTTTGTACCAAAGCTTTTAGTTAGAAGAATGTATTACTTTCAGTTACAATCACGTATTGGTAAGAACTACTAGAAAAATCATTTGTTTTGTAATCTGGCTGACTTATGACAATGTTTCATGGTGTTTGCCATTTTCTGTGGAGTGAAGGTAAATATATATTCCTTCTGCATTTTTGTTTTGCCAGTAAGACTCTCGTAGCCAGACAGCTTTCCTTCCCATAAGGCGTCTTTTGTACCCTCTTCTTGATTTGACCTTGGTACGTTTGTAGTGCTGCTTAGTTTGACTTGACTTAGCCAAGGTGTGCCTGCTCACTTTGGTCGCAGCTGTGGTGAGCTCATCTAATAGATGCTGCAGGTCTATAGGCTTCCACAAAAACAGAAAAATTTGAATATGTTCTCTAGTATCCTCTTTCTTGCTAGCAATGATAACATCTCTGAGGTGTTGATATCTTGAGGTTACTTTGAAGTTTTGCTAGGCTTTCCTGGTGCTCCCATTTTGTGAACAAATATGGTCAGGGTTAAGGGAGCATCAAAGGAAATCTAAACTTAGCAAAGTGCTGAGAAATGATTACTTTTTAGACTCTGGTTTCTCATAAGGGTCTGCAAATCCCTTAAACAGGATTGCACAGCTACTGTGAACAGGACTGGTCAGAATTATTATTTCTTTTTTCACCTAAACATTCCCTTCTGCAAATACACATTAATTGAAGCAGAAAGCTTTTGTAGGAACCTAACATTTTTGATGACACTTAAACCAGAAGGGGGAGGAGAGGTCTAAAATCTTGTCTGAAATTCCTGGCTGAAAGCACTTCTATCATAGGCAGCATTCTGGTGGATGAAGCACTAATCTGGGACACAGCAAACATGAGTTAAAGTGCTTTGCTGTTTCCTACAAAGATCGTGAAACTGGCATTCTGCTGGTACAGTCCAACTGCTGGAAAAGTTCAGCTCTGTTCAATGCAGTAAGCAAGTGAAACTTGGTCATCCTCATCCCATGAGAAACTCTTAAACCCTGAGGACTTTGTCTTTCTGTCTCTGATATTACCTATTCATACAAAATAGGACTATTACAATAAGAGACACTATAAAGGAACAGCTCTGGCTAAGTCCTCAGCCAAGTTTAGGCTATCTAGGTCTAAAGTCTTCATTATCCTGACTGCAGGTAGTGCTTTCAGTTCTCACCTTCTCTGCCCTGTACGCAGGAGGATCTTACAGTATAGCCCTCCAATTCTTTTTAAAAGAAATAATATAACATATTTTGTATTTTTTCAGGCAAAGAATTAAAAATTTTTAAAATAATGTGTGGCAGTAAGGGCGTCTCATTAAATTTCTATAATTCTTTAAAGATGAATTGTTACTTCTTGAAGAAAGAATATTTCACTCAAGTCAGAAGCTGTTTCACAGATATCCTGTAGGCCACTAATGGTCCCTACTGACTCTAGTTTGCAACTCACGGTTTTCAGTACTGATTACTGTAGATTTATTCATGTTACACCTGGGACTTTCTTCTGTGGCTCCATTCAGGACTGTGAGGTGCAGTACATTCAATCAAAAGGGACAGTGCTGCATGTTCAATCTGATGAAACAGGAGTCAGCGTCACTTGAAATAAAGAAGGAGCACTGTCTTTAAGTGTTGCAGGAAGTTTTTGAGAGACAATGACCAACATTCTTGATTGTCCATTTATTAATTTTATACTGAACTATTAAAGCGTTTAAAAGTAGCAGTTAATAGAAACAAAATACCTGAGCACATTTAAGAAAAAAAATCCCATCGAAGAATCTGCAGCAACATTTTGGTTGTTTTAAAAGTTTTCCCTGCTCTCAAAGTTTGCCTTAGTAACTATATTGAAATATCTTTTTGGCTCGTTTATCCTGATCTTTCTGATACATTCTTACAGTTGTCTTTGTTCTATAAAGTTGAAATTCGTGTCCTCTTAGAAAAGACCAATGGAAAGCTACACCTTGGTTTTACCAAAAAGACAAGATTTTTGCTGTAGAATTATAATCACGCTTGAGACAGTGACATATTTTCAATGACACCTTTCAATTTCTTATATGAAGTTCTAGCTGATTTGGTCAGGAAAAAGTTTAATATAACAAGAAAAGTTATGCTGAGACGAATTTCCTGGCAGAAGAAAGAATAACACACTGAATGACAGCTCTTTGAACTGTGCTTTTTTTTTTTTTTTTTTTGCATAGATTCTCCAAGAAAAAAGCATAAGTGCTAGCACTTTCTGTCAGTCCTCTGCTAATAAGTTTTGAATTCATTGGCAAATCTTAATCAAAAGTAGCATGGAGACAGAGGTCTCAAAGATGTTAAGTTCCCAAAACACTTTTGAAAAAGGGTGGCTGATTAAAGGAGAGAAACCCTGTGAATAGTGCTGCTGTGAATTGTAGAGAAAACTCCGATGTTATCCATTGAGTTCATCAACAGCCAGCTGGGCAGTGAGCGCAAGTGTGCAAGCATGAAGAGATGTTTGGCTTCACGTAAGCTCATGCTCTGCCTTGCCCAAACCAAGAAAAGTCAATGAGGTTTGGAGCAAACAAGGAATGCTGGAGAGAAGTGAGATGAAGAAACAAAGAGAACAGCATGGTGAAACAATGAGAACATAGGGAGGAAGATAAGGTATTTTGCAGATAGCTGAGATTGCAGGTAGCTGGTGAAATAGAGAAGGTCAAATGGCAGTACAATGGGGAAGATGAGCTGAGTTGAGCTTCTTGCCATGGAATTGGAAGAGGAAGAAGACACAAAGTGTATATCCATTGGAAGCCTGATTCCATTAGTTCTCCTGCCTCAGAAACCATTTGTTCTCTTCTGTTTGGGGGAGGGGTTTATGCAACGTTCCTCCTTTTAGATAAAACTTAATATGGTGCTGAATATGGATATTCTGCACTTGGATCTCTGCATAAGGATGCTCATCCCAAAGATATATTTGAATTGTACCAGATTTGTTTTAAAGATTGTGCAAATTTGTAGACTGTGTTATTGACACAGAAGATCATTTTTGGAGTTTAATTTGACTATTTTGCTTTGGATAGTCGAATTTTCTTAGATCATAAATTAAAGATTTATGCTACGTCAGAGACCTTTGAAAAGAACTAGAAATATCTGTGTACAAGAACCTCCCTCATGTCCCCTAGATGCTGATCAGCATCTGTGTTTTTTACTTTGTGCCTCTTATTAATTGAAGTAAAATATGCATTGTGTTACCTTTTTTCCTTTTTTTTTTTCCCTTAATCTTTGAGGCCATACTTGGAAGTCCATGTTAAATTTATTCCATGTCACTATGTTTCTTACTTAGTCATAACTAAAGCTGATTAAATCTTTGTCATTCTCCCCACAAAAGACATTTGAGTTTTGATGTTGATTACATCACATCTTGGATAGAATTTCAGCAAAACAGGTAGAGATTAGTGTAAATTAGTGCATACACAAGGTGTGGGAGGTTTGTGATCAAGTCCTTGTTATGCAGATCAAAAAAGAAGCAAAAGAAATCAAAACTTCAAACATTCTCGGTATGTAAATGTGTTGTTTTCCAGCCAGTCTTACCCATAATCCACACATATAATACAGTTTGTTCTTTGGAGATGGTGAGATAGTCTCAAATAATTAAAAAAAAAATAAAAGAAACACTATAAAATATAGATCTGTGTGATATTAGTCTTTAAAAATGGTGTAGCTGCTTTTCTAAGTGCATTCTTGCCTACGTTAATGTAGCACATTAGATTTTGAGACAAAATTCTATAGAACATTGTGGGTCTCATGAAGAAGTGAGGTTGATGCCAGAGGGCAGAGAGGGAAGCTGGCTGGAGGCTAGTGGGTCTCCTGGTGTCTCTTCTGAAGTAGCTCTTGGAAGGAAAGTGATGCAGAACTACTACCATTGATGAACAGGGTGATTCCTAGCCCGTCTTAGAAAGCTTTCCAGAAGGCAGGATGCGGCAATCACTGTTGAAGGAAAAAGTTATGATGAGTTTTCCTGTATATTTCTGAGGGAAAGCCACTCTTCTAAGGGACATATGAAATGCTCTATTTATTTCTTTAACTTAAATTAAATATTTCTTCTGGAGCCTCGCATGTTCATTATTCCTGCTTTCTTCTTCAGTAACTGACTTAGACCTCAAAACTTCAACTGCAGTTCTTCTCAGAATTGTGACTTTGTTTAAAAAGAAAAAAGATGTGATAGGTTGTCATGTTTCTCTCTATATAACCTCAGATCAAATATATTTAGATTACAGATATTTTTGCTGTCAGCCTTGCAGACTTAGTGAAGAAAGACAAGCCTGATTCTTTCCTACTTGCACATCATCACCAGTAACATTCTGCAGCACAGATTTGACTCTCAATGAAACTTATACAAGCCCATTGTTTCAGTGTAGTTCTACAGATACCAGAAACTGCCAGATCTGGCACCTCAATTGAAACTTCTAAATTGATATACAAGCCAAAATAGAACCTGTCTGACTTTGATAGACATATTTCTTCCTCATTGATAGAATGAAGAAAAGAAATTTAGAGCGACACCTAAGGCAACTAGTTATAAACAGGGTTATATAGGTAGTGTTCATGTTGATAGAGTTATTTTTATATGTTGCTTTGTAGAAGGGAAACCATAAAGAGATCTGTGAATCTTTCAAGTATATTTGAGTCAATCACAAGTACTTAGTGGAAATTAGCTGCAATTCAGTGGTTCTGGGGATGATGTTATTCAAAGATCTAGGTTTAGAATTTAACCGGCATAAAACATGTTCACTTCTAAATGTATACAAGTTTATGGAACAAACATTTTAGATATGTACTTCTTGGTCAGAAATTCTGCTATTCTTATCCAGTCAAGGGTGTCTTGTAACTTGCTGAATTTGTTACAACTGAGCAAAAATACAGAAAAGTCAAGTGAACAAAAATGGGAAATCTGTTCTCATGGGAAGCTATTCCAAATTACCTATTTTATTTTAAATTGACATTTTGCCATTTACCTTCTGTACATAGACAAACGGTGACATTTTAAAGAGATTTGGCCTTCTAGTGATGAGGTGCTCCTTTTTCCTAACTAAGGGTATAGGAGATAGTCACATTACTTAATTACTCAAAACAGAGAAAGTGATGGAGAAGGCAATTCCAGCACAATTAGAACAAAAAAATGCTTCCTCAGGTGGCAAAATACTTTTATTGTTCATTTAAGGTGAAGTTTTCTCAAGCCAAACAAAGCTCAGGTATAATCTGGGAGATGAAATCAGAACATCCTCCTTCTTGAGCTGCACAAGAATGTGATGCATCTTTTGTTTTGGCTGCAGGTTTGATCAGCAGTTTTTCCTCCAGCGCACAACCTTCAAGTTTAGAGAGAGATGTTTGTTGTATTATGCGTGTTTGCTTGTGTTAAACTCCAGGTAGATGCCTCCCTACAGCTCACCTCATTTGTTAGCTGAAAACAAAGCTTCCATTTCTCTTTTGTGGTGGAAAAGGTAGATGTTAATATTATGGCAGCTCTTTTTCACATATTTCCTGGAATAGCTGTTGTTTCAACCATAAAATATAGAGTAGATTAAAAAGATAATAACAATAAGAAGAAAAAATGTTTGAAACACTTAGATGCTAAAAGGATATGTGCAAAACTCCTTGAATGTAAGTGGTTTTAGTGCCTTTATTTTGGAGGTAAAATAATAATCACTTTTTTTTTTTTTTTTCCGTGGAGTGTGTTACATTTGGCTAACATTCCTGGGCTGTAGCTGTATTCCCAAAAAGCTTCATATGGAAGTCTAATACTTGTTTGTGGCTGAAGTACTGAGTCTCTCTTCCATAGAAAATTCCAAAATTTGAGCAGAAAATAATTTGAAGTTGGAATACACATCCAATGTTTTTGAATGAATCAAAATGTAGCAATTATTTGTGTCAAAACATTTAAATTAATTTCATTTCCACTCTTGTATTGTATTTTGTCACAAGGTATAATATATTATTTTTACATATACAATTACAATTAATAGTTTAATACGAGCAGGAGTTGGTTAATTGCTATGTTCAACACTTGAAATGGAAAGCTTTGACAATTTTCTGTCAAAAACTTAAGCTGATATCAACAACACGTCTGCAAAACATTTCCATTTTGTTAAAATTATATATATGCAAAAGAAAACTTTTCTGCCCATTTTTTTTAGCTTTAAAACATACTGAAAGAAGGGCTTAGTATAGGTAAGTACAGCAGAAACAAAATAAGGGAAGCACAGTTAGACCACTTGATGGTGGCTATACCCTGCTCCCTCATTTGCCATTAGCATCGTACATGCTAGAAGTAAGAGATGACCTCTGCCTCCCACCCACAATGGTCCCAGCTGCCTCTATGACACCACAAGAAGGGGCTGAGCCCCAACACAGCTAGCATTCTATGTTGGCTCTTCTCCCTGTACCTAGGGCATCATTCAGGTTCTCCATGGAAAACTCATTGAGGGAAGCAGTTCCAACCAGCTTAGCCTTATGGAGACAAATGCATGGAACAGGGGCCAAAATGCCTTTATAAAGGAGGCATCCCTCTACTCTGCTCCCTACTCTGCTCCTCTACCCTGCTCTCGTGAGACCTCACCTGGAGTCTTGTGTCCAGTTCTGGGGCCCCCAACACAAGAAGGATGTGGAGCTGTTGGAGCGGGTCCAGAGGAGGGCCACGAGGATGATCAGAGGGCTGGAGCACCTCCCCTACGAGGACAGGCTGAGAGAGTTGGGACTCTTCAGCCTGGAGAAGAGAAGGCTGCGGGGGGACCTGATAGCAGCCTTCCAGTACCTGAAGGGGGCCTACAGGAAAGCTGGGGAGGGGCTTTTTACAAGGATAGATAATGACAGAACAAGGGGTAATGATTATAAACTGGAAGAGGGTAGATTTAGACTAGATATAAGGAAGAAATTCTTCACTGTGAGGGTGGTGAGACACTGGAACAGGTTGCCCAGAGAAGTCGTTGATGCCCCCTCCCTGGAAGTATTCAAGGCCAGGCTGGCTGGGGCTTTGGGCAACCTGGTCTAGTGGGAGGTGTCCTTGCCCATGGCAGGGGGGTTGGAACAAGATGATCTCTAAGGTCCCTTCCAACCTGAACCATTCTATGATTCTATGATCCCACTCTTTGGGGAGCTGCTAACTGGCACCTTCATATATGCAAGAACATGGCCAAAGAATCCCTAATTATTTTTCAGAAACAAAACTAAGTAACCCAGAGAGTTCAAAATAACTCTCTTGAACTTCAGAAACCGTGCCTGGATGGATACTTGTGTTTCCCAAGGGGATACGACAAGAGGGGAAAAAGCAAGCCAGATTTTTTTGGTATTTGAATTTGTGACTTTCCAAAAGGTTATCATCTTACTGGCAATTACTTTACGCTTTTTGTTTTTGTTATTTTATTTTTTCCTCTCTCTCTCTGTGAAGCTGAAGCTCATTTGGACAAAAAAAATCAACTTCTGGGCTGAAATCAGCAGAATTAAGATACAGTTATTTTAAGTGTTCTGTGTCTGGTTATGTTTGTACAAATTAATCTTCTCTGATACTCAGCAAGGCAAAATACATGAAATTCAGTGATGGGTGCCAGAACAAAGGGAAGAGGATAAGAATGATTCTTCTAACTAGAAGAGACATTTTAATTTTAAGTCCTTTCTGAAAACAGTCACAAGAAAGAAATCCCGCTCTCATTATTTCAGCTTTCTCCCTATTGTTCTTCTTCTTTTTTTTTTAAAGTAATTTTCCACTCAAATTTGGCCTATTTTTATTTAGTGTCTTTTCAGGGTGCCTAAAAATATATTTTTAGAATATTCTCAGTAAATCCATTGCTTCTTATGTCACTGTTGAAAGGCCCTTGTGCACAAGGATGTTATTGCAGTTTCTCAAATCCACCATGCCACTAGTAAGTGCTTATTGTGACATTTTCTATTTGCTGTTGCTGCCTAATATACTCTGAAAAGGATATGTTTTTTATTGAAACACAGAAAAAAAAAAAGGGGAGGGGAAATGGGAGAACCATTTTCATCATATTACGACTGCTAGCAATGGATGTGCTACATGCTATGTCCTTACCACTGGGTCATGTGCACGACAGAATTAAAGGGGAAAATATTGCCTGTGTTAGATGCTCAGAGTAGCAGAGGACAGCATATTTTAATCAGAGGTTTTGCTGCTACCGAATCATACAGATCTTGCAACATCAAGATGCTTTAGCAATTCATTTTATGTTGCCAAGTTCTTTGCAAAGGAAAAGCAACAATGTTCAAAAAAACACCAAATGTTTCATTTTAACATCTTAAGCGTTAAAAGCTTACGTTATTGTAATCTGAAATTATTTCCTATTTTGCAATTACTTTTAGTTTTATGCATTACATTTTTCAGTTAAAAAAAAAGAGAAGAAAATTTATACTAGGAATAATTAATGTTTCTTCAGAGTTTGCTTGCTTAAAAATTAAGAAAGGTGGTGGGGAATCCTTTTGCATTTAACCCAAAAGAGTTGTTTATTTTGTATGTAGAAATGGACTCAAACTCAATATTTCATTTTGTCTAGCTTTTCCTGTGAAGGGAGTCAGCTGGACATGTGGCTTGGCCCAACACCACTGTATTTCTGCCACTGACTTATCCCTTGAAACCTCTGAGGAACGATTCCTGACAATCCAGTAGCACAAAACCACATGGATCTTGGAATCAATAGCTGTGAAATGCTACTGGTTAGGATGGGATTTGATTTTGATATTTTAGTTCTCAGGGCCTCATATAGCTTTCTCTCCTTTAAGACACTTGTTCCTTGGAAGAAAAATGCTGCAGATTTGTCCTTCTGTGTTATGCTGGGGCGGGCTGTAGTAGGTTTTTTTGTTTGTTTGCTTGTTTTTGTCATGCTTTGACATGGTGACCAGGAAGAAGCAGTGAGGGCCTTCTTTTGCTTTCATAGTTGGCACTTTTGTTGACTTTTATTGAAGAAATGTTGTCTTCAACCTTTCTTTCCCCACTGAAGAACCTTCATAATGTTTGCTTTTGCAAACTGTTCTGGCTAGAGCTGGCCTACCCCATGTTCCCATAATTGTTGCTACCCTGAGAATGTCAGTGCCCTTGATGTGTTCACTTGCACAGCATTCTGGGTTGCATTTTTCCTTATTTTGAGGGGTCTGTATGCATAGGGATTGTTTGGGGCTAGAATTGAAGCCCGAATCACCTTGTCCCTTTGCTACAGGACAGTTCTGACTCAGGCAATGTAAACCAGCAGAGCTGCTGTGCTTTCTGACTGCTGATGCAGAGGTTTAGAAGGTTTTTAATGTTTTATCTGTCAGTTTATTTGAACATTCAGGACAATTTATCTCCTTTCCTGCTTTTTTGTCTCATGCTTTCACTGATTCGGGAAATCTTCCCACTGTCATGTTTTGGTTGTTTTTGTTGCTTAGAAAAATGTGCTAATTTTAAAAGGTGAACAAAGTCTGCGGAATATAAACACCCCGTAATTGCAGCAATCTTGAGGGAGCCTTACTATATTTTGCCAGCTACACACGAGCAGCTAGAAACCCCGACATCTTTATTTTTAGGCCTTGCTGGTTGCCAGCCTTCTCTGGGTTGCTGGCTACCTGGCAACAGCTGATCGCCATGGCAACCCCAGCGCTGGCGGGTGGAGCTCAGCCCTGTGGCTGCTGCTGGCGGGCGGCCTACACCAGCCCGTGGCCTGCTCACCTGAGGCAGCGTGGCATGGAGGGAGAAGGAGAGGGAAGGGAAGAACCTGTTGCATAGGATCCGTGTTTTTGCTGGGAAATAGAGGTGTTCCTGTCGAGTTCAACTCCTATTTCAAGCCACTGTTTGGATGCTCAAGTGTGGTCAATTTCTTTGCTTGTTTCACAGCTGATATCCATCTCTGTTCCTTACTGTGCTTACTGGAAATACCTTCTTTCTTCTTCTTTTGCTGTCTCTGAACATTTCTCTCAGCCAGAGGCAGCCAGGCCCCAGAGTGAGAACCTTTCCTGTTCATGCACAGGTGGCTCCTGCCTGGCAGTGCACCTTGTGCAAGACACCGGTGGTAGTTTTGTCACCAATGCCCAAGTTTTACCTGGCACTTCCGTGGGCAGTTTGTAATCCAGGGAAGGATTTTGACCATTTAATGTAATGAGGTTCGTCTGGCACAACAGGAAAGATCTATTTATCCTTTTGTAAATTAATATATTTCTTAATGCTAGTTCAGTGGTTTATTTGCTAATGTAAACATTTCTCCCAATGAACCCTTTCTTCTTATTATTATATTCTGGGACTGTAGCCTAATAGTTTACTAGATAAAGTTGTTAGAGAAAGACTATTCTCTCCCGTGGATGTTGAGACATATTGCTAACTTTACTACAAGCTTTGGTTTGCTGCAGCTTCCAAATCTTGGTTTTAACTCAGTGGGATATGACTCAGGCCTGACTGCTCTTCTTTCCAAGGCTAATGCAAATCAGAAATGATTGGCATCTTTGCATTAGAAAATGTGCTTTTATTGAAACTCTCCTCAATGTAGTTTGCAGAGGAGGGAGTGGATCCTGCAGGTGGATGTCTGGTTGCACAGCTGGTGACAGCAGCAGAGATTTGGCAAGGGCAAAGCAGGAGGCCACAAGCAATCTGGAAATTTCCAGAGTGCATTGGCAATAACTTCCTGACAGAGCTGACTGGGGAGCCAACAAAGAGACAGCTCCTTGATGCACCTCATGCTTGCAGAGCAGAAAGAATCGGTCAGAGATGTTTAAGTTGGGGATTGCCTTGTCTTCAATGACCAAGAAGTGGTGGAGTTCAGAATCATGAAGTGAAGCAATAAGGCAAACAGCAGAATCACAAACCTTAGTTTCAGGACAGAGCAGAATGTGACCTGGTCAGGGATCTGCTTGGAAGAATCCCATGGGAGACAGTCCTGGGGAACATGGAGTTCAAGAGAACTGGTTGTTTTTTCCAAGGATCATGTCCTTGAATCTTGAGAACAATTTATCCAAACATACAGGAAATGGAAAGAGGCAGGAGGACTGTGTAGACGAATAAGGAGCTCCTGACAGAACTAAGATTTTAAAAAGAAAGCATACAAAAAGTGGAATTAGAGTCCAATGAACCCAAGAGGACTATAGGGACACTGTCCAAGTGTGAAGTGGTGGGGTTAGGAAAACCAAAGTCCACCTGGAGTTGAATCTGGAGAGGGGTGTGAAAGCAACAAGAAATGCTTCTTCAGGTATATCAGTTGCAAAGAGAAGATGAGGATAACTGTGGCCTGCTGCTGAATATTGTGGGTGACCTGGTTACAGAGGACAGGAAGAGGCCAAGACACCTGATTCCCTTTTTGCTTCAGTCTTTAATGGTAAGACCACCTTCAAGACTCCCAAGCTCATGACACTGGTGAGGAAGGCTGGAATGATGAAGACCAATCAGGTTAGGGAGTTTTTAAACAAAAAAGACAAGTCCAGGGGACCTGGTGGGATGCACTCGTAGGAGATGAGGGAGCTGACACTGACGCTGTGAGAGCATTCTCAATTATCTTTGAAAGGTAATGACAGTCAGGTGAGGTTCCTGAAGACTGGAACATACAATGCTTTTCCCTTCTTTAATGTGAAAATGGAGGACACGGTAAGTATAACAATAGAGAAAAGGTAAATTCAAGAATGCCCCAATGATGAGAAGCTGAATTTTTTTTTTTTTCAGTTCTCCAAAAAAACCCGGCACTTAAATACTGTATGTCCAAACTGAATCAATGTTGCCTACAGAAAAGCAGAATTCTTTTATTTCTTGAGAAGCTTACCAGTTTCAAAACTTAATTTTCCTCAGAGAAGTTTCCATGGGGACAAAATGACTACTATAAACAGTCCTCATTTAAATACAATACGTGCTGGTTTGCCATTCCTTTTGGGCTGATGTCAGTGTAACCAAATCCAGCAATAAACAATGTATCATGAAATCCTTCAGTGCTGATTTCACCACCCTTTTGGATATTTAAGTGAGCTGTGAAGCAAGTTTCCTTAGAGCCAAGGGATCAACTTGTGGCAGGTGTGCTAATGGTCAAACACAGCAGGTACAAAGTGGCATGGACTGTAGCCAGCACAAAGGCAGATCAAGGACATAAAGCATCCTCAAAAAACATTTGTGAGGGCAAATGCTACCCCAGTCCTGCTTTCACAACTCAGTGGGAGGCTTTGCCTTGTGCTCATGAAGTGAGTGATAGCAATGTTTCTCCAGTCATGCTGAGTTTCCAGTGGCATATTCTACATCTTACCTAGAAAAGACACACGCCATTTGTTACACTATTCTTAGCAGGTAGGTCACTGATGTTTGCCTTGAAATGTCTTATCTTGAGTTTAGGTTGGTATGTTCTTCATAACTTTGCATTTTCATGTCTTTGATTTCCTCAGTGTTACTATTTGTTAGGTTTAATAATACCACTTCGAGGATTTTGATCATGTTGAAGTGAAAAGTTTTTAATTTTTACCAAACAATACCAAAATATATATTTTGAAACCCAGATATGCTTCATGTCATGTCAGAATTGTCTTTAGTGTCATGTCACTTTGAGTTGCCCACAAAAGCACTCTGCGATATGCTTACTTCCATATCCATCGGTGGAATAGAATACTCTACACTGGTCTGGTACTATATCAGGATCTGAACTTGACTGAAATTCCTGGATTGGTGCTAAGAAGTAATGAATTGGTAGAACACATATCCTTAGAAAATTTTGGGGATATCTCATTTTGACATCTTAATAAGGAATTTGAATGTGCACGTAGATATATTTTAATGAAGTTGACATCTAATATTGTACCATTTGATTTGCTTCTTCATCGTTCATAACTCATGGGTGAAATGTTGTTTCATGTTATATGTGAAATAGATTCGTGATTATATGAATCTTAGCGGATGCGCATACTAGTATGGATTGAGTTAAAAAAAAAAAAAAGATTGATAGAAATCTACAAACAGAATTGATATTCACTGATTGAGAATATCATGTTTAACAACCAAGGGAGAAAAACAAACTTCTTGTTCTTGGTGAGCTCTACCTTGCGAATTGAATGTATTGCTTCAGTTACAGGAAGTTACTTTTTAAACAAAACCTGTGAAAGCATGGGTTACTGTAAATTCCTTAGCTATAGCAATCATTACACCCTCATTCCATCAGAAATTTATCTTTACTCTGGGTCTAGATTTCACTGGTAGTTTGCTAAGGTTCTCATGTAAGTGTTTATAGAAGCCATAATAAATAGAAATTTTAAAAAACTTAATTAGTAGAATAGAATTAAAGCAGATGAATCAAATATTTATGAAAAGATTCTTTTCCTCTTTGATCCAAAAGTTACATTAGAACTCGAAGCTACTGGGTGGTCTTTGCAAACCTCAGTGATAATTTTGTGGTTTGTTAATCCTGTTCAGTTCACTGGAGATGTTGAAGGTTATCCTATGTTAAAAACGTATGTCATTCATTAGATATGACAAAAAGTCTTTCCATTCTAACACTTAGATGCTGGAGTTACGGTTTTTGTTGCCTCTGCTTCATTTTCAGAGCTCCAGAAGTGAGCTTAAGCCCTTGTTAACAAGAAGTTTGGGAACTTTAGGACTCTTTTTGGTGTCTGTAGAAGTTGTCATCAGAAGCCTTAGGTAAACTTTGTCATCTAAAAAATATACCTCTAAATATTAAGAGCAAGAGAGCTATTGGAAATAATACATAAACAAAAGAAATACAAAAGAAAAACCTCTCATCATACAAATGCTCTTCCAGGATAAGAAGTTGGCAGCACTGGGCCGCATTGTGTTCATAGTGATAAGATAAATGACAACTGACACCTTCAGAAGATAAAGAGGAAAAGATAGGTTGTTGTGAGCTTTGGAAGAGAAACTTCTTTTGAAGTTGAGATTATTCATACAGCCATCTTTCTTAATTTTTTTGCACATAACTCAGTTTTGGGGAGAGATTTTATGAATGTTCATGTGCCTTTTGCTGGATAAAATTACCCTGGTGACATAGTAAACACTTTATTCTCTCAATAACATAATCTGTCCAACAAACTGTCAGCAGAAAGGGAGATGCTTCAGTGCTTCAGAACACATCCAAGCTACAGCTCTTGTTACAATCACAGTGTTGTTGCAGGTGGCTCCTTTTAGCTCATCACTCCTTTGGGAATAAAAGTCTTTAAAAAATTATAGCAAACATGATTTCATACAGCTCTTAAAAATAGGACTTTGTTGTGAGACAAAGGACAATTGTCAAGGTAGTCTTTTAGAAATGTATTCAGAATTGTAGTTGTGAAGGAGCCCCAATGCATTCTCTCTTGGCACCCCAGTTCTTGAAAACATATGCTTGTAAAATAGGAAATACTGCTGCTGTCTCATTTCTACAGGCCCAGCAGTGCCTTTCTGCTAGGAGTTTCCCATGACAGCTATGTGCTGCTTCCTGCCAGTCATTTCTGAATTTCACTTTGGCCTTCCCTGCCTCTCATCCTGGAACATCTCACCGTAGCTGGGATCTAGATATGACTTCCAAGTGTACAGCACTTTGAAGCTATGGCGAGGAGAAGGGTAAATGAAATTTTGAGGCAGAATCAGGAGCTGAGGTGCATTCCAACAGTAACTTTGAGGGGTGTACCTACAGTTTTCTTAATTTATTCTCAATGACCCACAAGAACAAAAGCAGATACATCTGGACTGATTTTTAAATTTCCTAATCCATTGAAGTCACTCGGTATATAACTTGCCTAAAGAGAGAGCCAATGGGCCTTTGATTCACTGTGCTAAAAAGAGGAATAAATGCTGAAATTCTTTAGAATATGTCTATGCAACTCTTCATTGTAAATTACAGTTATGGAGGAGAGCCTGAATGCTTTTATTTTTAACTGTGAAGGTTTGACAGTATGTTATGTAACTTCAAAATATTGCCCTCATACTTTCCTTGAACATCTTACTTAAAATCCATCGACAAAAGCATATTTAAAAAAAAAAAAAAAAGGTGCTTTGCTGTGTGCTCTGTAAGTATCATCAGGCTGGACTGAATATGCGATGCTGTGTACTGTAGCTATCACAGATGCATTTTTGCAATCAAAAATTTTTCCCTTCCACAAGATGAAAAGATATTTTCTTAATGTTCATTACAGTGTATTAAGACATTAGTGCATAGATCCTTTCAGTGCATTAGACACAGCATTGTCATTCTTTTTTCTCATCAGATGAAATAATCAATTATCTGAAATTGCATTACCTTCAACTAAAACAGGGAAGAATATGGGCTCAAGCTCTGACAATCAAGGCTTGCTTTAGATAATGCACTTAACCACTTGAAATAGCAGAGTGAGGCATCTGAGCCATCGCCGTGCAGCAAACCAGCAGAAGACAGGGTGATGCTTTTGACTTGTAGTA
The DNA here is from genome assembly GCA_013396635.1 of Penelope pileata. Lineage (NCBI taxonomy): Eukaryota > Metazoa > Chordata > Aves > Galliformes > Cracidae > Penelope > Penelope pileata. Next base: position 889,262 of record WBMW01001041.1, on the reverse strand, counting down.
CAGCACTCCATGCCTATTTTAAGACAAAACCTAAGGCAAGGGTCAGTCTGCTTGTGATAAACTTCTATGCTGCCTTTGGTGCATTAACAGGTGAGGGAGAGATGAGAAGCTGTTCAGAAAAAGAATGTTGTATTTTTTATGAATTTCTAGTTTTTATACAGAGCCACAGATGTTTGTGGCACTCCACAGACAAATAAAACAATAGATCCTGACACAGGGGAAATAAGACCACAGTGAGATGTTACGCAGTAAGTGTTGATGGTATTCTCGGGGAGACTATAAGAAAATCTTTTCATGGGAGTTAAGTATCTCGAAATGTGCTTACGACACACATTTTAATGTATATCTAATAAAACAACAAAGAGAAGCTATCTGGGATACTGTAAGATTGGAACTGGTGTCCCAGAATGAGGATTAAGCTGAAGGTCACTGATGGAATGATGTCTGACAAATTTAGAGCCATCCAAGGTCTGAAGGTGGAAAGATGAAAGACAGGATCTGGGAGAAAACTGTGAGCACTGGGAAGGGCACAGTAGGAAAAAAATATTTGTAATTTGCTAATCAGCAGCAAGTACAGCCTAGACGAACTATATCACTGAAAATTTGATTCTGATTGCCATCTCAATCTCAGGAAGTGAGTCTGTAACTTGGTGCCTAGTCCAAGGCTACTCAAAGACACCATCCATTTCCCACCTCTTGGAAGTGTGTGTTCTCTCTCAGTGTCACCCAGGTGCTGGGACAGGCTTAGGCAGGGTGGGAGAAGTGAGCAAGCAAGCAGCAGAGGAAAGGGAAGGGCAGCAAGCAGCAGCTGTCTGGATTGAAGCAATGTCGACTGAAGGAGCAGGGAGCATTGAGAATCTAAGGAAAGAAGGAAGTGAAGCAAAGTGGGAGAATTTTCTAGTAGCTGACTACTCAGCTAATTGGATTGCACATACTTTAGAAAGCACTGGGTTTGGGGAAATGTCCATTTTCTTTCAGACCACTTGTAACATGGCTTTTCTTTGTGTTTTATGGAGATAGGCATGTAGAATTTGGTTGTAGATATCCACTTGAGCCTTTTGTGAGTTTTACAATGAAAATGAACTTGCTGCAATTTCTTGTGAAGCAAAAGGACAGAGACTATTTTCCAAGAACATTTGGATTTTTATCTATTATCCAGGAACAGGAAATAAACACTGTTCTCAGAAAAAATCTTCTGCAGAGAGAAGACCTGCAATTTCTTCCTGACTGATAACTGCAATGTTGAATGTCTTGGAAGAGGCTTCATGGTGATCCGTAGTTTGCTTTTATTTCTTCTCCAAATGCATGAAGATCAAAGATTGAGTTGAAGGTGTTCTGGTGTGACTTTTAGAGTAATTGAACTTGGACAAGAGAGTGGATTATCACTTGGTAGAAATTTGTGTACCAGGGAATTGTTAGTGTTTGTCATCTGCTTAGCAGTACCTCAACACTGAAATGAGAGATGGGAGATGGAGTAATGACTGTAGATTGCAAATAAAATTGTGAATTTCAGTGAACTTTGAAAGGCATTGGGGGCTGGCTATCAAATAAAGTTTATTCAAAACAGAGACATTCATCAGCTTTGGAGGCTGTGGTTAAGATGCTTGGTTTTCAGATAGGAGCACCTGGGAGTGCTATAATAGAACAAAATAAAAACATAATGGATATGCTTTTTCCTGATGTGTATTGAACTCAGGAATCTTTAAATGATTTTTTTTTTTAATCAAACTGCCCAGAGGTGCCCCTGAATATCTTAGGAATAAAACATATGTTTTGTTTCTTTGATAAATTCTAATTTTTGACTTGATCACTTTAGCTTTTAAAAAGTCTATTTGAATACATTGGACATGTAAAATGACAGCTGGAATGTGTATTGTATGCTGCATAGAAAAATATTTCTTAACTAAGAATAAGCAAAATTACCAGTCCGTTTTAATGCATGGTAACAAAGATAATTCCTCAAGAAGGTCAGTCCTATCCCATTCCCCTCCACAGGAGGGGAAAATCCTACTTCCTGGCTCAGTCCTGATGTCCTTAAGCGGCTTTGATTTTGTCATTATTTAAACAGCCACCTCACTAACTTCACTTTGATTGAAGAAGAAATGAGTAAACATGTGGGGACTTGCCCCTTGAGGCTTCTTCATGATAATTTCATAGAATGAAAATGTTTTAGAATTAGAAGAGAATTCCTTCAGAAGTGTGATGATGTGAAGAAGTGCAGTTAGCTGTCACAGAGACATTCTCAATAATAGTTTGCATAAGAATAAATGCTTTACACTTCCATAGGTCCAGTCAAGAATCACAAAGTGCTTTATAAAAAAGGCTGCATTACTATTATCCACACTTTGCAGATGGAAAATTTAATTAAATAGTATTTGAAATGCAGGTCTAAGGTCTCAAATGAAGCAGGCATATCCAAGTTCACAAACATACTTTCTTTTCCCAGTTAAACCATGAGGCCATCTTGCCAATGCTTGTGACACTTCTGTTTAGCACACAAACTTCAGCAGATTGCAGTGAGATTTTTCTGCACTGACAACCATTTGGGTTTTGTGGTGGCTGTTCCTAATTATGCAAATTTGCAATCATTGCACAAGCTGAGATTTAGGACTAGTTGGCAATTATATCTTTTCAAAGTGCTATTGGGCAGACATCGATGCTTTTGGATGACTGGACAGATTCACACTTGGATGATTGCTTGACCTCTGTGTGTGGGCTTTTTTTTCTTCTTTTTTGCTTTACTGTCCTGATGTCTCCAAGGTTTACTAAGGAGTTTTTCAGTATGTCTTTCATGAGTTTAGAATATTTAAATACTAGTAAATTTAACAAAATATTTGTCACTAATTTCCAAACAAGAAAAATTGCATGAATCTACCTAGGAGTGGCTGAAGCTGAGTCTGCCAAGAAAAAGGAAATGCTTGCTGCATGCTTCCGCTGTCTTTCTGTACAATAGCACAGCTCTGCATTTGAACAGAGGTTTTCATATTCAAGTTCACTGTTCAATACGAAGATAGGAGACCTAAGTCTCCAAGCCATCAGAAGTTAGGAGCCAAAATTTAAATGTAAACCTGCTAATATACCTTTTATTGGTATGAGAATGCATGAGAGCAGATTAGAGTTCCCTTCTTACCATTAGCATCTTTCAGCTCAGTTCTCTTCTTTCGTCTGAAAACATTGTGCATCCTTTCTTTGGTTTACATTCTCCCAGCTCTCTTTCTTTTGGTGGTTACTTACCACTTTATTACCTTCAGTTCTTTTGCATTTGTCTTCCACGTCCATTTAACATAATATCTTTGAGGCAGAGCTTGTCTCATCTGATGCAGAAATATGAGCTGAAGAGATGGAAATTGAACTTCCAGAGGCACTCAGTGGTAAAAAGATAAAGCTTCAGCAAAAGTAATTCCTGCATCTTAGATGATATGAAAAAATATCATGCAGACTAAAACTTCTGCAAAACCTATTCAAGAAAAGACTTAAATATTTGCTTCAGTCTCTTTCTAAGGCTGCTGCACAGGCCTAAAGTTAATCATATTCTTAAGCACTCTTTGGTGTCCAGAGCCTGAATTATATTTTGTTGCTTTGTGATTGTTTTTCAAATGAAAACCTGCATTAAAATGGAAGTCTTCATCACTATTATCCTTTGTTATTTGGCAAATTGCATAGAGAAGTCATTGGAGAAATAAAAGCCAAAAAGGACAGGTAAAGTGGCGTAATTGACAAACATTGACAAACATCAAGAGAGCCCCACTGAGACCAAATCTCACTAACATTCTTGTAGAACTGAACTGGCTAATCTCTTTCCTGATTTCCATTTTGCATTGAGAGATGGTAGCTGTGTACATTAGTAGCAGAGAAGAATCTCAGCCATGCAGTTTAAGTATTTTCTTTATTAACCTTTGAGAAGGTCTATTCATGCCCTGTATTGTTCACTTATACCCAGCAAAGTAACAGTGAGGAAATCGCTTCTTAAAAACAACAAACTTCCAACAAGAGTCAGTTTGCAGCTCTGTGGATGTTTTTGAAGCTGGGCAAGACCTTTGTTCTCAAGCCAAATCAAACTGTTTGACCTACGCATCAATATTGGCTTTTTGCTGTTACCTTCACTTTTAGTCTATTATTATTATTAATTTCAAAAATTGAATTATTTTACTGACCATGAGCAAGCTGCAGGATCCAGCAACTTGATGTGACCATGGCCTAATGCAGGCTAGCTAATCTGTTGTGTGACAGAGTTCACAGTGATATGATTGTAATTTGTTAGTTGTTTCCCCATCTGGCTGAATTGTGCCCCAGGAACGAGGCCTCAGGGCTTTGAAGGGTTAAAACAAAATAGATCAATATGCAAAAGGTTAGTGATACACCTGAATATTGTCTAGATGTACAATTTATCACGTAGATTTCAATTCTATATAAGTTTGAATGCAAAATATAAAATATGTATGAGGTATCCTCCCGGACTGGTAAACACAAATCAATTTGTCATTAGATAAGCATTAGCAGTCTGCATTCAAGTTGGAGAACAACCTGATCTCATGTAAGATTGGGTTATTCTTAGTGAGCTGATAGCGTCTGGGATTAGGCATTCTTTTTCATTTGTGGAAAACTGAAAAGAAACACTTTCATCATCAGAGAGGATGGCTTCTGTGGAGCTGTATTATTACATAAACCCACCAGAAATTAATTCACAAAGGATGCCTGCAGAAGACTGCACCAGGAAATGAGGTCCAATGAGACCTTCTGCACAATTCTGTCATGCTAGGGGTGCCAGGAATCGCAACAACGCACAGATCTGCTTGTTTTCGTGGGTACGAATAGAAAATCGACTGACTTGATCTTTAGGTTTCAATATGATATCTCTCAGCTTTGTTTATGGGCTGCTCTCCACTCTACAGGTAGTGCGTTGAATTCACTGCTATGGTAACTGCGGGAATAAAGCCAGCAGAAACTCTTCTATTTTAATGATTTCCTTTTGCCATTACCATTCTCTCCATACTTTCACCAAAATCCCCTACAATTCTGTGAAACTAAAATTATTTATTTCAAGAAAGAATTAACTATGCTAAGAAACAACTTGATAAGTTGGTGCAGGCTGAAGAAGCTGAGGCACAGAAATGCTCGCTGCACATCTCCAGTGTTGTGCTGCCGTGATGTTACTGAAAAACAACCCAAGCAAGGCACTTTCAAAGGTCTGTAGGGAAGGGACAACACAAAGAATAATATTTGCTGGTCATGAGGATGTCAATAGGGACTGTATGACAAGTGTGCCAAATGGCAGAGCTTACAGGATTTATTTGGTCTGACATTTATTAATACAATAAGCTTAAAAGCAGCTGTATCAGCATCTCCTCATTTGGTTCCCTTTCTTAGGAAAACGAGTAAGCGTAGTTCAGAGATTCCTTTACAAAATATTTTCCATTCCAATAAAAAATGGAACAGCTTGGTGTAGGAGATGGAAGAAGTTCTGTCTCTATTTTAACCTAATTCATCCGCAAGTAAAAACAGTTTAAAAAAAAAAAAATACGACTCCCTAGAAGTTGATAAAAATGAGGGATAAATAAAGCAGTACTTAAATTGTTCAAAATTGTACTAAAAGACATAATCTAAACAATTATGTTTTAGGAGTGAACTGATCAAGAGGATGAATCTTAACAGTGTATTTATTACTTGATAATTTAAAAATAGATGCTGATAAATTTAAACCCGTAATTTCGAGTACTGTATGCTCACATTAGCATGAAATTAAATCAGCCTTTTTCCTGCCTCTATTCTGTCTGTATTCTCTGCAACCAGATTTTCTTAGTCAGAAATAATCCTCATCTCATAATGCTTGCCTTGCTGTTGTACAAATCCTACCCCACTTCACAGTGAGGTAGAATTTGCTCTAATTCTGATCTGGTGCCAGCACACTTGCTGGAGGAAATAAGCCAATTTTCTTATTCTCTTTTCCGCTTTTCTCTCTTCTCTTCTCTTCTCTTCTCTTCTCTTCTCTTCTCTTCTCTTCTCTTCTCTTCTCTTCTCTTCTCTTCTCTTCTCTTCTCTGTCTATAAGTTTCTTATCAAGACAACTGGTCCCCAGTCACAACAGCTTCATTTATCTTTCTGGATATTATATATCTTCATATAATAATTTATATATATACATTGGTATTAGATATCTTTAATGGATATTATTTGATCTGGACTTCAGAAGTGATTAGTAGAACTGGGCAGCAAGAACTGTCTCGTGTCCTGTGAGATGTTGAAGCATTTCAGACAATGACTCATTCAGTAGCTGGACAAGTCTTCCAAAGTGAAGGAGATGCTCCTGCTAGAGCAGTAGACAGCATTCACTTTCCAGACAGATGTCTGTGCTTGTTGGGAGCAAACGTTTAAATCTTCCTCTCCCATTTTCTAGCTGTAGAATAAAATGAGTTATTTTCCAGTTACCTAGATTTCTGTTACTGCCAAACTGATCTTGGTTGAGCCATTCTCTTTTTCTGGGTCAGAGAAATCATCTTTGTTGATGCAGCCATAGATGTTTGTTTGAAGTTTTGACTTCAATTTACCAACGTCTTTCTGGAACCAAAAAAAAAGAAAAAAAGAAAAAACACAAAAAACAACCCTCCCCCCATCCTTCTTTAGAAAAATCTTTAGCTGGCTTTAAAAGATACTGTGGTTGAAATGGCTTCTTTCTGAGGGCTGGAATCAGACTTTGGATGGGACTTTGTTTCTCAGAAGCTGTTCTCCTTTTGTAATGGAGATCTCAGCTCCTGCCTACCTCATGCAGAAGTTGTGAAGGTGAATGAATTTATGCTCGTGACTTGCTAGGCATTCTTCCTAAAGCTAAATGCTGTCTGAGAATGAGAGTCCTGACCTTGAAATTGCATGTAGCTCTGTTACAGGCAAAACTTACCACAGAGCAAGTGTGCCAACCCTCTAGTTATCACTTACCCAGCTGCTTTGCTAAATTGCAGCTCCTTTAAAATTACACTGTAATTCGTCAATAATTCAGCAGTGAAGCCGTACGAAGAAAGCGCTGGATGCCATTTTGAATAGCTCCACTATCCAATGATAAGCTATTGAGAGAAGAGAGTGAGAACACTGCTGAGATGCTGTGGCTCTGTTTCCAAGGAAAATACGATTAGCATTAGGAAAAGCTACAACACAACAGGGCTCAGGAGATTGTTTCACAACAGACCTTTGGTAGACACGTAACAAAGCGGTGGGAAGGGAGAGGGGAGCCCGTGGGGTAAATACATCGATGTGATCTTCTTGCAGCTTTGCAGGCTTATCTGGATATTTAAAGCCCACACAAGACAAGCAGATCAATGCGTGAAACAGTGAACTGCGCATGAGTGCAGGGGCTGGCACTCAGCCAGGCTCTGCCAACACTGCAATTAGTCAGTGTGTGCTGAACAGATGTGTGTGGCATCCCTTTAAATCAATGCTGGGCTTAACTCCTTCCGGACGGCGTGTGCTGCACGCAGCTTGAGCTCAGGGTGCTGGCTGTCCGTGCCTGCACGCGTGTCTGTCTTATCTACTCAGTGCATCCCCTCACCCTGCAAAATGCTCTGGAGGGGTGGGCCCAGTGCTACATTTACTTTTTCAATGTTGATGTGGCAAAGTTGTTTCAGTGAGATTTATTGCTATCTGTCTTGGGAGTCCGTCCTCTCTCCTATTCCCTTTTTCCTATGTGTGTTTTATGGTGCAACGAAATGTTTGTGATTATGTATGTGGATTCAGGCACAGATATGGTGTATGTTTGCATTGAAGCTGTATTGACACCTAATGGGTGAGACAGTGCATGTTTAACCATGGCTAGATCAAATGCAATAAATCATCCCAGATGATTTATCTTGTGCAATAATTCACCCCCCTTCCCCTTTGGTTTGCACTGAATATCTGAAGGACTTTTAGACATAAGAATATTTCTGAAAAGCATCCCACTGCATTGTAAGTTTTCTCCTAATGAGAACGTGCTTGTGAGATTACGAGAGGACTTTGGTCAGCATTATGGGATGTCATAGCTCCAGCCTTTTGTGTGATAGAAGATGAAGGATCCGTCTCGCAAAACAGTTGCCAATCAAAATAGCCAGACCCAGGAACTCCCTTGCAGTTAATTCCCCATGGCCCTGCAGAATGAAGCCCCAGGTGGAACCGGTGCAGTGTGGGCTTTGTACGGGCCTGGGCACTTCGCACAGAACTTGAGGTCTTACAGAAGATGAGAGTGCTTCCCCAGTTCTGGCTGTGCTTGCTTGCTCACTTGATCCTGGTGACACCAGTCTTTTGTCAGATGTATTTCTCTCCCTGCCTTCCTTCTCCTGAAATCCCTGGAGTTTTTAAATTTACCTGCCTGTGTTCTCTTAGGTTTCCCGTGGGATTTGGTTCTTTTATTTTAGTTCAAGACCTTTAAGAGAACTGCTCTTAGAGTCTCCCCAGGTTCAGGTAGCAGCTGCATTTCTTTTTCAGGACCACCTTGTAGCGCTGAAAGGAGCCACTTGGTGCAGGTGCTACTCAGCTCTTGATGACAATAAAAACTTTGCCTCAGTCTTGAGGCCGCTACCAGCATTAGTTGTGGTAATTTATATACAGTAACGCCTATGAACAGCAGTCCCGTCCTGTCTGAGCTATCACTGTGATGCCTGCAGAATTAGAATCATGCTCGTATTTACAAAGCACTCTCCTTTTCTTGTTTTATTCTGTTTGTTTAAACAAGGAATTGTTCGTTTAAACATAAAAATTCGGTAACACTAAATAAATAACGAAGTATTAAAATGCAAACAGATTAAAAACAAAGGCAGCATCCTGCTATCCTCTCTCTCCTGCACATGCACAGGCTCAGGAGGGAGGCTGGGAAAGACATAGCATTAATAAACATAAGGCTAGCAGCAATCATTAAATAAATATCATTAAATAAATCCCCTTAATATTTCACAAATGCTTGAGGCTTTTGTTTAATAAAAAATGGGTAGGAATATAGGTTGAAATGGGTGCTGTAGAGTAGTGAATTCCACTGTAAGAATCATCCGTGGTAACATGCACAGAGCATGGATTCCACAGCCAGCAGCAGGGCCCTGGCACGAGGATGGTGTCAAAACTGTGCAGAGGCTCCTCTGTTACACAGGGTCTAATGAGATCATTGTCAGGTCAAAATACCACTCTGGGAAGCCTGCGGAAAGCACTCAGGGTAGAGTAAATCTGACAGCTTTTGCTGAATGGAAGAGCAGAGGGAATAATCCGGCACGGACAGGCTGCAGGCTTCAGAACTGCTCTGCAAAGGCAGAATTACGGCACCTCCAGCCACGTGGTGACCAAGGCATGTGTTGCTGATGTGAGGTTGCCATGGGATAAGGGCACAACACAGGCAAACTATGCAACAGGGTAAACATATTCAGTCATGCATTCACATTTCTTTCCAGAGAGTCAAAACTGACGTCAGGATTCAGCTCACTCACTTCCAGCTTCTGTAAGATGGTGGAGGATGGTGGTGGAGGGAGTCAGGCATGGAAGCGGTACAGCTTACTAAATGGTCTAGCTCCGGACTGAAGTGCTGGCCCAGTACGTTCAAATCAGCAGCAGCTTTAAGGAGAGAATACCTGCTTCCACACACACTGAGACTGCAAAGAGGGAAGTATTTTCCAAATAGACGCATATGAAGACTCTTGCAAGTTACAAGACTCAGAAAGCTGCCTATTTAGTCTAAATAGCTGACAGATCTCTGGACAACGATGTATGTAAGAGCATCTTGTGTAATTGCCATGAAGACATCTTTCAAACTGAATAGCTTGGCTAGCGATACCCTTTAACCACAGCAGCACAGAGTTCAGCCCAAGCTAACTGCCTGAGTATTTTCTGAGCTTTGAAGGAAATCTCCACAGCTTGTTCTGTGTTCTGGGCTTCTATAGCTGTTCTGGTAGCACATCTGTAGCCTGCATTCACTCTGTGTGTGTCGGTGTCTGTATCTGCATCTGTACACATGGAAACTACTGTGGAGATATTTAGAAATTTCTATCTAAATCTGAAAATGCAATTCATACATTTAGCACTGTTTAAGAGTGGGATCCCTATGTATGCAGTCATTCTCTGCAGCAAAAAACAAAGCAGTTTATATTGATCATTTCTCCTCCTCTGAAAGATAGGTTGCAGTATTTTGCAGTTACTGTGAGCTCAATATGTAGTGGAGACTCAAAGTTCTTCCAAAGAAATGTGTAGGCAATGCTCGGTAATGGAGAGCACTTTTTGCTCATAGATGGTGTGAATCAAGACCATCCGCTTATTCATTGTACACCTTTTATCTCTAATTGACTTTTATTATATCTGCAAAATGGAAATGCATTAAAGAGCATCTCTTACTTGTAAAACCAATAGCCATTTTTCTATTTTGTGTCTTTTGAGGATTCTCAATAGTCTTTTACAATTAGGTATTGGGAATATAAACAATGACATGAGATTATGAGAACTGGGTTTTTTTTTAAGCACAAAGCATAGTGCCAACATCTAGGAGTTAGGTTGTTCCAGCAATTTCCTTTTTACTTTTGCATTGAATTTGACTTTCCTAAATTTGACTTTTGTGCAGCTCTGCATCCTTTCTTAAGAAGTAAAACGTAACAGATTCTCACACCTGCAAATTATGTGGTCCCCACAGTTTTCTGTGAGTCGGTAGCCATCACGATACTCCAAAGATAGATTACAGTTTTTAAAGTAGAATCATTTGTGTTTTGTAACATCTGGAGACATCACAACCCAGTTTTCCTGACTTCTGTCTTTTTGACTTTCCCCGCAAAAATTCCACCAGCAAGATTGCACTGATATGCTTTGCAAGAAAACTCACTTACCTGAGCTTATCTGCAAGTCAAGGAACTCTTTTTTTTTTTAATCCCCCAGAGCAAAACCAGTTAAAAACAGAATTATCCCAAGGTATTTTTATTGAAATGCAGATTTCATACTTTTCAGTCTCCTGTGTTGCATGCAACATTTGAATTCCATGGTGGTTTGCCTTGAGCATTTCATTTGGAACGACAGCGGCTCTTATTTCTATCCCTTAATTTTCTGAAAGGCATTACATAACTGGTGGGAAACGTGTCGTGTCCATCCTCACAAGTACTCCTAAAGCAGCATTTGAATTGAAGTTCTCATGCAGTCTGAAGAGAAGATGAACTAACTACTGCAAAGCTTGAATACAAGTTCTGTACTTGCACTTACTCATCTCTGCTGCTTTTGAGGGACTAGCAGTCCATCAGCCCATCCCGTCTCTCCCAGTGAATTGATCATCCAAGATCTGGAGCTGCAGGAAAGTGACTCAGTTAGACGGGATAACATTTGGACGGCCGCATGATGCCACCTTGGTCTGAAGGAAACACTCCACTGTAGGAAGGAAGGGATGAATTAGTTCAAATAAGTCTTGATTTAGACTTGATGAGCTACGGAGCCTGATTTTTGTCCCATGGTACTCCACATTGCTACTATTGCTTTATACAGTGTGCTTTATATATTGAGCTTCTTGGTGGAGCTTCCCCTTTCCCCTTCCCCGTGTTGAGAGCAGCTGACGTGCAGAGCAGTTACTTGGGCACAAACAGGGGAGTGTTTGCATCCTGCAATAGATGGTGCAGCGTGCAAAGCACATCCTATGTATCACACTGCCTCTCTTTCACTTTTTCCCCTAAGCTCATTGCTGCCCTAACAGCTCGGCCACATCTCACTACCCTTAATGACATGCTTTAAATTCAGGATGCCCTGCTTGCATCAGTAATAAGACCTCCTTTTTCAAAGAGGGTGGTTTTAACATTCGTAAGTGGCTGCTCCAGACAAAGCAATAGGTGTCTGTCTGTGAAATCCAGGTTTTCGTGTTCAGATCATCTTGAAAGATTGAGAAACATTTTACTTAACTTGACTATGCCTACTTAAAAATGTATTAAAAAAAAAACAACAGAAGAAATTATTCAAATGTGAAGCATCTATTCTAAAACATCTATGCTCAAAGGAAAAGTCACTGCAGTTCTAGCAAGAGAAAAAAGTATTTTCCCATTGGCCAACAGTGCAATTATTTTGATTGAAATAAAAAAAAAATCTCACAAACTCAGCTTGAGAAAGGATGAAAAATTTCTAGCAAGACAGTTATATTTCAGTAACAAGCAGCAGAAAAAAATGTCTTTTAAGATGAGGCATTTAGCAGCCTTAAAATAGATGTTGCTGAAAAGGGTATTGCCATCTCTGATAGCTTGTTTGTCCTAAAGTAAAGGAAGAGTGGGAACAAAGGATAAAGATAAAAATCTAATACCCGAGAGAATGTTTTTAGGGTGGATCTAGAGGGTTAAATTGAGATAATGACAGGAAATTATAACAGAATAATTTTAGACCTGAGGGGAATAGGTTGTGGAACAGAGAAATGGTGGGAGCCCTATTGTTGACACATTTAAATATAGACTGGACAAAATGTTAATAAACGTACAATAGGGAACAATTTGACATTGTGCTCAAGGAGATGGAAAGGATGCAATAACGAGTCTTTTAAAAGGGTCTGCCAGGTTCTCTTATATATTTTACTGTGAATCTTATTTAACTTAAAACATATTTATACTTCATATAAATATGGCAGAATTTGTCCTATTTATCAACTGAAGTTTGACACTCTTTTTTCATTTGAACATTGGACTTTTGAGTTCATCCCTCTGCCCTTGCTTGTCTTGTAGGGCATAGGGCTCTCTGCTGACTTGCACCTAGTGAGTGCAGAGACAGTGGTAATTTATCTTTTTGTACCTTGAAGGCACTAACCTGCTCAGGTTTAGTAAATCACTCAGCAAGTAGCTCCAGAGAAGGGAGCGGCATTCAGATACAGTTCTCCGTATTTCAAAATCCTCTGGAAGTGTGGAAGGGAGGAATGTTTACATGGAAACAAATAGAGGGATCAGTTAGATATCGATCTGGATGTTTTCTGAACCTCCTGTCAGTGTCCCGTGGTCAAGAGTCACGAATACTGAGCTGCTGAAAACAACCAGCACTATCAAAAAGATCGGTTTTAATTTGCAAATAAGACGCAATGTGAGAGTGGTGGAGCTGCCACCTCAGGAAAAAATACATTCCAATAAATATGTTTTTAAAATGATTGAGTTGTGGTAATGTAGTTTATCTTTTTAAGCTCAAGTAAATCTTCAGAAAATTGTGTTTGCTTTCATATAACATGTTGAAAAATAATTAATGGTTCTTGACATTGAAGTTGTAGGTCAAGTGTAAGAACTTTGCGTAAATCTACAGAAAAGTACCTTATAAATGGCATATATAATAATTTATATTTGTTAATGTTTTTTGTCCTGGAGAAGATACAAATATTTTACAGTTACCATTTATGTGACAAGGTCTTCACTTCTCACCGACAGTTACGCATTGCTTATAAATCGTCTGCATGCAAAATGTCCTCAATATTCTATAGATACAAAAGAAGTCAGTCATCATCCAGAAAGTTTGTCTGCAAATAACAAATGTGCAGCAAGGAACACTAAAGTGAGGTTGGTCCAATGAGTTTGACCAGTCTAAGGTTACAACACTGCTGAGCACAGCTAAAACTCTTTAATGCGAAAGTCTAGAAACGAAGTATTTCTTTCTAATGTATTTTCTTCAGTTTGCTAAAATTGTTTTAATCTGGGGATTTCCTTCTTAGTAGCTCTTGCTATTCACCTTCACACCTCTCCCTTCTCAGCACATCCTTCCCACTTGTGCCCTCCCTCCTGCCAGCCACCAGGCGCTGTCTCCCTTTGGGACACTGCTGCAGGCCTTGTTGTTACATCACAGATCAGAGGTGAAATCCAAAAGAGCTCAGAAAAATTATAAAGTGTCCTCATTATTTCAATATAGACCAGAATAGTGCTGCCTTTCTGAAGATACGCGGCTTGGCTTTACAGTCGGATGAGTTCTTGACAGTACACTAAAGATGACATTTGAGAACTTTGTAGCAAATCAGTGGGAATTACCTTTTTGTGATATTGTATGTTTTGAGATTCATAGTCACAGTGCTTAAGAGGAAAATGTATTCTCCTGTTCATGTGTCATATTCATGATCTCTAAACCATATATAGCAAAAACGTTTTCTGTGAATCTCCACATTTTCTTAAAATATTTGACTAGATTGCATGGTAGGAAATCTGCTTAAAGTTCTAATGCTTATCAATGAGAAAAGACAAAGTAGTTCTTATCAGACGTGTGATAACATGATTTTAACCCAAGAGGAAAAATTAAAAAATCACAGTATGCCACTGAGCTTATTTTTGCAGAAACCAAGCACTGGAAATGTTGAATATTGTAGTTCCTCTAATAGGCAATCCACTAGAAGCAGACTTGTGGAAATCTAACACTGTTTTTCAATTTCTTACTTCAATTTTTCTTTACAGCGCTCCATACCTTTATGTGAGGGAATTTTAGATTATATCCTGAGATTAAAAGTTACGGTATTTGCCAGTTTTTCCTTCTCTTTTACTGCATTGTTAATCCTAAATGAAAAGTAGATAATACTAAGGTTTTCTCACTTCTTGTGAAATAAGCATCTCAATTCCAATGTGGAAGGAACATTTTTCGTGTTGGAAAATCTTTGGTTCTGTAAACATGTAATCTAAGGTCGAGTTTGCAGCTGATGTCTGATAATGGCTCTTCTGGATCTGTTTCCTGCTGGAATGTTTCAGTATTGAGGGCTGGAGGAGGATCTGCCTCACTGATGTTGTACCTGTGTGGTGTAAGTGGTGCAGAGAAGTGCATATTGCTACTGCAGTGGTAAAGACTTTTCCATGAGGTTATATGGGGATTTCTGCCTTAGTAAGCATGGATGGAGAGATTATAGGGTGAGCAATTTCGCACTCTCTGCAGCAAGTCTCGGTGAATCTGAGAGCACATACTCCAGTGCCTTCAGTTCTTTACTAAGTTCACACAAAGAGAAGGAGAAAGGCTTGTGAATGCCTCGCTGCTCAGGAGCAGTGACCGACTGCCAAGTATGAAAGCTGTGCAGGTGGGAAAAGACTTGGAGAGGAGTAGCAGTTCTGCTCTAGTGAGACATTAGGTAGGAAAAGGGAAAGTGTTTGGGGTGGGTGAGTGTTGGTAATTGTAGTTAAGGAAGCGCAGGAAGCTGGGGACATCCTGAGTTCACAGGGCGCTGTATTGAACACAGCAAGACAGGATAGAAGGCTGCTGATTGCCAGATAGTGATTTCTGCAGCAGGGACAGAAGCAGGTTGAGGAAAGAACAGAGAAAAAATAGCATTTATCATATTCTGTACTTTACATGAATTTTAAAAATGTTTGAAAGAAACTGAATTGCAGCTAGTTCTTTGTGTCACCTCCTGTTCACAGTGTAATGGCCTGCTCTAGAAACGTTTTTATTAAATGACCTAGATATATTAATAATATCAAATCAATCAAAGGAGAGGGAACGTGAATGTGAATTCCTTAGCTGTCAGGAGAAGAGGGACAAACAAACCTACCTAGGATACTCAGTTTTGTTTCCTTTCAGATAGCATAGTTGCCATGTGTACATTCTTGTTTGAAAGAACTTCTGCTGCTCTTGAGAGCCTGGTGATAGCAGGCTTTTTGTAGTGCCGTGCTTCGACAGGTCTTTGTTGCGTTCCTGTTTGCATGCTGGTCGGCATTCAGCTGAGAGACAACCTCAGTCTGTCGGAGCAAAACCACCATACCTCACTCTCATTTGCATTCCACATGCCATGTTTCAATTTTCCATCATTAAATAATCATTTGTAGCTACGTAGAATCTTTTATTAGGGATCTCAGGAAACTTTATGAATATTGTATGAATGAATGGAGCCTCACAACATGCCTGTGAAGTACAACTGGGTGAGAGCCATTATCTCTGTGTTATGCGGGAGCAAAATAGGACATGAAATCACGGGCACATTAGGGCTCTGGATTTTGTCCCCAGATTGTGGCAGTATCACATAGTAAAGCATTCAACTTCTGAACATGTAGCTTTGCAAAAGGCTGATACGTCTATGTGCAGGTAACTTGAGTGTAGTTTCAAACTAAAACCTGTTTTCTTCAAGGTCACATAATGAGTTTAATCAGAGAAAGGAAGAGAACTGATGTCCTAAGTCTCTCGGTACAGTATTTAAAACATCGAGCTATTCATCCTCCTTGAAAGACCGAAATTAACAGGCAAGCTGATACATCCCACTGAGGATTAATCCTACTCAGAGCTTCGTGTAGGTTTCTCTGATTTGTTTTCTGTGTTTGCTAAATGTCTTTTTTTCTTACATTGTCTTTTCAGTTGGATTGTTCCCTACTGAGTTAAAAATAAATGTCAAACAATATGACTTAGAGAAAAATCTGTATGTTTCAGAACTGTCTGCTTTCCCTAGGAAATTCTAGCCAATTAATAGAACGGGACGAGGGATTTTGCCTAGGGAGCCATCATGAAATGAGAAGTGTATATAAATACGTGCACAAAGAGATGCATACAAACTCATTAAGAGATTTCATTTGGACAGGATCTACTTATCAGTGAGGAAATTTATGAGGCACTGAAGAGTGTGGACAAGCACAAATCATGGGGAGAATGCTATTTTGAGAGGCTGATGAAGTTTTCATGGTATATTTTTTTGCTACTGCGTCATGAAGCCCATTTGACCATGAAGCTGTCACTGGTAAAGTGTGTGTCACAGAAGCTCTGAAGCAGTTATTTTTCCCCCAAACACTTAGGAGGATGTTATAATTCATTTATACACTAGCATTTCCATAATAGAAGAAATTTCCCTATATCATATGGTTTGAATGTCTCTCTGACAACCTTCAGTGCTAATTTTAACTTTCTCTTCGGGGATCTGCTCTAATACCTGATTTCACATAATGTTAAGGTATTTTCTTATAGCTAATGAGACTTCTGGCTGAGAATCAAAACCAGATTTTAAGTGTAGAGTTTGTACATGTTGGCCATATGGTGTCTATGTGCCTGTTACATGCACTGCACATTCATCTTCAGGCCACCCATTCGTGTCTTAATCTGTTCCACCTAAAGGCTAGTGAGTATTCTGAGAGGTACTTGTCACAGCCATGTCAGGTGGGGGAAAAGGCTTCTTAAAAGAAAGAGTCACCATTACAAATGCCAAACTGTTGAAGGGAATATTCCTCTTTCTGAAATCTTAGGGATTACTAGTGGCAAAGGCAATAAAAATCTTCTTTAAAGAGATTTGTGAATTATTAAGTAAATTTCTTTCAAACTGCTTTATTACTCATAGGAATAGTATCAATCAACAGTGAGAGCTAAATTACTAGATCAGTCAGAAAATATTGTTGCAGCTGAAGAATCAATGCTAATTGAATCATTAAGGCATTATTACATGAAACACAAATAGCTCAGGATGATAACTCTTTGCTCTGCTTGATCTATAGTCTACAAAGAAGACATAATACCAACAATTGTAATGCTTGATTGTTCTACTCCTAAGCATCATATTTTCTCAATACTGAATTTTTCTCTATCAGTGTCATTTCAGCTGTAAATCTCCTATGAATGAATTTTAAAAATCTAAGCTGACTTTAGATTAATGCCATGCACAGTTTCTCTGTAGTTCAGAGGTCAGGCTTTCTTCAGCCAGTCTCCCGGTGACTGCAGTGAGGTGCATAGCTGGGGGCATTTTTCGCTTTCACTGTTTTTGCACTTTCAAAGAGCCTTGTCAGTGCTGCCCTTACTACATTTGTTGAAGAAAGGCTGGATCTGTTGGGAACTTTTAATGGTCTAAAGTAACACTGAGATTGATTAAAGGAACTCAGTTCTTTGGGCCTCCTCTGCATGAGTTTTACCCTGGTTCACTGACAGAAAAGTTTGCACTTAATGCAGGAGATGAAGGATGTGGATGTTGCCAGTATCCTTGAATTTGTCAGGCTATGGTCCCATAGGATGAAAAAGGATGGAGCTGTAACTTCTGATTGCTGCCCCTCCTCTGAGACACGTTAATAACCACAGTCAATTTGCTAGGCTTTGCTCTTGTACTGTGAGATTCAGACAATGTTTCTGTCTTCTATCATTGCGCCATGGCTAAGGCATAGTGACAGTTAGACTGACAGCCCATGGATTACACATGTGTATGTGGGTGAGAAAGTGAGTATATGTGATGGTGCATATGTGCTAGTAGTGGTGGTGAGGGTAGTATTTAAGTCGGTAGATGGAGGCTTGCTGGGGTAGATGGGAGCAAGAGCATCTATGTGAGAAAATGTATGAATATGTAGGTTAGAGTAGATTTGAGATGGTGTATTTGTTTTGATCTTCCTACTCTCTCTCTTTTTATTTTTATTTTTTTATGAAAAACAACTTGAGTTTAACATATGTGCTTGCAGTCATAGCAGGATGTTGATATACAGGGTATGTCTTTTCCCATCTTATCCCAACAGCTGAACCCTCACGCTATGTGCCAAAGAGCCTTAGGGTATTTCCAGCCTCTTAATTTCTCATTCTTCTGGATTAGGAGCATCATTTTAGTGTATGAGATCATTTCTTTTGTGAACTGACCTCTTCCTTACTTATCAAAGGTTTGAAGAAGTGTAAGTACATATGTATGCGTGTGTATATATTGACCAGCAAAAGAGCTGTGTGGAGCTGGGAAAAGTAAATCAAGGAATGAGGGAAACCACCATACATTCTTTAATTCTAAAATTCATTGGCTACATTAAGAAGATTAATGAATAATAGAGCTTGCTGCCAGGAAAGGCCCGAAGTATACCTTTTGTATCTATGTTAATATGATTTAATGGATAGAACAACACAGCTGTATCACTTCTTTTTTCTTTTTCTTTTCCTTTTTTTTTTTAAAAAAAAGTAAACATTTTCTTTTCTATTTGTTCTGATGGCTCTGTCACAACCCTTCCAGGCGGTTTGCTTGCCAGTCCAGTGTATCAGCTGAGAAATTTATAAAGTGCTTTTGATTTCTCCACTTTTTCCACATTTATGCTACTCATCAGTGCCCAGAGTGGACATCAAGTTCTGGAGTCAGAGGACAGCTCACCATTCCAGGCTGCTGTAATATGGAGCAAGATGCATTGAGGAGACAGTGAAACATTCCATCCATTCCATTCCATCCATTCCAGTGAAACATTCCATCCTAAAGATATTCAAGGTTCTGTCCTTCCATTCTTCTGTCCTCTGGCCCAACTGGTATGATCCAAGGCAATGCAGGGTGATGAGCATACATTTGCATCTCACCCAACAGAGTTTGTAGCTTAGTTACTGTTAGCAAAATTTGTGTTTCTTTGTCAAACACACATATTCAGGTGAAGTCACCTCTATAATGAAATTATTTTAAAGTACCTACAGCTACAGAACAATTTTAGGAGAAAAATTTCTGGCTATATCAGATGGTTCAGAAGTAATTCCCTAGGCTGAAATTTAGGTGGAGTACTGGCCAACAAGTGCACTTTGTGAATATACATATGGGACTTCTTAGGAGAGACAGAGACCTGATACGAATTCTTCTACTACTGAAGTGGTCTCTACCTGCAACACAAAATGCTTCAAATGTAGCCAAGCTCCGGTACTAAATCATGAACAATTCTTGAGATACTTTTCTTTT
>WBMW01001041.1:794743-869698 GCA_013396635.1 Penelope pileata | reverse complement strand
TTTTTTTTTTTTTTGGCTGGTCTCCATTCACTAGTGACCTATGCCCACTTCCTTCAGCAAATATGTTGAAAACAATGTGACTGAATTGAAAGATTCACAGCCATTTGGGGCATTTAACAGTGATTTATTAGCCCATCTCTCCTGTGCATTTCTTTTTTGCTTACCAGTAAAGACTTGTCACCCATTTCTTCAGACTGTGGAATCTTGCTTCATTGGGTTTGTGGCTAATCCTACTGGCATTATTTTTATTCTGTGTACTTCAGAAGGGACAGGATTTGTAAAGCTCTGACATATGGAAAAGTGAGTCCAAGGATAAAATGGCTAGAAGGTCTTGCTCATGAGTACTGAAGAGTCAAAGAGTATCACAACCAAACTCTACAGATAAAGATGCAGAAATAAACATTTTTTTTTTCCATCATGGGTGACTGTGACAAATCTGAAATTCCAAGTTCTTGTTAGGAGCAGAATTAATTACTTATCTGGCTCTAGAACCTATTAATTTCTCTTGCTTAAATAAAAACATTTCACAATTGATTTTAAGAGCTTTTTTTCCCCACGCAGTGTTTCATGTTTGAAAAACACAGCTCTTAAATATTTTCTTTCTACATGAAAAAATTAAAAGAGTAAGAGGACTGAGATGCGCATATCAAAACCAATGAAACTAAGTCCTATTTTGGAGCTGCACCTTCAGAACGTCACTCCATGCTCATATTTCAAAGGTGGCATTTAGGCCATTCTTAATACCATTCATGTGAGAGCTGCTGGGATGATTCAGTCCTAACACTCAGGTAAAGCCAGAGATGGTCTTGACTTCTGATGAAGCATAACTTCATGAACTTCATATTATTCAATTCTCCTTGCTGCCTGCCTTCTGTTCAAAACATACATTGTTGGACGATGCCTTTCTCTAGAGGTGTATGGTCTACTAGAACTGGGTTTGAAACATATCTAGATGACAGATAGCAGAGGATGTATGAATCCAAGAAATGTTCAGAACAGAAAAAGGACATCTTTATTTTTTTTTCCTTTTGTTTTTACCCTGATTTCCTCATTTTATCTTCTGTCCCTCACTTCTATTCCAAAACAAAATCTGGCATACAATGTGTTGCAATTATTTTCTTCCCTCTGCTTGCTGCAGTTGAGCTCTCCTCGGCTTGGGGTGGCTCTGATGCCAGCCAGGGCAGTCCTTTGCCTGCTGGTGGCTTCCTTGTTTGGGGACTGTTCTCGGCAGAAGAGTGATTTGGTGGTAGAGAATCTCTCCCAGAGCATTTACTGTGAGCTTTCCAAATCACTTATTGTAATACCCGCTGTGGATTGATTAGATTCTGCTTTTTTACAGGAAGCTATCTATGGCTGCGACATACTGGTGTTGGGGCACAGAGATGCTTCATTATGCAGAGCTGCATTTGCTTTCTTTTTTGCTGAGTGAATATTCGGTTGGGTATTGGACCTTGAATGCTCCAATAGCTTTTGCTTTGCTTGAAAATGGATCCTATGACAGTATTAATTAAAACTTACAGGTTTCAATAATTTAGGTACAGATTCTGCCTTCAGCTATCTGTGTACTTCTCCCAAACAAGTAAGAGCTTTGTGTTTATTTTAGATCCATCTGTCCTCATCTTCCTTTGATTTTTCAGAAAGGCAACCGCTATTGAAATTCAGTGCAACAATAAGGAAGAGAAAAATAGAGAAAACTTCTTTAAAATTCAGCTCTGGATAAGGGCCTGACTTTTCCCTGCTCGGTTTTTACCAAGGCATCCCTTACTCGCAGAGGCTTAGCTCCTACAATCCTGTCTCGGGAAAGATTCAGATTTAGACTTTAACACTCTGGAGCTATTTTGAAATCTAAAAGCACCTAAAATGGCTCAGGCAGAGTCTCCATTTCAGAAGAATCATCCACGCATTTTGAATTCCTCCTCAGGTTGTTTATGCTGAGCATGCTCTTAATCTCACTTGCTGCAGTGCCATCTTCTTTGTAAGAAATAATAAATCAAGCCTGAGGCATTCTGTCCTCTGTCCCCCACCTTTAGTCCAATGCATGCGCAAGGGTGAGCAGACCCAGCCTGCTGCTGCTGGAATGCCTGGAATCCCTCTGATCTCTTTCCAAGAAACATTTCCCCATGGCATGGCTGAGGAGCAGGAAAACTTTCCTCGCCTTTGCACCAAAGCCGAAGCCCTTCCTCCACTCATGCTCCTCAATATATTTAGCTTCTATCTGCAAGCAGAGTTGAGTCCTTGGTGCCATAGAAACTGACAGGTAATATATGTTACTAGTTGGCATCCTATGTAGCAAATAGATCATAACGGAAAGGTGGTGGCACTGCCTGATGAATGGGACGTGTTTTCCTTTACTGCACAGATTCTGCTGTCCGCTTGCAGGGTTTACTCTGTCTGATGAGAGCTACCAGAAATGCTCAGGCTGTGCCTCTGATCTCTGAGTGTTCACAAAAAGGGTTGTGGAGCAGGTGCCATGTCTTCTCTGCTGCAGCAAGTCTGGAAGTAACATTGCTATGCCCACAGGGGAAAGGCTAATGGGTTTGTGAATGTCCATCTGCACTCCTGTGCTTAGTGAAATATTTGAGATGCTCGGGTGAAGGAAAACTGATAAAATTTGAAGAAAATCTATGTCTAGACTCTAAGTAAAATTTAAACATGATGAAAATTAAGCTTCTACATCTTTCAGCATCCAGGACAGGGAGCTACTGAGCTCAGTGCTTTTGAAAAACAAGCTGCCTTTCTGAATATTTAGATAGGACTTTAAAGCTTATTTTCAGAAACCTGGTTATTGGAACGCGTAACGCAGTTATACAAACATTTGTCTTATTCCCCATTGAAATAAAGATGACACTATTTTGCAGCTCTTCAAGTTGTCTATAAGGTCCAGCAGTTCAACTTCAAAACAAACTTCCTCAACTACTTCACTGTCTTTAATACGTCAAAGCTTATCACATTCTTGTTAGGCAAGCTAACATTATTGCTTCTATTTAAAGAAAAATTAATAAAATGATTAGGGTGATTGGCCAAAGCTGCTAAGAAAGTCTGCGGCAATGCTTCAAACAAGAAGAAAACTTGGCTTGCAATTTGTTTTAAGTCTTTGGTATTTTCTGGCTTTAGAATATTTTTTAATGTAGTATTTATTTTATTTGGAAAGTTTGCAAATGAAATTATTTTATTCCTTTGTTTTAAATTGCAATGTTCACTGTGTTTACAAGTATAAAGGACAGGACCATTTCAGGGTTTTCTCATAGTTTGCTAGCTGACCCCTCTATTTGTCTGAGAAACAAAGAAAATAAAACAAGTAGAAAATGAAGGTTAGGAATTTGTGGACAGGGATGGGGAGCTCCCCATACTTTCACAATGGAAATATAAGGGAAAATTTGAAGGGTTAGAAAATAAATTACTTTTTCCTATTCAACTTGCGTTTTTCTGATGATGAAAGTTTGAAAGTAGATTTAAAAGGTTAATTCCTTCTGTTTGTTCTTGTATTGAACTTTCTTTTGCTTACAGGGAAGTTAATTGATACAAAAGTAACCTCCCACACAGTTAAAAGGCATTTCAATTCCACAACCTTTGCAAAAGTGAAAAATGTAATTATGAAGAAAATGTTTTCTCAAACCAATCACATCTGATTTTCAACCTTCAGCCTTTTTTCTTTCCTAGCTAAAGTCTGAGGTCTCTGTCTAAATCAAGTCAGAAAATTTAATTTTGATGTTGTGATTGTTGTTTCAGAGAATTAATATTTTCACTCACCATTACCTTTCTGTCATCCTTTCATAAAATATTACTTAGATATATTGTTGGATCTTAGCTTTGGCAAGTAAAGGTTTGTATAATGGTAAACAAAAAAGTTTAGTTTTTGTTTTTGTTTACAATGGTAAACAAAAAAGTTTGGTTTTAAAGCTTTAATTTAGCTACATTGAAAATGGTGCTGTACCCGCGGATCTACTTTTGTAATGCATCTTTGAAACCAAGTGGTCTTAGGAGGCTGAGGGACCAGAGAGTTATAAACAGGGAATTAGTTGAGGATCTTTACACCATATCCACAAACCTAAATCTGCTGTATATGTAAGCCATAGTTGTGCATTTCTAAGGTCACCAGAGGAAACAGTAAATGAAATAAATGATTGAAATTTTGGGCAGTATCGGCCTATAAAAAGCTAAATTTGAACTGCTGAAAAATGTGCTGAATTCAGAAAATTGTTTTAACTTTAAGAAGTGCAAAAAAAATATTTCATAGTTTTTTGAAACCAGATTATATGTATTTTGATAAATAAAATGATAGGAAACTTTTCACTCAACATGAAATAAGTTTTCAGCTTTGAAGTTTGCTGGGGAAAAAAGGTTGTTTCTCATCAACCTGAAAAAAAAATTGAACATTTAAGCCAAAAAAAAATATATATATATCTTTAAGCAGAAGTCTGATTTCTGTGTATTAGAAGGTACCTGAATTACAATACAAGACCCGCAGTGTAACTTCAGCATCTTCAGATCTTTCTTTGACTATTTTCTTGTTCATATTTCTTTCCTTGTTCCCGTTTCCTGCACAGCTCTATATAGTTATACATAAAACCAGCAGGGCAGTTGCAGGTGAAGGACCTGAAGGCATTAAAACAAGTTTTTCATCGTGTCACATCCTCACCATCTTAATTTTATTGCCTATCGTGGCCACTCAGAACTTCATGGCACTGGGTGAGAATATCTTGCAGTTCCAACAGCACAAACCACATATGTTCAATGAGATTTTGTCTCTTATTGATGGAAGTGAAAGGGCTGTTGCACACACACAAGGAATTCAGCTTATATTCAACAGGAAGCAATGGTGTAACATGCACATTAAGAGCCAATTAATGGCAGTGTCATTATAAGCAATCTTCTTGTTGGATATCTAACACTGCTCTGTGACTGTGTCTTATCCTCTTATGTTATGTTGAAAAACTGATTATTCTGCTGCCAAAGGATAAAATGCTGTGGAATTTAGTCCATTTTATCTTGCGTCTCAAATGCCAATGCCTGGCTGCCACCTCTGCTCTGATGCTTGGAGTTCTGCATACACGGGCTGTTTCAGAACCGACAGCGTGCCCCTCTCTGCAAGCGATAAAGGAGTTCCTTGGGCCAGGCGTTGCTGAGAGGTAATCTGTGCGCTGTCCCAGCTGTGAGGGCTCTATTTTGCACATGTCAAAATAATGTTAAATAATAATCTGTTACACTGAGCTTGCTGGGTCATTTCACAGAATCAGCGTACTCATACCACTGAAGTGATGGAACAGAGCTTTGTGGCTGGTCATGCATCGCTACCTGAGCAGTAGCTGGTCCTCTCCCAGATTGCTTAGGTGTAAAAACAAAAGTTGAGGTAGGAAAGGCAGGAGTTGTATGTTACATCAGCATACTTTTTGTTCAAAATTTGCCCATCAAATTTACATTTTTATTGGAGAAGTTTACTAAGGGCTTGAATGGAGTTTCCAGACTGAAGGAGAAACTACAGATTCAGGTTCCATCTCTCTCTGATAAAGCCTATGTACAACCTGGGTATCTCCTCTGCATGTGACTGCTACCATCACAAGAATTACTGAAGGAAAGGGCTGTGCTGTGTTCTGAGCTGGGACAAAAAAATAAAGAAGAAATGTTAGAAGTTTTCATAAAATGGAATTTATATTTTCCAGCAATCCTGGTCAGAAGATGGATGAGAATGTGTTACGACACTAAAAAGAGCTTAGTTATATTTAAACATGATATAGAAATTATGTAGAAAAAGCACGAACAATACCTCATATAAACATCACGTGCTCTAGCTAGTTTTGTTGCTCCAAACCACGGAAGCTTCTAAGAAATTTCAAATACATTCTAAGTTCACTAAGAAAGTTCCACTGTTTCTCTTAGGAGAAAGGAAAATGTTTGGTCAGGAGACAGAAAAATAGGATGGATATGGAATAGCAGCCTTTTTGAGAATCCAAAATTAAACATTTCTGTTCACCCTGCTCTCAGAAGGCATGTGTGCACAAACTAGCAAAGACTTCTTTGGGAGAGTTAGCAAATGAGGATATTTTTGTAGCAAGATTATCTTTTTTGGCCCAGCTTCTGCTTTGGCACCTGTTTGATCTGGCAACTTAAGCTTCTTTCCGAAAAATGGGGTTAGTCTGTTAACTGTATTGGAAATTGAAATCGCAGGGGGAATTTGTGATCCCAGCCACTTGTAAACAGCCTTTGTCCTTCTTCATAGGTCCTCCTAACCCTTGCAGAACTTCAGGCATAAAGAAACCTTCTGGCAATGACTTGTGTCGTTTCACTGACTTATCTTCTATCACTGCATATAACAGTAAAAGTAGGAAAATTAAGCTGTAACAAGCTGCTGCTTTGACGTAATAGTTTGGAAATGCTTTACCCATGGCTAGTATGCACCTGGTGCTCTCTCAGTTAAACGCCCCAAGCAGGGACTAGAATAAAAAATATGCCCAAATATGTAACTAACACTACCACAGATCATCGTTGACTTTTGTAGGATCCTGGCTACAATGCATGTTTTTTTTCCCATCTCTGCAATGTGTTGGCTGCTGGTCACGTTGCTTTGAATCTCATCTTCCGTAGGTATTTCCAAAAAAAAAAAAAAAAAGCCACCCTGCAGCTCTGGGAAGGGTAAAGAGAAGGGACAGTTGTTTCTAGATGAACAGATGATGACAGAATTCAGTGCCAGGGATCTGGATCTCATATCTCCCTTAGGTTTTAATTTTAGGTTTCCTTGCAAGGATTAGAAGCTATTTCTGAAGAATATGGGAAGAGGGTGTGGTGGGATTTGCCACCCTGAATCTTGTTGCTGGTTCCTCCAGTCTAAAACCTTTACCTCACAGTAGCCATCATTCTGATGCATCACAGGAACAGTACAAAAGCATCCAGTGGTTGTGGTGGTTTTTCTAGGGTGAAGAATGAGACTCCTGTTCCCCAAGCCCCTGTATTCTTAACACTGATTTTAGCTTGCATTTTTCCAAATGTTATTAATAAAGTTATCTGTCTCTACTGCATGTCTTCTGGCCTCCTCTTGTGATGAATTAATTTCTCAGATTTAGTACAGAAAGAGTAAGAGAAAATACATTAAAGTTTCTTTTAATTTTACTGAATTTTAATTTTATATTGGTGGTAGGATTCTCATATCTGCAGTAATTCTTCTCTGCCTTTGCATTCTCTATTTTAAAATGCAATTACTTGAACCATAGATCCGGATCAGTTTGTATCAAACTGGATTTGGATCAGTAGGTTTTCCTCCCCACAAATTTGCAAGCTTAGTTCCTGCTTCTGCTTTCAGGTCTGTTCCTGACTATACTTCTGAACTTGTTTGACTGCCTTAAATTATTATTAAATTTCTGTATTTCAGTTTATAATTCTTATTCATGTACCAAATAGATTACTTAATGTCTAGAGATCTCTAAGATCTTGCAGATTTCTGTTAGCGTTTGATATAGACTAAACAAACTAGATGAATAAAGCCTCAGCTGGAACCAAAGTATACCATAGCCTTTTACAGTCCTCTGTTGCTTAACCGCTCTTTCCTCCTTCTTGGAAGGTCACATGCTGGTGTTAAGTGCAAATTTCGTTGTAGCGTTTCTATCGTGTTGCTCTCAAGCTGTTGTGTTTTCCGTCTAGTCCTTTGTTTAGGGATTTTGTTGTGTCCAGTAAACTGAGAACGACTCAAATCTGTTTTATTGAGTATAGACTTTATTATGGCGAACTGTCAAACTTCAGTCCTCTTTGAGAAATATCTTTCAGACATCTTACAGGTTCTTTCATGAGCTGACAGAAGTTATCTGACTAACAGAATCTCCTCAGCTAGTGCTCGGAGCTGACCTAGGGCCTGCACATCACAGCCACCACATTTACAATGCTTAGAAGACCTAAAGAAGTGTAAGGCCTCAGACTCTGTTGGGCTTCCACACAGGGAATTTATCTCATCATCCCACTCAAAAGGAATCTTGTATTACCATTTGCAGTAGCCTCTTTAAGTACGTTACTGCATATGAGCTGATTTAAAAAGATTTTAAAACTCTAATTTTCTATTGAAGCGCTTGTGACTGTGGAAGAATGTGTTAGGAACTGTATAATCTGAATTACAATTGCCACATCTTGCAGAACCACTGTCAGTCTTTTGAGAGTACAAGAGTACAATTTACATAAGCTTTTGTCTGTTCATAAAATCTGATAACAGTTAGTACTCTTGACTAACATCCTGACCTCAGGTTAACAAAAAAAATTTCCATGTTCTCTTTGTTGATGTACAATGTATCTTAAAAGAAATAATTTCATGTCTCCAACGGTAAAAAGACTTTTTTTTCCCAAATAATAATATTTTTTGATAGATGCTATTTTATTTATTCTTTTAGTAGAGACAACTCTTTTAAAATATTTTGGCAGTTTATAATTCCCAGGACCACAAATCACTTCCAAGGCTCAGCCAAATAATTTAGCTCTTACATACCACAGCGTCTTAGCCCATCAGGGTTGAATGCCTTTAGCAAATATTACAGCTTTTTTGGAGTGAAAAAAATGAACAAGTTGGAAAACCAACAGGATTGAAAACTGCTGGATGCCAGGCTGGGAAAATAATATTCCCATTAGCATATTCATGGGACTATAACAGTTGAGTAGACTTTCAGGTCATAAAACTATCTCTTTGCTCATCATAAAATGGTGCAGGACAGACACTTGTGAAGTTTTGTTTGCATCTCCTCAGATAGTACTTTGTCATCTGAAGAAATGGGACAAAAAAATCTGAGTGTCTACTTTGTGACAAACCCAATGAATGAGCTGTACTTTTTAATGAAGTGTTGGGCCCCAGGTTTCCCATGTGATATGAATAAATCTATGCAGTCATCACAGTGTCCAGGTGTAAGTCCCTCTTTTTATAGGTATGTGCCTTTCTCTGCACCATAAACAATCCAGCCTTATTCCCATTCTGCAGCCATGTCTTTTCAGTGCTACTTGTTTACCTCTAATTTTTCCATTCCAGCCAAAACAAAAGGTGGCCCTACATCAGTGTTTTGATTCAGAAAAGGGATGTAGTTTTGAAACGAGTCCTCTGATAGTCCTCACTTACCAGATCTTGGTGCATTTGTGTGGGTTTGATTCATGCCACACAGACTCTTTTCAGAAGAAATGCAACCAAAAGCTTCGGTCCAGGTATGTATCAAGAGAAATTCAACTCCTAATGAAACCGTAGGAGTCTGAGCCAAGGATCAGTCTGCTAGAGAGCTTCGCACCACATACAGAGGAGGGATGTTTTTTAGATCCAGGAGAAATGGACAAATTTAATCTGAAGTAACTCTAGAACTACATATAGTAGAGATGTAGGGACCTCAGTACTGACTGCTGTGCCCTACTGATCTTTTGTTGTGTTAGAAAACTTCTCACACAGACACAGTCAAAGAAAGCATTTTTTTTGAATCTGTGGTTTTTCAGTTTTGTTGTAAAACTGCCACCAATCATTCTCTCCCTAATTCTTCTTTCTGCCTCAGCCCAACGGGATATTGTACTGCATATATCAGAGCTGCACTTGATAGTTGGAAATAAGGTATGCCATAGAAGATCAAAATGAGAAATATTTTCAAGTGACAATAGTCTTTCATGCTTGCAGCTTTGCAGGCTGAGAACAGATATCAGCTACTACTACAAAATGAAATGAAATGACATCTAAAATGCTAACCGGTCTTCCTAGTGGGAGTGCTCATGGTGGTAACAAGTAATTGCTACTACTCCTGCTCTGGAAGGTCATTCAGGATTAAAACACAGATGCTCCCATCTTGTCCTTGGTGCCAGTACAGTTGCAACATGAAGAAAAGGTAACCTGGTTTAATGGGAGCCTGCTGCTACGGAACACCTACTAAAGGAAATTCTGGATAATGTGTTTCTGAGTGTTCTGCTACCATGAAAAGAAGATTAAAGGATAAGTGGCTTATACTGTTACATTGATTTGAGCCTACAAAACAAGTGGCAGATTTTTTTTTCTGTGGCAGTTTTAATATACTGTTTATCATTAGTGTGTGTCTTCCATTTGAGAATTAAATAGATGCGAATATATTTTGCCGTATAGGAAGGGATGTATTCCCATGTGAGAAGTGTGTGAAACAAAAATCATTATTTTAACTAAGTTGCTCCATGACTTCAAGTAAATCATACTTTCCAAAATTTTCAAGAAAAAGTGCCTGAAATAAGGTAATTAAGATATTGAAGCTTGGCTAGCTAAAGGAAACGAATGAAGAAAGGCCAAATACGTGGACATAGACAGAACATTTTCTGGCTGACAATTTCAGTTATGGAGAATCCACACTAGGAACGATAATTTGCTGTTTTCAGAAAAAAGTCAGTAGTTTTATGCTGTTGTCTACTAATAGGGGCCTTCTGAATTAGCTGTTTGAAGATGCTAATGTAAGAATGCATCAAGCTTCCTAGGTAAGGGAGATGTGCAGAAATACCAACTTCCTAATACTTTCAGGGAACACTTCTAATCCAATTCTGTCACATAAAATGAACAGGGGCTTCCATCAGCCAGAGAATGGAGGCACATCTGTTTGCCCAAAATCAGCGATAATTTACTACATATGTAAGGAGCAATATGCACAAACAACCTGTAAATGCCATTGCTATAATGGCACTTTTTTGATCAGCAACATCATCTTCCTCTTGCTAGGATACAGGCACGTGATTTCTGTTTCTGCCTGTGTAGTTCTGCTCTGCTGGAAACCGTTTATAAATCCTTTGCTGTTTTCCTTTCCTTCCTTGTATATTTTTTCTGCTAAAACTCATACATCGATTCTGGACGTCTCATTCTTTGGGATCCAAGGATAGTTTTCTTCCCAAGGATCTGAGTGTATCTTTTCTGTTCCTTTCCCTCATCAGGAATATAAACATAGATTTAATTCTTAAGAGGCACATTAGCTCTCTTCATTTCCTCTTTAATAGATATAAACTCAGTGTGAAGAACTCTTCAGCAAAAGTAGACCTAAAGCATCATGCAAAATTCTTACGGAAGGTGCAGTTTTGTTTCTGCATGGATGGCAATACTCTGACAAAGTGGAAGTGGCCCTTCCAGACCATGTAATAAAGTGAACTGGTGGATTTTTTCTACCTGGACCTTTGTGACCTGATTACAGTTCCATAAACCTTGAGGTTGAGATGCTGGGAAGTAGGGCTTCTGTATCAAATGGCTGAAGCAATTCTTTCAGGTGGCCATTCTCTGTTTTTCAAATTCCAATCTGTAGCTGGTATCCTGGCTCCGCTGATACCAATGAAAGTTGCCACTCACTTCAGTGGGCAGTATGGATGCATTTTATCGCATGAATATGTTATACCTAGGGGAGGAATTTTATATGGTGCAATTTCATGCTCTGATCATATCTTCTGATGTCTGGCAACATCTGAAACGCAACCTGATGCACATCTGAGCAGATAAACCACGGATTAGCATCTGAGTAGTTCTGCAATCCTAGCTAAAGAGGTAGAAAAATCTGAAACAAATAATTAGCATCCCATTTCAAAAGCAGGGATCACAGGCTGTGATGTTCATGGCATTACCTTAATACTTCAAAATCATAATGCCATTTATTTAAATTAAGCTAATCTTTTCTGTTTTTGGAAAGTACATGCGCAAAAACAACATGCAATGGGTAAGAAAAGGTTTTTATATATGTTCTGTAGATGGAGAAATTGAGAAAAAAAGGAATAATTTGCTGTCTTGGTTAAAGGCACTCACCAGAATAAACTGTTGACGTAAAATTACATCCCTGACACCCATGAACATGTGAATAGTTTTTCTTCCATACATTTAGTGGGTCTGTTCCACAGCTCCATTTCAGAAATGAAGTTTAATTAAGATAGTTCGGATATCCATAACTTCTAAATCTGGAGGAAGAAAAAATTTCATTGTTAATGTGAATTTTGCAGAAAGAATTTGCAGAAATATCATGTTAAATGGACTAGTGTTTTAATATTGTTTTAAAAAGTGTTTTAATTGTTCTGGAATTGAGTCCAGTAAAATGTGAGAGTCAGTGGGTTTTTTTAGGTCTCGTTTTGATGTTTACTTCTTTGAATCTTGCCTGTAGTAGCAGCCTTTACGCTGTTCCTGTTTGCACAGTGTAGGATGACCTCTTCAAAGTGGTATATCTTGTTTTCATTCGTTATTGAATCCTGAATAATTTTAAATATTCAGGATTCAATAAATATTTTTATAATATTTTTAAATATTCTGTACACCTGGCATAGAGATAATAATGAAAAATAACTTGTGTTATAGAGAATTTCACTTTCAAGGGTATATTGTGAGAAATGAGTAAGGGATACTAAAGTTTCCCCGTAGAGTTCCACTGATCTTTGA
This sequence comes from Penelope pileata, assembly GCA_013396635.1. Lineage (NCBI taxonomy): Eukaryota > Metazoa > Chordata > Aves > Galliformes > Cracidae > Penelope > Penelope pileata. The sequence goes on along the minus strand of WBMW01001041.1, from coordinate 857,346 downwards.
GGAGATCCATCAGACAAGCATGAGGCACAAACAAGACAAGATGAAAGCAAACAAAAATAACTTCTGTGTGAATATTGGAGTATTTTACCTCCAGCTGTCACTCTGAAAGATTTTAATATTTTTATTAACCTATTTAGAATTTAATAAGCATATTTTAAAGAGCACAATTTATGATTTATTAACACAAAATGCTTTCGCATTTTATTGATTGGTTAATTTTCATTGTGCTTTTGAAACTTAGATTAATAATAGCAGCAAACGCTATTGTTAGCACATTTCCAGACTTGTGTCAAGGTACTGAAATTGGATGTCATGAGACAAGTCTATCAGGCAGCTCATGTGATGTGAGTTAGTGGTTTCTGTCCGGTATCCACTTTACAATAAATCACCATCATTATTGGCACAAAAAGGTATTCTTGTTGGCAGCCTCAGAAGGGAAAGAAGAGATTTCTTAAGCAATCCCTGGATGCAGCTCCCGTGAGTTGTAGGAGAAATCAATTGAATGGTGCCCAAGCTTTTTGTTCAATACCTGTTCTGCATCATTCTCCATAGTTTTTGTTTTCCTGTTTGCTAGTTAAAATAGGCTTTCAAATGTAAGTAAATAGATGAATTCCCTTTATCCTGGCTTTAATAAGATCTTGTACATCTACTAAAATAGCCAGGACACTGGCATGTGTGTGAGCATGTATGTACATATTCTTTCTTGCTGTCCTGGCAGGTCCTTGGCCAATGTGCTACAGGTTGGTGAGTTTAGTCTCGAGGGCAAGGACAGCTTATAATTAAAAGCTCAGGCATTGTCAAAATCCTGACAGTTACAAAACACTCCAGCCAATAACTTGGAGAGCAAGCAATGTGCAAAATGACTTCAATATACAGAAGAAATTTAGTTGCCTTGAGGGAATGTTAATTCAAAGAGATAGTAATAGGAGTTACTACTTGATTTATAATGTACCATGAAAAAATCAACTAGACCAAACCTGTTGCCTGTGTGTGCGTGTAGGTATACAGTCATAATTCAGAAAAGAAGACATTAACCATCCACCTTTCCTTAATGTTAACGTCTCTTCCTCCAACCTCTTCTCCTGAAAGCACAGTTGGATTATTTTCTGTCTCAAGTTAAACAGCTTCTCCATGGCTTCATTTGTCCTTCTTATTTCCACCTGGTACCCTATTTTGCTTCATCTGAAAGCTTCTTGCTGTTGTCCCAGGTGCCTCCTCTTCGATATTATGTAAAACCCAGTTCAGTCCATCTTTTTTTTTTTTCCTTGTCTATTCTGTAATGAGTGCTCTCAATACAATCTAGAAAAGTTTCTTTGCAGACAAACCTCCTGTCTTCTTTGCCACCCTGAAATCTTTTCCTTGGATGCATCATTCATACATAAGATTTTCTCTATTCTCTTTTCCATTTGCTCTTTTAAATCTTCCAGTTACTGTGGAGTTCCTATGGGCCTACTTAACCTCCAGTTTGGAAGAGGAAATTACACTTTGCATATTAGCCTTGAAATACTGCTGACCCCTCACTGAATTTTGTTTGTCTGACGAGATCCATGCTCAGCCTCTGCTCTTTTGCTTTGCAATGTTTCTTCTGCCACATTTTATGGAAAAGAGTCAGGAGAGGAAAGGATAATCTGTGAGTCACTTGTGCAGTGATGACTTGCAGATTTCCTTTTTTCCATCCTGCCAATCTTTTATTTCAGTTTCTTCCTTAAAAGGGGGACAACTCATTTGTAAAGTGCTTTGAGTGCCTCAGCTTTTATTGCAAAGCATTATTAAAATAATGTCAATACTTAGAGCAGAAGATCTAAACTTTCATCTGCAGGGCATAACTAAAGGTTTTTTTCTTTTTTTCTCGGAAAACATAATCTTTTCACAGAAATTTTAACGCCCTTTCAATGAAAATTCAGGGTGATTACATACCCTTTGAACTCTGAGCCTCTTCTTAAATGCCAATAGGAACTTTTTGCTTGTGTGTTTGTAGGGTTTTTCTTCCACGTTGTTTAAACTTTGTTAGACCATGCTGGTAATGTAATCTGGTGATTTAGGATTCTGAAAAATATCAGATTTGTTATTTGGGACCTGAGATGCCTTATTATGCCAGTGGGTGGCTGAGTGGGGAGGTATGATTTAGTATTACTCTGGACATTTTTGTACCAAAATGACTAAGTATTCTGGAAGTCACACGAAATTTCTGACTGGGATGTGCAGTCGTCTCACTTTACGGTGTGTATTTATCGGTGACTGCCTAGGTGGAAAAGAGAAACTCACAAAGAGAAATGAGAGAGAATATGATATAGTTTTATTTTAATATATTTGCTGCTAGCTACTGATAGCTTTGTTTTGAATATATCTTTTGTTTTGATTTATTTTGATCAGCCCATGAATTAGTTATTGCCACATGTTCTATAAGTAGAATTTGTGTCACTGTTCAACAGTCATCATTTGACTATGAGACTTAACAACATTTTCAGTTTTTCCTCTTTGACATTTTTAGGGTAAATATGTTTTTGCAATGGCTTGTTTTTTAAAGTAGTCAAAGTTGCTGTCAGCACAGCAGCTTGTGCATGGCCTGGGACATCTTGCTGCTCCAGGCCCATGACCTTCACCAGCTCTGTGACCGTCTCTCACATTCTGATTTCAAACTTCCACACTGCTGCTGCTCCAGATTTGTGCACTACCTCCGCCATAAGTAATCTGCAAAAACCTTTTCTGTTCCTTTTACTGTCTCTCTCATAGTGTCCCTAATGCATTTCACTTCTGACCTGTGTAATAACTTTGCTACTTGAGTCCCAGGCCTTTCTCGAGCAGGCGTTGTCACACATGTCAAGTCCTGCCAAAACTGATAACAGCCCACAGTCATAAAGCATGCAGCCTAAGCCACACTTTCTTAGCAGAGCAATTCATGTCATGATCCTGGATTTGAGGCTGTCTCTAAAACACTGAATCTGTAAAATTAATAAATGGAGACTAAGATGATACCGTCCCACTCTGTCCCTTTGAGACATGCAAAGTCTCTGAAGGGAAAAGAACTCTTCTGGTTTTGTGATGCTTAAGAAGAAAAGCAAATTAAAATCCTTTTTTTATCCCAATCTGTGTTTTAAAACATTGAGAGTACACTATACAGCTTTTCTAGTTTCCTGTGATGGGTATAATGGTTGCATATTATAAAGGTTATGACTTTTCTTTAGAAAAGTATATCTACAAACCCATAGATAACTGAAAACTGTAATTAAAAGAATAAAAAGGTCAATAAATTGATGTAGTTATTAAAATAAATTGGATTATTTGCAGATAATCTCAAATTTTAACATGTAAATTTTCCTGTTTTTAATAAGGTAAAGATAAGAGATATATCTCAGTAATATGGATTGGAAGTTTAAAATTGTTAAACAACTGATCTTCTGACATTTTCTCTATTCAAAGAAGTATTGGAGCTTTTACAGCTCATAGAACATAAATGTGAATGGCTACATAAGTCTTTAATATTTCTTTAAGAAAGCAAGCTGCATATAATATAGGACACATTCAACACCATATTTTGATTTATTTCTGAAAAGTCATATATTTTATGAAATTCCATAATACATATTGCAGTTGGAGTGAATTATTTCTTTTTTATTTTTTTACAGATGAGTAGTCATTACTATCATAAGAAAAGAAATGTGTAACTTCCAGCTAAAGAAGCTTAGCATGTTTATGTTGCTAGCAACATGTGTTCACAAGGAAACAGTTGTTGAAAGCTGACCCTATATTGGGAGAATTGCTAATCTCCAAGCACAGTCCTAAATAGCTTTAAACAAACAGAAAAAAAGCAAACTGATGAAACATTTCACTGCATGCATTTTTAAGATCATCCCACAAGTTCTAAGGTCGTATTTCATTGAATATCGGCAATGAGAATGGGCTTGAGCCTCCAAAAAGTTGTTTCTCCCCTCCCTGCCAAAGGAATCTTCATATCCTTATGTCTTGCCACATTTACCCCATTTTCTCTAATGGAAGAGGTCAATGCCAGCGTTCCTTTCTTGATTGTTTGATGATTTTTTCCTTGATTAGTCTTGTCAGCTATCATTTACTTGGTGAAATTTGGTTTTAGTATGGCATCAAAATGATTCCTGCATTTAGAATTTTCTACTATGATCAAATCATATCATTCTAATATACATTTCAATCTGTTATATACATGTGCACATGCACTTTCAGAAGCACTGAGTTACACCCTATATCGCTCTATTGTACCAAAATGACTAGTATAGTCTGCAGCTCCACAAGATTATTAGAAAGATGCCTGTCATGGTAAAAACTAGCAATAGCCACATTGGGAATGCTCTTCAACTTCAGTCACCTGGATAGAGACAAATAAATGGAGCAAGCTGAGGGCCAGATTTGATGCAGGTGGATGCCCCTCAAGCTGGAGCCCAACTCCAGTGAAAGGTTTCCTGCAGGGAGAAGAGAATCAAAACCCAAGCATCAGCAAGCCAATGGCAGTGAAAAGCCCCTAGCATAGAAACAAAACAAAGCATTGTTTTTTGTCTTCAGTAATATGATTATCCCAAAGTCATGCTGATTTGCAACTCATCATTATGTCTTTGGGAAAAATGTGCTTGAGTTCATAAAGGACAGATCTGATTATTGTAAAAAGACCCTTCTAGTCTTACAGTACTGAGTGAAATCCTAGCGTTGATTGAAATTGGTAGCAGAATTGCTACTGAGTTCAACACAGCCATGGCTGCTTTGTCTGAACCTGTTGTCTTTATTTATCTGCATTTGTACATTAACTCATATAGAAATGATTGTGATTTCTTATGTCATAAGGGTGTGGTGATGACTCAATTCATCTTTAAATATTTGAACAGTTTCTACTTTGTAGATGTGAGGTATTGTTCTTAAAACGTATTTTATTATTAAAATATTTCTCAATTCCTTTTGGATATACTTGAGTCAGTGTAATGATAAACTCTCCTTAGATCCACGGTAAGTCTTCACTTACCGTATCTTCCCATTGCCTTCTATATCCACATGTTTTCCTATGTTTGTGAACTGCAATTTTTTATTAACAAACTGTGCACTGTGATGTGTTGTAATGATCTTTTCCTTGTGAAGGTCTGTATCCAGTTGAGAACTCTGGATACTACTGTACTATTAATAATAATTAGCAATATCATCTTTTACCAAATGTTTATTTGGTCCTATGCTAACAATGTTTAGTATTCAGGTTACATGAGTGACACCACTGTGAAATAGGCTAGACAAAGACATAAAACTATTAGAGAACATCCAAAGGAGGGCTACAAAGATGGAGAAGGGTCTGGAGGGCAAGGTGTATGAGGACCAGTTGAGGTCCCTTGATTTGCTCAGCCCAGAGCAGAGGAGGCTGAGGGGAGGCCTCATGGCGGCCTACAGCTTCCTCACGAGGGGAGCGGAGGGGCAGCGCTGAGCTCTGCTCTCTGGTGACAGTGATAGGGCCCAAGGGAACTGCATGGAGCTGTGTCAGGGGAGGGTCAGGGTGGGTGTTAGGAAAAGGTCCTTCACCAGAGGGTGGTCAGGCCCTGGAACAGGCTCCCCAGGGCAGTGGTCACAGCATCGGGACTGCTGGAGTTCAAGGAGCATTTGGACAATGCTCTTAGATGTAGGGTTTGGATTTTAAGTGGTGCTGTGTGGGTTCAGGAGTTGGACTCAATATGTGTCTCGAGGATTGTGGGTCCCTTCCAACATGGGATATTCCATGATTCTATGAAAATTCTTATAGTTCTGTATCACAAGAAGAGAAATTGAGCTGGAAAAATAAGAAGGTGTGGTTGGTGATGGACTTGGTTATAGAGATGGATTTCCAAATCCTGTTTGTGTTTGCAGGCCTGTGCTCATTCCCCTGGACAGGCTGCAGTAGCAGCAGTACCACTAGTTTTCCTTTTAAGTGGGAAGCACTCACTTTAGAAAATAACAGTCTACTGGCCTGATGGTCTGCATCTGGTTATTAAGCTAATTAGGTTTGCCCATACAGCATTTAGGATACAGAACATCTGGAGTTTGCTCTGTGGCTTTATCACCTCTCTTGTTAGTGCATTAGAACTGGCTTTAGATTTCTCACTCTTTAATTGTATTCAGAGAGCTGTTTATGTGAAGCCCCAAAATGGGTTTTCCAGTACCTCTCCTTTGTTGCATATTAACGTTTAATTAGCAAAAAGACCCTATTACCTCAGCAGTAAAAGTGAGAATGGCTAAGGGACCTTCTAAATATAAAATTAGATGCACAGTCAACCTTTAATCTGGCCATAATGCTGTTACCTAAATATTATTATAACTCCTATCATAAACTATGATTTGATTGATTTTGAAATGTTTATACCCAGAGCGTCTGGCACAAATTGTTTTTGTGAGTATGCTGAAGTCAAAATGTCTGAACTAAAGAGACAGCTCCTCCTCACAAGCTTTATTTGGGTCTTTCTTCTGTTCAAGTGGTTGGTCTGTTGTAATGTCCTTCCTTCAGAAAGGGAATGGACCTGGAATCCAATATGAAGCTAAACCAAGAAAAACAATTATCTAAGCAGGCTTTAATCACCCATAAATATTCTCATAGTTCTGAGGACTATCTTTCCACAGAATCTGTTTTTGAAGGGAGATGTAACATGGAAATATATAGGAAGATATACTAGTTTGTTTGTTTTTTTGCTTTGGGTGAGAGGCATTGAGTCAAAGGTCACATGGAAGTTTTCACAATGGGATGCATAAGGAGTAGCAAATGAAAGGGGTCCTAGTATGTTGGTACTTCTGTGGCTTTAAGGAGAGCTTTGCTATTTATTACAGCTATTACCACAGCAGTTTAAAAGGATTTTGGTAACATGCCCTCTGCAAAATCTCTTGACTATTTTTCCACTTAGTTTTAGTTGCTAAGTTCTGTTTCTATACATGACATCTTTGTGTTTTGTTTCATACTGTGATGTCTCAGCAGCAATATTTCATCATGGACATTTGTTTTTGATATTCACCTGTTGATACAGAAGTGAGCATCTTACAAATTCTTTTACTTTAAATTTGGACCTGCTGCTAAAAAACATGAATTGAGAACACACAGTAAAGATTATGGGATATTATGTGATATGAGATGTATCTGAAATTTTCTGACAACAAAATATGTTTGACCCAGCCTAGAAAAGATTAAAAATTGAGATGCTGTTTAACTAAAATTTTGACTACACTGCCCTTACAGCTTCTAATTCGGAAACAATCTTTGTTATTCTGGTTTGAACTTGGAAGCTAAAATACTTTAAAAATGACACAAATGATTTGTTTTTGTAGTTTAGGAACAGGATATCTCTTGAGCGGATTAGGTCTTGCAAACAGTTTGCAAATGAAAGAGGATTTCTTTTGTTTGTATTACTATTTATTACAACATTTTCTGCAAATATAATTTTAAGAAAAAACTTGTTTTTTGTAAAACTTGTATTTTCCTTGAGAATTTTTTTTACCAATGTTTCCTTTTTCTTGGAAGAAAAAGCTAACGAAATATTTCATTTCTAGAATGCTTAGTCTGAAACAAAGTACTTTATTGTGTTGAACTGAATAGGAAGATTTTTCTTACGAATCTATTTGTTGTTAAGTTTCCTGAGCTGGTTTAATGCCTCACAAGAGAGGTGTTTGAGGTACCTCCTGTCTCCCTGCTCCTGTAGGGACCAGCCTTGGTCTGCACCACACTCCCAGTCTGTTCTCTGCCTGTACACTGAACATGTATCAAGGGAGAGGTAATCCCTAGAGCATGGCCTATCATGTTTGTCTGACATGAGACACCAGAAACACATTTAAGAAGAATGTGACAGGTTGCAAGGGTTCACACTAACGTTAAATGAAACTTGAAGAATTTCCATTTCAGTGAAAATTGTGAAACCAAAATAGTTCAATAATTCCAATTTTTTGAGATCTTCCCAGATATTTGAAACAATTGCTGGAAATTTAAGTCTCAAAGCCTAATGCTTCACCATATTTTACATACAAGATTTCCTGAGAGGTTTTTTTTTTGGTTGTCATTCTGAGTGGACAAGTATGAAAAAATAAATGCAAGAGGAACCACATTTCTGGGTATTAAATACTGCAACACAGACTAGAACACCTATTAGAAGACTATAAATACAATTCAAATTCTTTTGACCACCTTGCCTTGGCAGGTAGGCAATTTCTGAAATGCACAATTGCTGTCAGGGTATTGATTTTTGCGGTTAGTTCAATAACTAGCTGCTCTTGGGACTTTTCTCTTTCCTCAGATATTTGCCAACGTTATTTTTGTTTTGTATTAATCAAGTTCTCTCATTTGTTTAGCTCTTCAGTAATTTGCTAGAGCAGATCTAGCGTTTCAAGTAGGGACCCAAAAAACAGAGGAATGAAGGTACTAATTCCCTGAGAATATATATTCTCTGTATTTTACGAGTGGCTTTGGGTTCTGGCCCAAAGTTAAAACCACTGACTAAAGACCAGAAGACATTAAAGGCTTTAGGGTGAACCAGATTATATTTAAGGGGAAAAACAGTGGGCACGACTTGCCATTCATTTGGCTGTTGTATGCATTGACAACAAGCTGAGTGTTTGTGACCCAGGTGACTCCATGTTATCCATCTGTCATTGTCATGCCATAGCACCACTGATGTTAGTCATCAGAGATGCCCTGTGGTCCTCTGTAAAAAGGCCAAACTCACCTACTCCAAGGACAGATGGGATTAGTAGGTAAACTTCTTTAGATCCAGGGAGACAGATTTAAGGAGAATACTTGACAGCTTCCAGCTGATCCTAAGACCAGCCAGCTCAGGTGCAGATATGCACAGCCTACACTTTAAAACACAAATGGATGCAACTAGAGTGGTTCCTTTTCTAAAGCATACGGGCGAGCTTAAATGGATTTTCTTGTTACAGTACTCCTCGGCTGGTTATGTATTTGTTATGTTTTCTCATCTTCCTTCAGATTTCTGTAGCTTTCATTACTGTTTAAAAATTTGGCCTGTCTGTGTTAGCTGTCCTGATTCCTGCTATCAAGAAGTACATTCTGTGCATTTGTTTCTGCTTTAGTTCAGTGTGGAAAGTAATTCTGTGCATTTCATTTTAATTTTCCAGTTCTCTTGCACCAGCTGTTATTGAACAGTTTTCACCATCACAGTGACCTGATTCTGTGCTCAGTAAACTAGGCTTGTTTACCAAAGCAGAATTTGGGGACTATATTCCTTTCCAAATAGGTTATTTGGAAAACAAGAACTTTTCCTGCTTCCCTGAAGATTTAAGAAAAAAGGAGCCAACTGAGAAACTCCTCAATCCACTGACAAGAAATCTGTTTGGTGCTTTATATGTTATGTAAAGATCAGATTAATTCATATGTTTGCAATGACAATGTCCTCCTTCAGCACGGTTTAGAAACAATGTCCTCTTTGATATTGCAGCTCTCCAAGCGTTCAAGTTGAGCAGAAACACCTGGGAGCAAACCCCAGCTTTTCAGTTGCTTTAACTAGGCAAAAGAAGCCAATTTATTAGCTCTTTACAAAAGAGACAAACGAAATGGCTGCTAAAGTAAACAAAGGAGAAAGCAAGGTGGAGATTTTCAAAGTTGTCAAAGGGATTTGGAGTCCCAGAACAGTTAGTCGGCTTTGAAAGCCTTATGTTAAAAGCTGTCCAAAAGAAAGGAAAAAAAAAATAAGGAGAGGAAAAGTAACTAGTCCTTTAGGCTTCACCTCTATATTCCTTTCTCCTTAAGAGATCTTTCCTCCATCCAGGTCGGTGCTATATCAGGACAGTTGGCTTTAGAGGTGAAGCAGGACAAAGGAAGTCTCCTGCTGTCCCCTTCTTGTGTGGGCCCTTCCTGGTTCATCCTCTCATCCCAACGCTGTCTCCTAGCTGGGACCTGAGCTGTTGCATTGCAGGAGCTCCCTCCCTGTTCTATTACTAATTTGTGTGCAGAGCCCTAATTACAATTTACCAAAATGTTTTTCCATTTTCTATCTATCATGTTCTAAGTCTATGAAAGAGTGGGTGAGAAGACTTGTCAGTAAGTCACACCTCTTCCATTTTATAAGTTATATTTTTAGTTGACTGACTCAGATGGACTTTCGCTGTCAGAACATCAAAAGTACCCGGTGTGTGTGTCTCTTTCCACGATCAGTCATCTTGAATTTTGGATTTGAGTTCACGAAGGGATGTATTTGTATCTTCAACTTACTGATTATTTTCACCCTACATGTTGCTTCAGTCTCCCAAAGACTGAGGGTAGATTTCATGAAGATGTGAATATGACATATTGCAACTTTACCAGTTGCTTCTGCCAATAAATAGTTACAGTAGTAAGCATTTGTGGTGTGGGGCCTGAGTGCTGTTGATAGGTAACCTGAAATTTAGCTCTATAAGCGTGTACTGATGGATCTGTGGGCCCTGCACTGAGCTGGAAGTTTTTTATTGACAGGTTTGTTTATTTAGGGGGCAAATGAACGTGCGTGAGCGACAGGGTATGGAAGAGAGGTCAGTCACTGCTCTTGTTTAATTGCTCTCATTGTTCTTCCAAGTCTAGCACTTTTCGCAAAGCTGCTGTGTCTTCATTTGTAGAGTTATGTCAAGTTCTTTAACAATGCTCAGTGCTATTGACAAACATCTGTAAATTGTTTTCTCTAGTATTAATAACTTTCTCTTATCTCTTTCACTTGCCTATGCCTAGAGACACCCATGCATTTTTACGCCCTCCTGCATACAGCAAATGCATTGGTGTGAGCATACACACAGTTCTTTCTGTGGAAGACAGAACCTCTAGAAAGTCTTCCTTATCTTTACATGCCAATCATTCTGCACAATGGCATACCAACATTTTCAAAGATGTATCCCAAGGAGTTGCTCGAAGTGAAAGTTCAGGTCTGAACACCTTGAAGCTTGAAAAATTGAGTATTTGATCTGACACTGCAGCTAATGTGGTCCTCATTGCAGAGGCTCAAGGTGAGGCTCTCATCTAGGAATTACTGCTTTCCAAAGCATATGTCAGTCTCAATATAAGTCACTTCCATTATGGTCTGAGTGTCTTTAATGTTTCATGCCGTAAACATCCCTAACAGGAAACAATTCATTCCTCATTGATCTTTTCTGGCAGTTTACTTCTGCCCTACAGCGGGATGGAGAAATGCACCTTTGGATTCACTCACCATACAACTGACTGCTTTAAAACCAGCACTGATGTTACTGAAGCTTTATGATACCTATCTACCTAGGGGAGTCAGTCTGAGGGCTTGGTGTCCCCTAAGTGGTTATCAGAGAGAGGAAGAAAGTGCTGACCCTACGGCTGCAGATGGGCCTGATCCAGCTGTCCCAGAGGAGGTGATACAAACTATAGAATGTCACCATATTGGGTTTAGTTCTTTGATCTAATCTTTTCACAACGTCTTATGGAAGCCAATGAAATTTCTCTTTTCTTCTTGTTTTTACTTTGGCATCAAAGCCAGAGCCTTCCTATGTGTGCTTTTTCTTGCTTTCATATGTGTTAAAACATGCCAACTAACAGAGTCTTTGTGGTTGTTTTTGGTTCACATAGGCATTACAAGCACATCACTAGCTGTGATGTCCGGTAGAACAGAAAGTGTAAGGCTACTTGCTACCCCCTTTGGTATTGTATGAGGAGTAGCAAAAGGACTGGATGGCAAGGGTGAAGAAACTTTTATCCGCATGTCGCTGGCTCTAGGTATCACAGGAGGTCACTGGGGTGACCTTCAGAGGGGTGTGTTCCCTGCAAAGCCTGACTAATTTATGTGTTGCAAAGAGCACAGGAGTGTGCAATGAGTTGGCCAACACAGGTTTCTCTCATCAGAACAAATTCATGCTGAGGAGAGGGCTCCTGCCTGGGGCAGGGCCAATTTGGACTGGTGCTGAGGACCAGGGGGCTGCACAGATGATCCCTGTTCCCATTAGAGGTGTTCAAAACTGCTCCTCTCTGGGGGCAGTGGGAGAGGGGAATGTTAAGGTGGGCTCCCTTTTTTTTTTTTTTTTTTTTTTTATGTAGAGATGGCCCTTTTTCCTTTAAGAAGCCATCTGCTGTGTGTCCCCAGCACCCCTTGGCTGCTTTGCAGGAGCACCCACGTGAGTATAGCAATCTGGCTGGTCATTTCTGAACTAGGATGTTTTCTGTAGCTCCTGCTTTTCCTGTTGATGTTGCTGATACTTTGCCTGTTATCTGCTACATGTATTTTTGGTACATATTTAACTTATGGAAAGCCTGTGTGTTTTGTGTCTTATGTTCTATCCACAAATATTCCTTTGCACGGTGAACATTAACAGCCCAGATGCTTGTGTATGCAGCGGGTAGTGGAGAAGATGCCATACATACTAATGAACTCATTGCTTGATTTGCTGCTATCTAGTGGCTCTTATAGCATTTGTTGAGCAATATTTAGTATACTTGGTTGGAAGAACTGTGTCTGTCAAAAGGTAGTGCTAATAGGTACATCTGACCTGAAAATTACACCATAAACTGCAGGGCAGTGTATGTAGTATATACAACTTTAATTAAACTCTGTTCAAAAGCTATGTAGCTCATTAAAACAAGGGGATGCCAAGTTGTCAACTTGCCAGTCAGACTAAAAGAGTTTCCATCTTGCAAAGTGGATCTGTCTGAAAAATACGGTTTTTTGAAATTCAGCACCTTTGACTAATTAGGTGCCTGCCCTGTGAAGAAACACCACAATGGATGGAGTTGTGCCTGACAGGCTGAAGCTTCCTGAGTAATAATAACAATGTACAGGCTGTGCACTGGGAGGGCCTAAGGGTAAAGGGCACGTGGGGAGATACGCAGGGAAATGGGTTGGGTGCGCAAGGTCACTATTGCATGGACCAGTGCTAATGTAAAGAATTCTTTTGGCTTCTAAAATTTGTGACTTCTTAGGCATCAGGGACTTTGTGCAGGTGTGATTGGGCCCTTACGGATCATGGCTACATAATGTTATATGTGGGCCCCTTGCTGAGTCATTTCCAGCAGTATGACTGCTCTATAGATTTGAGTTAATGCCACGGGGGTATCTGTAGTAGATGCATTTTAATTGTGGTGCGAAAGTGCAAATATAACCTGTTACCAATTGCTTTCAGTTCACTATTTTGCCTCTGTGAAAAATAACATTAAATCCAATTTAGAAAGAAATCTAAGGAAAGCAAAGCATGATTTCTGGATTTAAGTAGTTAACTCATCAGTAGCTGAAAACACGCTTTTTGCTGTGTGTTACCTTTGCAAATTCAAGGTTATTCATAGGTCTGATATTAATAGTGGTACTCAGAATTGTGATAATTTTTTATGTTTTATCTTTACTATGCAACTCTGAGGAAAAATAAAACTATATTCTAGTAATTCAAAGAGGAAGGGGCTCTAGAAAACTCTCATTAACAATAACTCAGAAGAATATGAAAAAGCAAAAAATGTTTGGTATACTGTGGTAACAGTCTTAGCTGTGGCTGTTTCAAGTGAAGGAAATTCTCAGGTTTGTACATTCCTACTGTCCGTTTTACAGCCAGCAGGGAAATGCAATGATTAGAGTTGCACAGAAAGGCCTTGGTCTAGTAGCCAAGGGTGCCTTTGGTGTCCTTGGCTCCTAGTTAGTGCTGTGATTTGCCTTCTTCTCCGGCATTGCAAATACCATTGTATTTTCAGATCTTTGGTCCGAAAATGCTGTCGGGGCTTTTTCTGGCTATCAAAAATATTTGAAAGAGATCAGCCTTCTCAGCATGTTCTTGGTAGAGCCATTACAGCTGCAAGCCATGAATTAGGGAACAAACCAGGATTGGTATGTGTTCTACCTCTCATGGATCTGTTGCCCTCCTACCTGTGTCAAATAAGGATAGATTTTTTTTTTTTTCTTTTTACAAAACTTGTTGCCAGTATCTTTCATATCAGAACGGAAATTATTAAGAATGCCTAAGGAAGCTGTTCAGGTTTACTAGGTTTACAATTTTCATCACTTCATCACATAATATCATCGGGTCATACTCCCTGTATTTATAAGCAAAGACAGCTGCTCTCATGAATTTGTGCCAGTTCATTCATTCAGGTGGTTCTTCTGCTTCCTACAGTATTGCAGAATTTCTGCAATCTCCCAGAAGGGCCCAAAGTGGGCATAAGTGTGCACAACAGCTGGGGTATGTGAAACAAAGATCAAGACACGTGTTCCTCGTATAGGAAGTGTTATGACAGTCGCAGAATGTTGCAGACTTGAAGAAAGGCTGAATAAAATAGCAGGAAAAAAATTTTAGAGCATAGGCTGAAAGTTGTGGGTAGTGTTGTTCATTTTACGTATAAAAGACAAAAAGAAAAGTGAAATTGTGGTTCCGTGATAATTTGTGGTCCTCACCAAAAAGATGGGCCTGCTCTTTTCTTGCCTCTGTCTTTCTGCCATACTTCTGTGTCAGCACTTACTGCTTTTGCAACTCTGTGATGACTCAGAGCAGGGTGAAAGCTAAACTTGCAGGAGAGCCCTGACTGAGTTTCAGCAGAGCAGATCCATTTTCATGTGGAGGGGAAGAGTCTGGGGATGTGTGGCTGAGGATCAGGAGCTAAGGGGGCAGGATGGCCTCTTGGGATATCAGCCTGGGCTTACATGTTGGTAATAAGCTTCATGGGGAAAAAGCTTTAAAGCTACAGCATGCAGTCTGTTTATGGTCATGAATTGTGCTTCTCTGCAGGATTTGGAATGCTAACCACTCTAACTTTAGTACATGCATTCCTCTTCCCTAAATTGCTCTTCTGTTTGGATACAATAAGCTTCACATCTTCTCTTCTAGTGTGGCTGCGAATGCTCTTCTCTGAATTCAGATGGGGAGCGCCTCAGTAATGAGTGAAATAATGATTTTTGTACCTCATCCCTGCATCTCAGGGGTGTTCTATTGCTGATGATTCAAGGGTGCTTGGAAATGAGTGAATCTAAAGCAGCGTAGACAGCCAGAATGCTCTTAGATGATGCAAGGAACCTCACTAATACACCTTTTACTAGTTTGCACACAGGAAAATACCCATTTCCCTGCCACGTCTTGCAAAGATGTAACAGCAGAATGCTGCAGTGAGGCTGTGGGGGTTTTCTGTTTGTGTTTTCATTACTGAAGACTTCATTGCTTTGAGAAATATGCCAAAGGACACTCGCTAGTATATAATGAAATGCTATAATAAATAACTAATGCTACCAGTGACACTTGTAAAAATTAATGAACAAAGTACATTGTGTGACACATTATACTTGGATTTGTGTTGTTCGCTTGCTTAGTTCCTAAGAAAATTCAGGAATATTCTGTGTGTTTCAAACTGCAAGATCTGCAAAATGACAATTTATTGTAGAATCTTAGAGACTGGAGGCTACGGTTTGACCACACAGACCGGTAACCCCACTGACCTCTGTGATGAATAGTTTTGTGTATGGTTAGTAACTAGATGAAACAGAGGAATTAAAATATCAGGGTTTTTGAACTTCGGTAATACAACCTTTTCCTTATTTTAAAATATTGTGTTATATGTATTGTAGTCTTGATTTTTATTTTTTGTCTGAAGCAAATGAGAAGGTGAAATATTCTATTCTGAACATGAAAATATTTTGACATCATTTTCCTCTTAATTATTGAGTTGTGGCTTTACTTTGGTATCTTGTTTTTTTTTTGTTGTTGCTTAATCCAATTATTTGCTGAGTAGTTTTATCACAAAACTGATTCCATGCCTAACTTTTGTCTTCTCTGATTGTTTTACCTCTCTCTCTGGTTTCATGCAAACCAGAGTTAGCGTTTTCACCTCTGTAACAGAAACTTGTGGCACACAGCTTATGAGAATAAGCTTACATAAAGACGCTCCTGGCCTTGTACCTAAATAAATTTGTCCTCAATTTTATGGAGGAAAGATGAACAAAATGGTGATGTGAAAAATCAGTCAGTTGCACATCAGTTCACCCTATTTAATGCATTAGTCAAGAAGGCAGTTTCTGTGTCAAAAGTGCTACAATTGGAAGGTTGGAAAAAAATCTGATGTCTGGAAAGAGAGAATGTTTTAGTAAGCTAGAGAGCAAATTTTGTAGTAGTATCATTCGTTAAAGTGAACAGGAATTTGGACACAGCAGCAGTAATTTGGAAGTGGAATAGCAGTTCACTGGAATATGCATGTGCATCCACATACAGGCTAATATTTTTTGACTCATTTTTGCTGGGGATAGTGGAAAAGCTTTTAAAAGAAACTCAACCATTTTGAAGGAAAGCAACAATTATAAAATGGCAAGTATAGTTTAGAAGTCTGTTGGAGGTGGAATATTAGGTTTTTGTTCTGCTTAATGCCAGCAGTGTGCCCTGGTGGCTAAGAAGGCCAATGGGATCCTAGGGTGCATTAAAAAGAGTATTGCCAGCAGGTCGAGGGAGGTGATCCTCCCCCTCTACTCTGCCCTGGTCAGGCCTCAGCTGGAGTACTGTATCCAGTTCTGGGCTCCCCTGCATAAGAAAGACAGGGACCTCCTGGAAAGAGTCCAGTGGAGGGCCACAAAGATGATAAAGGGCCTGGAGCATCTCCCTTATGAGGAGAGGCTCAGTAATCTGGGTCTGTTCAGCCTGGAGAAAAGAAGGCTGAGAGGGGACCTGATCCATGTTTATAAGTATCTTAGGTGCGGGAGGCAAATGGAGGTGGGGAACCTCTTTTCGGTGGTCAGTGGGGACAGGACAAGGGGCAATGGCCTTAAGCTGGAGCACAGGAAGTTCCGCACCAACATGCGGAAGAACTTCTTCACGGTGCGGGTGACGGAGCACTGGAACAGGCTGCCCAGGGAGGTGTGGGGTCTCCTTCCCTGGAGATATTCAAGACCCGCCTGGACGCCTACCTGTGCAACCTGCTGTAGGGAACCTGCTCTGGCAGGGGGGGTGGACTCGATGATCTCTCGAGGTCCCTTCCAACCCCTACAATTCTGTGATTCTGTGATAATGGGATATCCTTTTTTTAAATTCAGAAGTGCTTATGTTGGACATGTAGATAGCTGGAGGAAGTGCTAGCACCGTCTGTTGGATGAGAAATCATTGCTAGAACTATATGCTTCCCGTTAATTGTTGTACCAAAGAGTGCTTTCATTTGAAGCTGAAATATCTCTAAAGCATTCAACAGGACATTCTGTTGGTCTTCCAATAAACACAGTAATTTAATCATTAGGTATCAGAACTGAGAAGGATGAGGGTTTCATTGCTGCCTTATGAGGGCTTTCTTGTGCTAGCAATACGCCTAATGCTGCCGATCACTTAGAAGACCCTCAGGCTGTGCATGCTAATACTACAGCTATTGCTTTGGGGGAAGTGAGGAAGTACTTGGAGTTTGGTGCATCCCTTATTTTTACCACAATTTGCTTGTTGTTCAACTGTGCTCATCTCTTAAAAGACGGTTGGGGAAGAGGAGGGAAAAAAACAACCTTCCTGAGCTGATTCCTTTGAAAAACCCTTACGCTGAGCTAGAGCTGTAGCGCTTGTGTAACTATGTTTAGAATAGAGCTATGCTCTTCTTTTTTTAAATAGGTTATTTATCCTTCCATATGCATGAACACAATTGACACAAAAGGCTTGAAGAATAGTTATTTATTTCCACTCTTACTCTGTTGCTTCTTCCCTATTAACATTATCTCCTTGGTAACACATCCCATGAATTCTGTGATATGCCAGTTACTGCATTTGGTTCAGTGTCTTACTGCTTAAATGTATTTGGATTTCGTTTGTGATGTCTTCTCCCTTCCCCCCCACCACTAAATGATGAGCTCCTTAAAATGTATTTTGTTTCCTTCCCTGTTCTCCACCTTGCCCCATCTTTTCTGAGTTTTTTTTGTCTTCATTGATCCCAAGTGTAACATGACCCCTGTCTCTGAAATGAATGACATTGAGCTTAATTGAGCCAGAATTTCTCCAAAGATCTTTATCTTTCAACCCTATTTTAGTATCTAAAAATTTTCAGGTTCATCTTTTTAGCATCTCTTTAGCATATAAAGTAATACCTCAGCTGAATGTAAGTCTATACATGAACTTGGCAAAAAGGACCAAGTGCCATCTCTTTTTTTTCCATTTTTTTTTTCTTTCTTTTCTACAGTACTCTTGTACAGCCTACTGACTCTGGCTTTAATATTCGATAATGTGTAACTGGAATCTATCTGGGCCTAAAGTGCTACCACTTTTAATAGTAGATATGGCTGAGACGGTGTTTGCTTCTTCAGGGGGCTGATTGGATGTTTATATGCAATTCTTGGAAAACTGTGGATGTCTGCTATATTACTATAACTTGTAGATTCTGTATAGTTGTCATCACAGCTGATGAAAAACTATTAGGCTACTTGAGATGGGATAATATTAATCTCTAAATTTCTAAATCAATTTTGACACTGGCTACTTGAACTTACTAGTTCAAAGGAAACTGCTCTAATTTTCTTACGATAATCAAACTGGCTTGTGCCCTGGAGGTCCTTCATCTACTCACAAGTTATTGAATGGCTTCCCAAATAAACCCAAGGACATAGTAATTACATCCACACTCTCAAAAAATACAGATTTGGAACCATCCTCTTCTATGAAGAATTTTGACTTCGTTGATTCAGAATTTTCTAGTAATGAGAAACACTACACTGGCTGCAGCTGAAGATGTGCTTAGTTAGCTCTGCTAAATATCTTGGTGGCTCCCTTCCTTTTGTAGTAATGAACGTAATCAGAAGTGGAGATATTTTAATTCTGGCTTCTGTGGCAGGCACCTGCTTTCAGTGTACCCTGTTCAGTCATGCAGCCCTCAGTTCTCAGAAACATCAGCTCCCGATAGCTCTGCAATCCAGTCTGAATGAGATCACAAAATTACCGGTCCTTACTAGCAGCGCTATCTCTGTGCGTAATACAAAATGGAGATAATAAAGGTTGTAATCTTAGTAAAATGTGTTAACATTCCCAAAGTGAGTCTCTAGCTAGTACAGACTCTGAAATGCAAAGTGCTGGTCAAAAATATGCAAATAGCTGGAGACATCAGAGAGGACAATTGCCGTTATTCAATGTGGAGATAATCCTAGTGAGATAACTAAGTATTGGCTGTGTTAGGGGAAAGAAAGCTTGGCGTGAATAACCCTCTAATAAGACTTGTATGTCTCAGGTGCTAAAAGCAGCTTAACTGCCTCCTCCCTAGGACTGTGTGGCTGTGCATGTCTGCATACACAAATGCATGTCCTGCTGACAGCGGTCTAAGGCATCCCAAACACAAATGAATAGGCAAACTCCTTTATTTCTTGTCAAGAATATTAAATTATATTGAGCTACTCCATTTATCTCACCTGATTTATTCACTGGTGATGAAACTGGCACTTGCCTATATGTCAAGCATCCAAGAAAGAGCAATAGCTTCTTGGCAAATAGATGAAGAAACCACTCCAACTCCAGTGCTAAAAGGTTGGTGTCAGTTGCCTGAGAGGGTAGGTGCTTGTCCATGTAGGTGTAAAGGCATTGCATTAGCTTTTATTTTGTAGAAACTTTAAGTGCATTTATTTGCTTTGTTATCGTTAATGCTCTCTATGCCAGGTAAGATCCTTTATTCCAGTAACTTGTACGCTGAACCCTATGGCCCTTTTTCACGAAGTAATCCTAATTTCTCTACTGAAATAAGGGTTTGTTTTGAAGTTAGTAGAAACATTTACCCAAAATATGGGTACTTTTGTATACAAACATTATATCAAATCGTCTTTAGTGTTGGTGACCACTGTGATTACATGTGTCGGGAGAGCAGGACTGACAAAGACAAGTAGGTTTCCAGCCTTTTAATCATTTTCCAAGCTACGTGGTGGAACAATGAATAAACAAATTTGAAGAAAGGTATTTAAGCTAGCAAGGGATGAATTGACCCTTCTAGCTAGTTGGGGAGCTCAATGTTTTTGCTGCAACAAAGCTGGGAAGAGACTGTCAGGTTCCTTCTTTTCCTAGAAGATTTTTGAGATGCATAAATCAGGATCATGCGACTTGGCCACTTTGGACACAGAGAGGTTAGAGCCTCAGTCATGAATGTTTCAAGTGGAGTGCCCCAGACCCACACCAGTACTTTTCAAGAATGACTTGTGAATGGCACGATGATCTCCCAGCTAAGAAAGAAAGGAAGTGGAAAGAGACATGGTAGTTGCTGACAGAATGAATGTTGATAATGTAATGTAAGCAAGCTGAATTTTTATTGTATTTGCAAATTTTCTAAGCTCACTTATTTTCTCTCAGTTGACATGTCTAAATTCTTAATGTCAATTACCCACGATGATGAGGAAGGCGAGAAGGGGAAATTACCCGAGCTGTCAGCACAATGAGCTGTGCTATTGACAAGGAGCACTTACCAGGCGTGTTTAAAGGTTGTTTGCTTTATCAGCCACATTGGCTGTGTTATAAAAGAGATACAGTAATCTTTCACACCAGCTAAAACTGACAAATACAAAGCCTTTGACGGAAACAGACACTGTTATTAGGTTACACATTCGTAGCAGGATTTTCTTGCTACGATATCACCTATTTCAAGACAACAAAGACTGCCCAGGCTGCAGGCTTAGATTACAGGCTTTATCCTTGTCAGGGCAGGTAGGAGGTGTGCAGAGTCAATGGTGTTTGGTTAAGGAGGAGGAGCACTGTTGTAATGTTCTCTTTCAGCACACCTCCTGAGCCTGAAAGAAATTGGACCTCACGTATCAGTAGGAGCCCTTATCATGGTTGCACTCGCCCTCTGAATGAATTACTCTCAAAGTTCAGGAGAACCTTTTGGTCCAAGACAGAATTTTGGTTTTTATGATTAGTTGCAAGGGAAGTTATGAATCTAGCTTCCTGACTGCATGCATACAAGATACTTAGAATACTGGTCTGTGATACCTTCAAAAGTCAAACTAGAAGTTACTTCATGCTGGGCTTCAATTTCAAACAGCACAACCATTCCAAGTGAGCGGGCAGGCATTATAGCTGAGACAATAAGTTTTGACCTATCGTAGTATTTTCAGAATCCAGTAGGAAGTTTCCTATGGTCAAGTGTCATGTCTCAGACAAGCAGCATTAAATCTTTAAATCTTTACCTGAATGAAGGATGTAGCCTACAAAAACATCTAAACCGGGCAAGCTCTGTGTGCATGCATGTGTTATCCGTGTGTGTTATCCACAAATCTTGCATGTGTTTTTATACTACTCTTGAAGTGTTTGGATGAGTGAAAAAGATTTTCCCGAGAAGCCTGAGAGGATGAGCTTACAAAGATACCCTTCAGATTATAGTTTGCAAGAGAGGCAAGTGAAAGGGCTCATCCAGGCGTTGGGGAGGATTTAAAGGTCACTAATGGCAATGGAGAAATTGGGTCAGACAATCTGCAGCCCAGGCAACAAGGACAGGGCTTCTTACTGCCTTCCAGCTTCAGGAACTGCTCTGAAGGTAGAACTTCTGGAACCAGGGATATAATCCAGGCAGTAACTAACTGGTTTATCTCAGGAGTCCCATCAACATGTGTGTGCAAGCATGTTCCCTGGTAGAAGTCGCACTGATGGTGTGCAATGAAATATTTAACAAAGGGCAACGATGGCAGCCTCACGGGAAGCTGCTTATCAATTAGGTAAGGAAAATTAGGAGAAAAATATGATCAAGTCCAAAGTTGTTTCAATAAAATATGTTAACTAAATACTAGTGTAAAACATGAAAAATAGACTAAAACAAAGCATTTGCCCTCATATTTTTAAGAAATATTTTTAGCCATTCTCGCTCCTATTCTATTAAACTCCCTGTTTAGAGGAATTCCCTGTTACACAGTTACGTCTGAACAGAATAATAAATTGTCCAAGTACTCATCCTTGGTAGTCTAAAATAATTGCTTTTAATAAATATTTTAAATAAAAGCAGAAGATGCCCTTTGGCTTACAAATTGTCCTCAGATTAATGTCAGGACATGTCAGGTTAAATGACAGTTCAAAAATTGTCATGAATAGTTAAGGTACATCAGAAAGGTAGGCAAGCAGTTGGTCTGTGTCATGCAGGGAGTGCAGGCAGGAAATTGGTGCTCTTAAATAGAATAAGAAATGAAATAAGAACTTGATTTCCACTTTTATTTTATTTTGCTAGCTCAGATTAAAAAAATTACACCATTCAACTCTCAATGCATTGGCTACAACTGAATCTGCACTGGTAACAGGTTTTTTTGGTAGTTTTTAAGCTAATATTTACTTGTGGTCCTTTTGGGCATTCCAAGTTGTTGGAGAGTTCAGAGGATGTAGAGAGGTGTGTGTGTTTAATCCTGTGCCTTTGGGTAGCGGAGTGGTATATTGGTTAGCTCAATATAGGGTTAAATCATAACTGCAGCCTTTTCGGTACCTCATGTATTTCTGGAGATGTTAATGAGGTTACTGACCTCTGTCCTGCCTCTGTGCAGCTCAGTCTGTCTTGAACCAACTAGTGTCCAGTTATGCCCCTGTGCTCAGACACTTTGCACCCATGTGGTGTACGTATTTCAAGGAAGAAGGCAATGATTTCTGGAAATAGTTCTTAATCTAGAATGTTCTAATGTAAAAGTGGCTCTTTACTGTACCAGAAGTGTTGCTACTAATGTGAGGTATTAGAAAATGGAATCCCTGTTTTCTAGGGGAATGCAAGTCCCTCATAATGTTGTTTCACATATGGCTGCACTGTAAATTAGTTCAGTATGAACAGTACTTACCTGAAATAACGTAAGGTCTTCTGAGAATACCTATAAATCCTCCTCTTCCCAGCACTTTCAGTGAGGCTAGAAATAGAAACTGAGAAGAAGGGGACTGTGCTAATGCCTTTGTCACTTTGAGAATAGTCTTCTCTGATCTCTAGGTGAGATTGTCATAAAACCAAGGATTGCAGTGACTTTCAGGCAGGAAGTATTTTTATTTCTTTAATGAACTTATGAGCCCTGTCCTTTTCAATCTGAACAACTCTCTCATTGGTTTTCAGTTTTGCTTTTTTTTTTTTTTTTAAAAATCTTTCTCTAGACAGGTCTACTGTCTAAGAAACGTTCTCTCTTCGCAAGGTTTTGCTAGCAAGACAATACATGTAGGTCTACCACAGGTGATAAGAACTCTAGGGACTGTATGAAAGGATATTAGTCCATTTTATTTATATTCATGGATGGCTAGATTAAGATCCATTGAAATCAAGTATTCTGACCTGAATTGCATGGGCCACAGAATTTTGCTGTGATTACTTCTGTCAAGTCAAGCTTAAGCTAGAACATACCTGTTAGAAAATGTGTCCATGCTTGATGTATGACATCAAGGGACAAAGACTACATTATGCCTCTCAGTAGTTTGCTTAAATATTTTACGTTTTCCTTTTAAGCAATTATTTAAAGCTTATTGTAGTCTGAGTTCTGTTATCTGCTTCTAGTCTTTAATTGGCAGATATAAGTGTCTATCAGAAATATTCCTTTGCTTATGTTCTGTTCAGATTTTCTTGAATCTCCTATAAAAAGGAGGCTTTCTACATATCTAGAACTTTTTTTACGTTGAGGGAGGACTCTGGACATCTGTCTTTGTCAAAGTGTAGACATCACAACTAAATGCTAATGATCTAATCAACATTAATCTTGCAGCAGTAAAAACACCTGGTTTCTCAGCGTGCTCTTTCCTAGCTATCTGAATTCAGTACGTCGTCACCTGGGGTTCATATCCTGCTAGCCATCTAGACATGATCCCAGTCCTGAGCGTATGACCATAGGGTTTTTGCTATAAGGCAGTTTAAGTTGCTCCTTGGTTATTTGACTTGCAGCCCAGGGATTTGGGACAACACTGGAAAGGGTGTCCAGGGCATTGGTTGAATCCTCCGTTGATTACTTCAGATTGGTACAAAATTCATTACTTCTTCCAGTTTCTGATTACTATTCGGTTTTCCATCGGAATGACATGTATTCATGCCTGAAAGAGTACTTGTACAGTGGTTCCCTTTTCTAACCAATAGTAACATAACTAGAAACAATAGCTCCAAACTACACCCAGACTTCTGATTAAATTGCCATTTGTCTAGATTTTTTTTCAGCTTTTTTGCTTGTGACCTTGCTTTTTTGACTGTTGGTATGGCGACTGTTGGTATGCTCTCGTGAGACCTCACCTGGAGTATTGTGTCCAGGTCTGGGGCCCCCAACACAAGAAGGATGTGGAGCTGTTGGAGCGGGTCCAGAGGAGGGCCACGAGGATGATCAGAGGGCTGGAGCACCTCCCCTACGAGGACAGGCTGAGAGAGTTGGGACTCTTCAGCCTGGAGAAGAGAAGGCTGTGGGGGGACCTGATAGCAGCCTTCCAGTACCTGAAGGGGGCCTACAGGAAAGCTGGGGAGGGGCTTTTTACAAGGATAGATAATGACAGAACAAGGGGTAATGGTTATAAACTGGAAGAGGGTAGATTTAGACTGGATATAAGGAAGAAATTCTTCACTGTGAGGGTGGTGAGACACTGGAACAGGTTGCCCAGAGAAGTCATGGATGCCCCCTCCCTGGAAGTATTCAAAGCCAGGCTGGCTGGGGCTTTGGGCAACCTGGTCTAGTGGGAGGTGTCCTTGCCCATGGCAGGGGGGTTGGAACAAGATGATCTCTAAGGTCCCTTCCAACCTGAACCATTCTATGATTCTATGACCTGTTTCCTTGTGCAAAAAAACATGTCCAGTGGCTTCCTTTTAATCTAGTTTGCTGTATCTGTGTGACCCATTAATTTGCTCAAGCAATACATTAATGAGAGAGTAAGCAGAAGATCCTGTATGCCTTTTCTTTCTTTAAATTCAAAATGCCTCCTTAGGGGACTTATTTAACTTTTTCACATAAGTGAAAATAATCCCGTTATTGTAAGGGTGGGAGATCAGACACTGAGGCGTAGATCCTTACATAGCATCCTGCTTAAATCCTGAGAAATGTTTTCTAGACTGTTAAAGGAGGCAAATAACTGTAGGAAGTAGGCAAGCCATGTGAAGTCTTTAATGAGTTAAAGAATAAAATGCCAAAGAAATACTGTGAATTTGCTCACAAAAATTTTTAGACCTATATTTAGTTGTTTGAACATGTTGACTCTTACATAAGATTCATTCAGAATATATAAACTATTCAGTAAATATTCCCAAATGTGAAAGCCATATTTTCATCCATTTTGTTTCTGTCTTTCACGTTCTAAAATAGGCCATGGGAGCATTTCAGATGTATTTCTGTAATAGTTACATGAAGTCCTAGCACTGATACATCATGTATTAATAACATTGCAGAGAAGTCAGGACTTGGGCAAAGAGAGATGTATTCCACTTGGTGTGTATGTGTGTGTATATCTAAATAGGTTCTGTTTCTTGATTACATGAGTATGTTGCGCTTTTAGTCTTGTCTGCTACGCTACAGCTACTTGATCGCCAACT
Organism: Penelope pileata; assembly: GCA_013396635.1. Lineage (NCBI taxonomy): Eukaryota > Metazoa > Chordata > Aves > Galliformes > Cracidae > Penelope > Penelope pileata. Next base: position 831,998 of record WBMW01001041.1, on the reverse strand, counting down.
TACTCTGTGGTGTACTTACCCACAGACGCATCCATGTTGCTTTTGGTAGCTGTTCTGGAGCTTAAGGTCAGGTGCACAGAGCCAAGCTGATTCTTATCCTACTGCCCAGAGAGGCAGAGGTCACACATGCACCTAACCTTATGTTCCTGAGTTCTCTGCCAATAGAGAGAAAAACAGTCTGATTAAACACCGTTGAGGGACTGTGGTCTCAAGAGGACGGTCGAGCCTTCTGGGAACACAATACAACTACGTTATCTTGCTATTGCTGCAAGAAGTTGGTGTGCAGTAATGGTACCTGACTTTGCACAAGTGTAGTTTAGTCTCCTTATGTGGGCAAAATTGCAGTTTCCAAAAAAGGAACTCTGTTCCATGACCACTGAAAACCACTGAACACTTAAAAGGGTATATTATGTTCTATTCAGTTTTCTACTTCTCAACTCCTACAAATTTTAGGTACAACTGTAGTGTGATTATGCATGCTGTTGAAGACTAAGACCCAAAGAGAATAGGGGAGATGATCTGAGGAGGTGTGATGTTGGGGCCATGGATTTCACTCTTTACTTTAAAGGTGTTATATCTGAAACACTGTGGTGAAATTGAGACTAGCCTAGTCCATTTAGTTTGAAGAAATGTCTTCTGCTGTGCTTTATCCTTCATAAAATCTATACTGTCTCCAAAAAGAGAAGAGGTACTGTACTGTACTACTTGCCTTTTGTGCTGCTTCCTCCAGGCAGAATTAAAAGCCAGTCTTACACGAGTGTTTCCAAGCATTTGTGGAATAAATAATAGGGAAGGGGAAGTGCTGGAGAGATTTAAAACAAAGAAAACCTTTACAGCTTTGCCAAACTAAATAATTCTAAATAGTTTTTCCTTTTGAGAAACAGTCGAAGACTGGTGTTGCAAATGAGAAAATGCCTCATGAATATTAATTCTTGTTCCTATTTCCCTCTGTCTGGGGGAGGGAATTACTTCCGCTCCCTTTGCCCATCCAGCCTACAAGTGATCGCTACTCAATGCATCTATCCTATTCATTGCTATCTGCAGACTTCCTACTTGGTTCTGCAAGGTACTGCAGTGCATGGAAGAAGTAAGAAATAAATTCCTCTTTCCCAAAATAAATTGCTTTACCAAACAGTAAACATCCTTGGCTAGGTTCGTAATGCCTCCCAGATGTTACCAGTAGTGGTCTGTGGGACTCTAGTGCTCCTAAATATTCCAATGCCATAACTGTGCTTGGGGCTGCATGTGTCTGATTGAAGGTGAAGTGTGATGTGATTGTTACACGGCATGTACAGGATTTAACTACTGTTACCACCAGCAGGTTTGTACACCTGCAATTAGTTGTTTAGATTAATACCAAGCAAGGTAAATCAATAGATATAGGAGTAAGCACAATGGAGTGACTTTATTCTCCTATCTGCAAGGGGAAAGTAGATCACTGACGACGGGTCTTAACAAAAACCACCCTGTTCTTTTCCTGTTGCCATAATTTTCACTGTTCCATACTGGAGATGGAGTGCTGAGTGTGAAAATCTGAAGTGTTTTCGTTTCCGTTATAGAACTGAGCGGGGTTCGTTCTGTGGCCTGATGTGATCTGAGATTGCCTAAGAGGGTTGCAACTGGGCAAAACCTGCTAAAGCTACTTCTACTTGAACATCAGAGAGAGGCTTGCAGCCTCCTGTTATGTCTCTTAGAGATGAAAGAATCTAACCAGGGGCAGACACAGTCCCAGCAAGCAGCCGTGTGTTGCACAGAGGAAGCAAAATGCGGCATTTTTACAGAAAACAAATGCAGTAAATCTTCCAGGGGGAAAAAAAAAGGTTAAAAATACTAAGGCAAACAATCAAATAGCATCTTGTGAAAACAATGGAAAACAAATGTTGACAAAAAACAGGCCTTAGCACTAATTATCAAACATCAGCCTGCTTCTGAAAGACTGCACAAGGAAGCATAAGCTGCTGTGTGACTCACGATAAGCATCAGATGAAGCAAATTCCGAACTCATTTTGCTGGTGCCTGAAGATAAACAATTTCAAAGATGACAGTTTTTGGCAGCAGCGCTTCTGGTCACAGCCTCCATAAAGGAGGTGCCCCAGACAACAGGCACCTTTTGGGAGGATGTTGAGCCTGGAGCCGGCAGGAGCTGTGCTGCGGGTTTGGGCTGCTGGGTGATGCTGTCTCTTGGCAGTAAGACAACTGTGGGGTGCCTCTGGAGACAGAGGAAGGAGGGAGCTACAGCCTCTTGTGCCACTGCTGGGCCCTCCTCTGCTGCCTGCTCCTGCTGCAGTCAGGGAGCAATTCAGCTCTGTAGATCTTCTGGGGAAGGTGATGGATTAGAGAGAGAAATAAAGAAGAAATACTGTAGATGTGTATATACTTAATTTATAAGTGCATATTATATATGTAAAGATGTGCATTTATATATTTTCTTGAGGCATTAGCAACTTTTAATTACATTTTCTCATGGGGAAGAACTACAGCTTTGCCAATATTTCTTAATTTCTTCTCGGAATTCAGAATGACCTCTTGATTTATAGACTGGAGCTACTGAAACAACGTTTCAGCTTATTTGATGTCAATGTCTGTTCATCTGGATTTCTGTCATTCCTCACAAGCATTCCAATTTAAGTGGTTTGTGTCCCTCTTTTCTTCCTGGGCTTGACCTTTCCTTGGTGTTTCCAATACCCTTTGTTCTACCATTGCAATGCATTATGAGAGTTTTATTCCATTTAAAAAAAAAAAAAAAAGGGTTTTTTTGAGGTATAGCTTTGAGTTTCAATTTGACATTAATGTCTAACTGAAAAATACTGGCATTTCCAGTTGAAATTTTCGGGAATCTCATGTTCTACAAAATATGCATGATGTTTTGGTTGTGTGACTGAGTTTTGGCAGAAATCTTAAATGAAAAGCAATGCTGAAATATCAAATGACAGCACTGAACTTCCCATTCCTGAACAGTTCTAGCCTTTGTTTGCACTATTCCAGCCTTAGTGTACTCATATGGCTTTCTGTACTATTGGAGAGCAGGCTGTCTTAATCAACTCCATTAAGATTTCAGAACATGCAATAATAATTACATATACTCCTACCAATCCTACCATAACAGAAGGAAACATGTATAGTCTGACTAGTAGTAAGTAAATAGTAGCAGATAGCAAGTGCTGATAGTAACGGCGTGGCAGCATTCTCAGTGCAATGTTGCATCAGTAGTACATCCATGTGATTGAGCCATGGTCTCTTTAATCAGAAAAGAATATTTCATAGATATTTCTCTCATCTCCTAAATCAAGTTGCTTTTGCTTTATTTTTGTGGGTTTTACCCAAATTTGGTAGAAATTATGTACATTTTAACCTCTATTTCTGTCCCTGGATGTGTGTTAGTGCACTAAAGGCTCACAGGTGAGCATTTCATGCTGGAGTTGTACATTTTCCTGAGTATTTACATGTTGTCAAATATTTCAGCCAAGGTCGCTAATCCTTGTTTTAATTACCACCACTCTTTCTGAGGAATAGTAGTTCTGTTCAGATGATGCTATTTTTCCGTGACCAGTACATTTTCTACCTTCCTATTTAGACTTTCAGTAGCAAAAAATAACGTTCAGCTTCTAGGTCCTGTGTGAAATACCCACAAGGTGCAGCCGCAGTAAAATGTGAGATGCATGTGTTTCATTCTCAGTTTATGTTTCTTTTTTTTATGTCCTGTTAATCTGATTGCACCCCTCCTGTAAAGCTGAGATCAGTTCCTGTGGCCTTAATGCTATACTGTGTGTAATGGTTTTCTAATTCTATAGTGTAGTATATCTCTAAAGAAACTTAATGAAAACATAACTTCTTTCTGAAAATACCAACTGTCTTTTGATGCTAGCTCACAATTTGGTTCATCTATCTGAAATATGAGATGCATTTAAACAAAAAAATATATTTAAAGGGGTTTATTCCTGGTTTCATAGAAAATTAGCTTTATATAGAATAACTGTCTAAGAATCTAAGGCATATTGTGCTGTTCCATTTGTCCACTAAGCCTCTTTTTCTGAATAATTACTGCAATCTCCATCTCTTGCCTGCCTTTTCTAAACAAACAGCAGAGCTGGGTGTGAGTGGGTCCTTCTCTAACCCAGTGCACCCATCTGGACTTCAAGACGTGAACTCCTGTAGGGCAGGACTCAGCTGACCATGTCTGAAGTGGAGCAATAGACTTGAAAGTTGATGTCCCGAGTAAATGACTGAATCATAGCACAGAAGTGCCTCTTGCTTAAAAATCAGGTTGACTGTTTCAATTGCTGACATGTAATGAAGATGAATCCTACTCCTACTCTACTAAGAAGCTGGGAATCTCATGATGCATTTCGTAAACTTCTTACAAGAAAGTGAAAGAATACTTTTTCCTGGAATAAAGTAGTGGTGATTACATATACCAGCAGACCTGTTTGCTAGTTGAAAACACTTACATATTCAGCCTATTAGCTTTTCCTCAGTGGAGATGGGGCATGGCGCATTGAGCAGAGTACATCACTGAGCACTTCAATGCTACTCTGCTACTGCTGCTGCCATTTCTGCTGCAGCTCAGAGAGACTGAGAAAGAGAGGGTGGATGCTACTAGGGGAAATGGCACTTAGAGCATCAGCAAGCATTCCCTGCATTTCCTGTGTCCCCATAAGTGGCAGAGCTTTGCGTCATTGTGGGAGGGAGTATGTTTGGCAGCTGATTGTGCTTGACCCAGATGGGAATAGGCTTGGGAAGAATGGCTTAGTCGCAATGGGAGGGAGTATGGATGGAGAAAGGGTGGGTAGGAGGAAAGGAATGGTGCTCAGATCTGCACTTGTGTGGCTAGAGGACCCTGCTGGACACGGCAAAGTCGCTTGTTTTGACTGTCATGTCATGGTCATTGTGTAGCCATCTTTTCCACATAAAAGAAACAACACTCCTGAGAAAAGAAGTGGTTGGATGATTGGAAATAGTCCAAGAATGAGCTTCTCTCCATTAAGTGAAATACAGAAGACATTAACAGCTTTCTGTAGGTTGCTTCTGCCCATTCCTGTGCTGCTGCAGGCTCATGTTTAGACTGGGATGGCTTCCATTCAAGTGACCTTTGGCTAGTGACTGACTGCTACAGCAATCAGACCACTTGATGCTGCTCCTCAGCTGCTGTTAAAAGGAATGAAGAAAAGCTTTCGTTCCCATTTAAGCATAATTTCCCTTAAGCTGGTCATGAAGTTTTCTAGAAATAGTTAAGAGGTATTGTTGAATATTAGTAGTATATAAAGTGATAAAAGGCCTTTCTGGATGATGAGACTACAAAAAGAAATTGAGAGAATATAGCCATGAACAGTGTTTCCACTGTATGCCAAGACTAAAACCAGCCAGCACAGCAAAGAATGAAAGAAGAATTCTCAGGAAAACTTTTTCTCTTACACTGTGTATTTTGTGCAGCTACTTGTGTAAATTTATCCCTTGTTTTAGGATGGAGATTATAGTCTGACTTAAATCTTTTCCCTGCAACACTATTTGTTATCTCTTCATAAGAACTCCAATCTATAACAGAACTTCCTCAAGTGCAGGCAGCATCATAACAAAACAAGGCCATATTGACCAAGTCTTGAATGATAATTCTCTCTTGAAAAACAATGACTGCTCTGAGGTCTTGGGTGTTAGTAGCTTTGACTGAAGTTGAGTATTTTTTCTGCTGAATTCTCTTCAAGACGAATCAGGTTCCAAGTAAATGACTCTGAGGATGAAGATAAGGAGTATTTTTCTTTGGTGTGACTTCCCGAGGTTTTTTCTTTTCTCATCTTACAATGTCACGGTGGTTTTGGCGAAACTAAACTGTCTGCTGTGTAACAGTGTTACACACTTTTTTAAAAAGTGCACCACAGCCATAAATTCTCAGGGTTAGATATCAAACAAAACAATAGATGTTCTATCAGGACAGTTCTGAAATTCACTTTTGACTAGAAGTAATGGATATTTCTGCAAACTAGGTCAAAATTAATGTTTTAATCTAGAAATTGATCTCCTCTTCCCATATTGTTAGGAAAAAGTATTTAAAGTTGAATTAGTACTTAGTGTATGAGTAGCTTTGTTTTCTATATAATTAGTGTATACTGAGCCATCACCTGACTGGGGTGAAAAGGGAGGTGAATATGAAAGCTGCACAACAACAAACCATGATGTTACTGGAGAATGGGATAAGAGGTAAATCTGAATGCCATTTCCAGTTGCAACTGCAGCGAAGATTTTAAAAGGCACCCTCTAATCTACTGAGTGGGAGCAGAGACCATGCTGCCATATACAGAAAACGCTGTCACCTCCTAAAGCACTGGTGCTAAATGTTCTCTGGAGGACTTCCATTAAGCAGCTGACCTAACATGCCTTTCTTCAGCTCATGAGACCTCGTGATACAGCGGTGTCAGGTGGGATGTCTGTGGGCTGTCAGTGGTATGCTGAGATACCAGAGTCCCTATAACAGAGGAGGTGCATATGAGCTCTGCAATTAAAAATCCTTTGCTGCAGGAAGATTCAGGAGAGGTAACAGTTGCCAGGGCCCGTGCACCCAGCAGAGGAGGGCAAGAGATAAGGAGCCCTTGGTCAGTGAACAACACACACATTTCATCTGAGTCTGTTCTGCTTGTAGCCTTCGTGATTTGGCATTGTTATTCTTGCAGTTCATACCCACACAATCAAAAGTAGCTTCTTTAATTCTGTAGAACATAATTATAGGCCTGACAGGCTCTGACAAGTTGGTAGAGACATTTATTCTCGCAGCCAGCAGATGCTTAAATGATTTTGTATTGGAAAATGCTGCCTGTGAAATGTTCTGTCTTAGTCTCTGTTACTAAACCCAGATTCATAATGAAGTCTAGCATCAAATATTTATGTAAAATTACTTAAATCTGTAAATAGTTTTGTCTTTAAAAGATAAAAACAGCTGAGAAAAATTAGTCGGGGGGTTCCAGAAGTTTGTGTTACAAAACAGTGATGAGTTTCTTTTTTGGTCTCTTCAAATTGTTACCCAGCCTTACAGGCAGAAGTTCACAATCTCCATTGCTACACAAAAGATGTTCATGTTCTGATGTATTAATAGCACTGAAACCTATCCCTGTTAGGGTCACTATGTATTATTAAAATCCTCTCACAAGACCATTTGGAAAAGCAGAAGGCTTTATATAATAACCATGAATCAGTCATAAATAAAACACTTTCCCACAGAGTTGTCCCCAAACCAGATTGGTTCTCATCAGAACAAGTCAAAACTGTGCATGCTGACCTGTACCTGTACAAGTCCTGACTTGTACCTGTGTAGTCCTCTCTGCCTCCTGGTCTAAGCTGTGTTACATCTGAAAACAAAAAGAAAGAAGCAGACTCTCATTTTCCTTGAACCAGCTTCAGGTGCTTGGAAAACCACAGGGAAGAGAAGGATGTCTTCAGTTGTTGGAGCTCTTACTCAGAGGTTTTGACAGTGACAGAGCTTCTTTTAATGAGTTGAGTCATTGTTTGGAAGCTTCAGTAGCTGGTGGTTCATCTGCAGTGTGGTTGAGTCTGAAAGTGACTGCAGCCTGATCCTATGGAATTGAACGTTCCCTAAACATTTTAATAGCGGCAAATCTCCTTGGGTCTACTCTTTCTAGCTTGCTCACTCTCCAGTGAAGGGTGCTGTGGAGGCCCTGCTTGTCCCTGCCATGAGGGATGCATAAATCTCAATCAGTGGCTCTGCTTACAACTGTGTTTTTCATAATTTTTCTAAGAAGTAATCCCTTCCTAGCCACTAATCTGACCTAGTTACTAAGAACTGATTTCTCTGGGATGAAAGGACCAGTCTTTCCTGTGGGACTACTGCAGTGGAACTTGCTCAGATTGCTTCATTGGTTTTATATTCTCTTCTGTTGCTGTGTAACTTGGAGGCCATCTACCTGAGTGTTTGTGTAGCCCATCTATTATAACTACAATATATTTCATATATATTATATGTATACTATGTATAAATACAATATATTTCAAAAGTAATAGTCTCTATCAATTCCTTTCCAGTTAGGAGGGGGGAACTTCTTGTTTCAGTCATAGGGTTTTGTTCTGGTTTGCTTATTTGTTTCTGCTTGTGGATGGGTAGAAACTTCTCAAGGGAGAGCCCACCTAGAGCTGTGGGGAGCTGGTTCTGCAACAAATGAGATTTGTCAGTTTTCTCTCTTGTAAGTGCGATCTTACAGAACAGACTCAGCTGCTCTGAAACATATGATGTAATTTGTTGATGTTGAACCATGTCAGTGAAAAGTAGGGGTTGTAGGGAAGGCTTGGACATCACGATAGGGGTACTCCTAAGGAGTCAGGAATAACAACTGGAGGATTTGTTTTTCTAAACAGGGACCTTCATCTCTCTGTACAGCAGGGTATTGGGATAGGAAGCAGAGTAGTGCGGGGAATTGCCTTTGTGATTTGTGTTGCTGACAGTGTAAAGCTCCAAGAAAAGCATAGTAGCGTCTACAGATATTCTCTCTGATGGGATAAAGGTCCTGTTTTCTCTCTAGACATGCACAAAAGTGGGCTTTTTCGCTACAATGACTGTTTGCATGATTGCTTAAGGAGTCCAGATGAGATGAAACTCATCTGTTTGTGAGGCCGAGGACAAAGCTCTGTGAGAAGAGAGCAAAAAGCTGCTTCTTACCAATGTTACTCAGTCCTGTGTAGGTTGTTCAGCTGTAGGTAGCTACCATGCCTCCACATGCTGTTTTCATAGAGGCACTGAGAAAGCTGAGGGATGGTGCTGTTTACATGTGATAAAAAGGAGATTTAGAGCTGTGGGTTGGCTCACAGACTGCCAGCACGACAGTGTTTGTTATCTTACCAGCTCTTCCAGCAGCTTTGTATAGACAGTGGGTAAAGTGGAGGAGAGATCTGAATCTTGAGGAGTCCTCCAATGAGGACTCTGGAGGTGAAAGAACAATTTCCCAAACCTCTTCTTAAATGAAGGCCTTTCCTCAAGTGAAGCAAACCAGCATTGCTATTGACCATTGCTAGTCCCCTCTGGCAGAGGTTATGGAGTAAGCATGAAACATAGTGCTTTGTTTTCTTTACTGAAGTCTAGAAAGATTAAAGCCATTGGGCTCTTCTGTGCCAAATACAATAGAGCGAAGCCTCACACTTTCATCCACAATAATTATTCTGGTTTGGGCTCCTCTGTGTCATGCTTGCTATTCACACAGGCCTCAAAGCTTTTGGTAGAAAATAATTTTGTGCCCCAAACCCAACTGAGGAAATCAATGCTAACATTTTTCTCTGTGTTGAAAGCTAACAGTAAATAGGAAATTGTCCCTCTGATTGTACAGGAGAAGGTTTGCTTTTTTCAGGAGTCAAAAAAAAAAATAAGTAGAGAATTACAGATCATTACTTCTTGCAGACAGCATGAAAGTGTGTAACTGCCAGATTTATTCTGGATTACATGTACATTATAGAAAGGTGTTTCTTCTTCTGCTTTTATTGCCGTATCTATTGGATATCTTGGAGTTGCTATTATCTCTGTAGGCACTTCCAAACTAGCTCATAAAGAGCATTTTTCATGCATCTGCTCTTAATGTCTATGAAATTCACTGACAAGAACAGGACTAGGCAGCTCATAAAGGAATTGCAGAATTGTCATGTTTGCTTATGAAAGCAGTTAAGATCCCCATCATTACTTGCAATGTACAGATGCTACGGATACTCTTGATCCTTGTGCACTAGAAGCTAACCTCCTGTGAGAATGTTTACTCATATTTGTTTACTTAGCATGCAACTCCTTATTTCCTTTCAGAAACTAAAAAATAACGGTGTGGTCACTTCACTGAATGTGTGCTGTATGAAAATTATTCTAGAGTCTGACAGCAATCATCCCAAAGGCTTGCTCAGGGCTATTGAAATGCTTCCATTTCTGATGGGAGCTGCAGCTAAACCTCTTAATGTGATGAGAGGCACTGAGAATATAAAAAGGCTCCAGCAGGTATTTAGAGCATTGGAAGGTCTGATTTTATAGTCTGTAATCACATATTTACAGTGCTTCATTACTCTAAATTAAAGGTGTGATAAGCAAAGCAACAGCCACTTTCCATAGAAGTCAAGAGAGGGCTGCCTGCCTCAGCTGAGCAAGTGTTCAGAACAAGCCAGAAAAGACGTATTTGTTCCACCTTCTGGAAAAAAAAATAAAGAACTGAGGAGAGATGAAAAGACGGAAGGAAAAAGGAGGAGAATGTATATCTTGCCAAAACTCGTGTTAAGATTCCGTAATTGAGTACAGCAGGTGAGGAAATGTAGAGGTTAAGTTTTCTATTATAACATAAGGCTCCCTGCACAGCACTAACCATACACTATGTTACATCTTTCACTTTGTTACCAGTCATCCAAAACAAGGCATGTAGTACAGTCAAATTGCCTTAATATAGTTATCATCTGTATTTCCTAGTGAAAGAACATTTAATATTAAAAAATAAGATTATAATACCCTAGATTTCTGTATTAAATTTTCCAAAAGCAAATCTGAAAGAATTTAGTGTGGAGAATAATTTAACAAGGCTCACAGGGTTAGTACTAGGAAGTTACACAATCATTATTTGGCAACGCTGAAGCCTGTAGGCACACACAGATACAGAAAGAATCCTTTCCTTGCAGCTAGAGACATGCAGTAGGGAGTAATGTACCTATGAACATGTTCATGCTTTTTTACTGTAGATACTGGCTACCCATCCAGGATTAGGTTCTACACTGCATTTTAGGCTGTGCTTGTCCAAAACTCTTGGAGGACACAGTTCTCCAATTCTGCAGTAGGCTAGGAACTACTCTCAGCGTAAGCTTGCAATGGGAATGAATTATATCATTGATGGCTGGGGACCCAAATAGATATTATGGTATGGCATTCAGAGAACTTTGAAGCAAAGACAAGGTAATCTTTGCCAGGAAAAGCAAGGAAGCTGGTAATAGGAGACCAGCACAGAGCTATATAGCCCATCATGCTGCAGTGAAGAGAGTGGATGCTGTCTTGAGATGTAAAAGCAGGAGAACAGCCTAAAGAAGAAATGAGAGAAGTCTTCAGTGTTATCAGGCATTGGCAAGACTTTAGATGAAACTCTGAGGCTAGTGCTAGGTAGTACATGTTAAGGAAGATGTGAACCAGCTGCAGAGGGTGCAGAGGAAGAATGATGGAAGCATAACCTGCAGCTTTGGAATGTTTAGTCTAGAGATAGGAAGTGCAGACTAGATATTAGGAAAGAAATTCTAACAATAAGGATGGTGAAGCTCTAAAGTACATTGCCAAAGAAGGCTGTGGAGTTTTTCATTGGAAGGTTTCCAAAGTAGACTAAGCAAACATCTGTTAGGAATGATATAAGTATGTTCAATTCTCTCTTGGAACATAGGGAAGGAGTGAATTATGCTTAAAGGGATGGAATAAATTAGTGATTTTCGAGCTCTGGGTCATGCTACACTTGAATTAAAAGGAGATTGAAAGTAGTGGCTACATCTAATACTACTTGACCTTGAAATGTCTGCTCCCTATTCACATAATTGTTGTGACAAGACACATAACCCAAAAGGGAGTTGTGCTTTTCAGAAGAAAATCATTGTAATAAATGGCTTTTGAAGGTTTTTCTTAGCTTTCTCATTCTGTGATTCTACAAAATTTCCACTAGAACAACACAAAGCAGACTGGGCAAGAGCAGAGATGAAATTCAGATTCCAAATTACATCAATCTATAGCAATGGTTTTAAGTTTTAATACATAACGGTCATTGCTGTCAAAATATAAGTGGCCATTGGTGTTTAAAGGTGTGATCGCTACTTTATTGCTAGTCAAACGTTCTTCCAGAACGATGTGCAAAAATAATGTATTTTTCTTCCCATGTAATCTTAAAAATGTCTGGAAACATTAGCTTGCTCTTGTAGAGCATGTAATTACTCTTTGTCTACCTTACACACAATTCTTTAAAAAGGCATTCGTATAAGATGAGCATGTCCAAACACAGGAAGCTTAGAAAATCTACCATGAACAAATCTCTTTTTCATCTTGATGATAGGGGTGGAGTTCGTGAGACAGGACCACCTTTCTCCTTAGAGGGAATAATAAAAGCTGGCTAATTTTGAAACTTTGACACAAATGAAAACATCTCTAGAGTGCACAAGTGAACCAAAATTAGTCAGTTCATTTAGCAGAACAATGCCTGAGTGAGAACTTCACATTTGATTGCCACTTCCTCTATCTTTGAAAAATCTCATGTACTTAGATCATTTAAATTTGGATTTTGAATTAATGACTCATCTCTATTACTGGCTTTTAATGTGTGACCCACAGAAGAAATACTCTTAGTACAAAACATAGAAACAACAACAAAAACACTTAAAAACTTAGTTTTAGAGCACAGTAATTGTAATCTTAATACAATTCAGATTGGAACTACTTCTGTAGGTCACCTCACCCAACAACATGCTCAAAGCAGTGCTGACTCCTGAGTTACATCAGGTTGCTCAGAGGCATCTTTCATTTCAGTTCTGATTCTGTCCAAGGATGGAGATCCCACAGCTTCTCTGAGTACCCGGTCCAGTGTTTGATTACCCTGATAGTAAATGAAACAGAGAAAATCACTTGAATCACAATTGTTCTTGCTGGAACTTGTGTCCATTGCCTCCAATCTGTTGTGTAGCTGTGAGTGGAGTTTGGCTCTGCTGTTCCTTTGCCTTCTAGTCTCTCCATTAGATCTCCTGGCACCTCCACGCCTTTAGCTTTTTCCAGGCTGAGCAAGCCCAGTTCTCTCAGCCTCCTCTCAAACATCGTCTGCTCCAGCCCCATAGTCACCATGATAACACCCTGCTGGCATGTTTTGGCTAGTCAGCGTGTCTCTTGCATCTTTAAGGAGAGCCTGAAACTGGGTACTGTATTCCACATGTAGCCTCACAAGTGCTGAAAAGGGAAAAATGACTGCTTTACTAATCTCCAGCATGATTCCTCCAAGAGACATCTCGATCACTTTGGCATTAGTGTGGTGATTCATAACTGCTAGTTAATCACCTGTCATGCGTGCTTGTGTGTCCAGGTGATAAGTAGCAAGCAGAAGGCTTCTAATTTTCTAAGGTTTTCAAGGTGAGTGAGCAGTGATGAGGGCTCCTTGTCAAGAGCTGGCAGTTTTTGACATTAGATGTTAATATTTAGTCATCACACCCAAGCAAAAAAAAAAAAAAAATCATGTTCAGATCCTGCTTACATTCTGTTCTCATCTGTAATAATGTACAATTCATGTTTTACATAAGGTGCATGACTGCAACTTCTGGGGTAGTCAGATCTGGAGTTTAAAGATGTACTGACAAGTGTCTTTAAAACACAAACCAAAGCACAAAAAAAACCAAAACACACACACAAAAAAAAAAAAAAAAACCGAAAACCAAACCATCAGTGCAGGAGTTGTTCTCAAGTTGATAAAAGTACTTCTGAATATAAGACTCCCTATTTCTCAGTTCTTCTCCTTTAGCTATCTGGCTTCGGAGACCTGAAAACTCTGTATAGATTTAAGCACAAAGACTACATGCAAATTTTTCAACACTTGAGATGTTTGGATTCGCCATTTTTGTTTAGGCTTATGTATTATGTTCATAGAATCAAATAATTACTTAGGTTGGAAGTGACCTTAAGGATCATTTAGTTCCAAACCTTCTGCTGTGGGCAGTGTTGCCACCCACCAGATCAGGGTGTGGCCTGGTATCTTAGATATATTGGTTGAACATTGCAATAGTCATTAAGCATTGTCTTGCTTTGTATGTATTGATACATGAAATATCATTGAGAAAACAAAGCGAAAATTAGAGGGGGGTTAGGAGGAGGAGGTATTTCAAGGTCATTTGGATACCAAGACCCCTGAAAGTTTCAAAATACGAGAGCACATGCTCAAGCATTAACAAGAACTGTGTCAGAATGAGCAAGACGTAGTTCCTGGACTTTAATTCCTGGTGTCACTTTGACAAAATTGTGGGTTAGAGCAGAAGGATTACAGTTTTAACTTAAATTTCATCTAAAGATGATGGAAAGCTGATGTCCTAGTCAACTACGAATGCTCTTTGCAAAGGTGTCAGTCTTGTCTAGGGTAGACCAGCACTCCAAGAAGGAGCACCTCTTTTTTTGTTACTTGTGACATAAATACAATAACTGCTGCTGTTGCCAAAAGTTCCATGTCCAAATAGCTGTCTACTTATATCTCTCAAGAGCCAGTTCAGTGGTGCACTGAATAGAAGTGATTTCAGGCTGTTAGTCTATCTCTGATAATTTTTGGCAGTTTTCGGCACTCTTTTACAAAGCATTGTTGCCTAGGCTTGACAGGAGCTGAGGAAGCAGTCAAGAGTTGGACTATTTGGGTTGCAAAACTCTTTTCTGGCGTTGAATCACCTTAAGCCCTGCCAATCTTAGTTCATTTTTCAGAACTCTATGGATTTTTTTCCATCTTCTCTTTAATATCTGTTTTCCAGCTTTCTGGCCATGCATGATCACATTCTTTCTTTTACTCTCCAGCCTAGCCTCCTTTAAAGTGCTGCTCCAGGGACCAACAAAAATGGGTTGCCAGACAGAGCATTATCTCTAATTACTACCAAAAAAATTACACTCCTCAAAACAATGTGGAATTTTTTTTTCTCTTTTTAAAAAAGGGCTTGCCTGAAGGAGGCAGTCATTAGTACAAGCACAAGTAGTTACATTAGATAAAATAAGGAAAAATTAAAACGCTGGGGAATTTTTTTCTGTTCCAGAAGGTTTGGTTGTTTTGTTTTTTGAGTTTTTTTTTTTTTTTTGGTAAAACTGTAGCTTAAAACATGATTAAAGCAATGGTACTTGTTGAATTCTGACAGCTTTTGAGATCTCTTTTAAAGCCTAAAATATTGGTACCCAGGACTGACAGTCTGATTGGATTATTTGGAAAACAGTTAAATTCCTGTGCATTATTCTTTCACTATCTGAAGTCATTCTCCAGCTTTCTCATCCACATTTGATTGCTCAGATACTGTTTGGCATTGGCAATGGTAATTTCTAAATAAGTCACGTGGAACATTTTACAACAAGATAGGAGCATGTTACTAGTACCAAGGACATTGAAGCTGCTATGCAAAAANACAAAAAAAAAAAGAAAAAAAAAAAAAAAAAAAAAAAAAAAAAAAAAAAAAATGCAGGAGGACACCAGAAGTTAAAGCTTTAGGAGTCCCTGCTGACCATGCACCCCAATTCTGCATTTGAGCAGAATTTTTTCATGCTTTCATGATATCTCATGATATCACTTCTGAAGACAATTGCTGTTTCAGTTCTATAGGACTCTGTCATACAGGTGGGTTACTATTTTGTTGATTAAAATGAGAGTACTTAAGATACTAAAACAAATTCATCATGCTGAGAGATATATTAGTTAACTATCAGTCTTGGCATAAACCTCAGATTCAGGATAAAAGGCAATTTGAATACTTTTTCTGCCTTTCATGATGTACTTCTCTGGAAATTTTGCAGGATCATTTTCTACATTATGGTGCTTCATTTGCTTTATGTCTTGCAATGACCATATCACTTAAAAAGTTCATCATTAGCAAGATATACAAACTGTATAGACAGATCATCTTCAATACGTCTTTCTGAAGATGTAAGCAAATAGACTTTTTTTATATATTTGAGCATTTGAAAGTGTATTCTGAAAGACCTGTAAAATGTACTGAGGATTCTGTGACAGGATAAGGGCATCACTCCACTGTCAGTCCAGGTATTCTTTCTTAAACACAATCAAGTTACTTCCAGGTATACAGGTCAGAAAGATAAACAGCCGTTACTTCTTGAGACATCTCTTCTACTGATGTTTTAAAACAACTGCAGAGGCAGTTAAAGATCTGTTTTTATAACAAAATTAATGAAATACAAGGAAAGAAGCATAAAGCTAACACTTTTGCTCATGTTTCACTGGTTGCACATATTTAGAAGAAATGTGTTTATTTCTGTCTGTATTCAATCCAGGGTCTAGAGTACCTATTCTTAGCAGCCACGCACTATTGTTAATCTGAGATTTTTGACTATCCAATGAGTCAGAAGGTCTGAGTGCCCAGAGATACATGAGTCAGACAGGCAGGAATAGTCTGTTCTTCTTCAAGACACCCGGAGACACAGATTTAAAAAGGAGGTTTCATGCTTAGCGAACAATACAAATGGAAACATAATGTATAAATAGAAATCCTTTTACCCTTCACATTGGATTCTTTTCCCAGGAAACTCTTGTCTCAAAATTGTTACTTACTACACTACCTATTTGTATGTGAGAAGGGCTAGCTTGTCACCCGCCTTATTCTTTTCATAGCCTGTGTCTATTGGTTTGTTAATGTATTTCTAGGACACGTAATCCTCTCTCTGTGATATAACTATTCCCACAGTAAAAGATGGAATACATAAGAAGCCTAGAGAAGGGGTGTGGGTCAGGGAGGAGAATTTCATAATCATTTAAATTTATCTTCTGAAATGGGCTCTTTAGCAAGGGCAAATTCCAGTACAACAGCAAGGAAATAGGGGTGTTTGTGATCCTCATGTGCCCTTCTGCAATATGTTTCAGTTACCTAAGTTACCTACTCTTTGGATGAAGAAAGCATATGAATCTCTAAGATTCTAGAAATCATTTTTCAGAATAGGTTAGTAAATGAAGTAAAGAAAATGCATTTTTCTAATATCTGTATATTTAAAGGGAAGTTTCAAACATCTTTGCACGCTTCTAAATGGAGCAAGAGTTTAATATGCTCAGAGTTCCCTTTGGATTTGGTTCAAGACAAGGCTTAAGAAGTGATTTGCACAGCTAACTTACAGAGCTATTTAGAGAAATAGTGGCAGGTAAATGAAGCTGAACTGAACTAAACTTACGGTAAAATAATTCCAATTGTTTTCAAAAAAGACAAAGTCTGTAATTTAACCTTTAGTTTGATGTCTGTAATGTCCATATTATCTGTTAAGCACTCTTAGGACATGCGGAGTATGGTTTATGTTCAGTCAGGTATCTTCCACTTGACTAGGAGATGACTAGCAAGAAAATTTGTTGTAGCTACCTACATTCCTGCAGCGTGTGTTTAATGTGTTCTTCAGGAGCCAATCCCTCTGCCCCATGGTCACTTGTGTGTTACATCCAATGGCTTGGTTAGCTCTGTAACTGACTATGCAGGAATACCCAAACTGAAAGGCTGGCTAACAAAGATTTTGGGTTAGGAGCAATCAGCGCATATAACTTTTTTCACTGTTGGAGGCATCAAGACATATGACAAAATTCATCCAAATTTAGTATTTTTCAATACATATAACAATAGGAAACACATATCCAAACTTTGCTGGATAAAGCTCAGCTGAATTTCAATTGTCTTTGCCCCTCAACAAAAGTTCTAGAAAGCATTGCCTCTGTAAAGAAGACTAAACAGATCCAGCACTTTCACAAAGATCTTGCTGAGTGTGCTAAGTCCAACAGAAGTGTCTGTACAACAGTCATTGGTGCATGTCTGTATTGTTCCCATAAATGGAACTTTTTGGCACGTATGTGCTGTGATATGGCACAGATGTCTCATGAAAAATTCTTTTAAAGATGGCAGTCATTTCAGTTTTTAGCCAAGGGATGCCAATTTCTGATGATTGATCAACACATACTATGCAGAGATTAATAAAAGGAAATAACCTTTGCATAATTGCATGGTCATTTCTTAAATGAGTAGTTAATTAGTCTATCATCTCACCACAAATATATCGTCTTACTTCACCTTCCAATGAAATGAAATTGATGAAAGGAATATGAAAGATTCAAGTCTGCTTTTACATTGAGACCAGTCACCTCTTTGTTTTGCTTGACATTGAATCATCTAGACAACTTCAAAATTATTGACTTCATGCGTCTTTCTATGGATGTTCTCCTGTTAATCTCTCAGTCAATCTTAAACTCAACCTACTTAAATTGTAACAGACCCCAAGTCGAAGGCAGGCTTAAGCAGCAACAATCATGAAAGCTGGGAAAACTATAAGAAATATTCTTTACAAGTTCTTTTGCAGACTCTATTTCATTTTGACTAGATCTTATTCATCCCTAAACTGCACACCTTCGTAAATTCACTAAATAAAATTAATAACTATTTTAATAGTGAAATTTTATTCATGAGAATATTTTGGGGGAAGAGGGACAACAAAATTTTGGATTCAGATCTAAAATTAATTTCTAATATGTTAGTTTCATTTGGAAGCAGAAATAACAGATTAATCTACCATTAGGTAAATAGTTATAAAATTAACATTCCAAGTGATGTGGAAATGGAAACAACACAATGTGGTTGATATTAGATGTCTGGGTAATTTTGAATTGAGTTATTGTGTAGATCAGCAAAAATAGTTAACTAGCAATCCATGATTTGAAATACACTAAACAGCTGAGGAAAGCGTGAATATCGTCATCTGTGTGGGGTACAATTCATAATGACTGCTCAATTTGTTGAATGAGTTGGCTGTAACAATCCTATGCGCTAGTATAGGTTTGCAGAAGCAGTCAGAATGGCGTCACTGTTTTTTGATAAATGAGTGGTTCCAAGCTCATCTCTTCAAAAGTGTCGTCTGCTTCCATCAGCAGAGCAGTACTGAACAAGGGCTAGGGAAGTAGCAATAGTAAGCTCAGAACTGTTGTACTTTGGAAGAACTATATGAAAGCAAAGGGTTGGAGGCGCAAGAATGCATAATGCGGCATAGCAAAACATGGTAGAGGAACACCACTCAGGAGGCCAGAAAATCTTGAATGTTGTGATAAATTGTTCAGAAATAAAAGCTTGTGGAAATGAGCCATCACTATATGGTACTTCATCCAGGTCAAAGCAATGACATGGACCCTTTATTTACATAGCCATAAATAAATACGTAAATAAAACAGAAGAAGGAGATGTACAAGAGAGGTGAAAAAGAGAGCGAGCATGTTAAGAGCAAATCTGGAGGGGGAAAAAGAAAAAAAAAGAAAAGGACATGGACTCCAACTTCAGAAGCAGAGGTAGAACCCCAGACTAGGGCTTTCTGTCTTCCTTTGTGGGGACTCTGCCACTTGGTCCTTTGGTCTTCCTGGCCTATTGTACGTGCACTGCCTACTCCTTCCGTAATGACCAGGCTGGGTCCATTCCAACACCTGCAAGTCCTCTCAACAAACTGTTCTTCATCCAAAAGGAAGAGATTTGAATAGCAGTAATAGGAACTGACATATCTGCTAAAGGAAAGATGACCTAATAGATTATTTTCAAATATTAGGCAAGTAGCTGATTCCTCGCTATTAAATATTATCACTTACATCTCTTCTCTTCTGTCCATCAAGCGTTACTTTGTGACAATCTGTAGCTCAGAGATAATTGTTAAGTTTTATTCAAATTACATTACTAACCCTGTAACTCATACTGTGTGTAATCTTAACTATCTAAAATGATTCTGTAGGAGGGATGGTTTTCCATTTAAGCCAACGTTTTTTTCCCTCCATTGCACAACATTTAGCATCAAGTCCTAACAGACACATGAATGACTTGAGATAATCAAAATTCTTGGTTAAAAATATCATAGTTTTCTTCTTGAATATGCTAGAATTCTTTAGAAAGTGTTAGCTAATCCGATCTGGAAAAAACATCTTCTGGAAGTTTCATTATCACTTGATTGATGTCAATTTAGTCTTTTAACTACAATAGTATCTACTTTCTGTACTTTTATCATGCAATATAATTTATTTTCCATTCTAAAAGGGATGAAAGATTTTAGAATTTACAGTTATGACCATTAATGCTATTTTCTTTTACGGGAGCTGCAGTCTGTTACATGAGCGAAAGAAATTGTTGCTAAATTTCCATGACTTTTTGCTTGCCAAAAGTCATGGTTTCCAGCTGGAATTTCTCCCAAATTTTCACTAACATAGATAGAATTAGAGTGAATTGCAGATGTTTTAAGATGGAAGAATATCTTCAAACCTGAAATTTCAGGTTCTCACTTTTATTCGTAATGATGATGATTAGCTGAAGGAGGGAATGTTTAGATTAGATGTTAGGAGGAAGCTCTTCACTGAGAAAGTGGTGAGGCACTGGCACAGCTGTCCAGAGAGGTGGTGGATGCCCCATCCCTGGAGGTGTTCAAGGCCAAGTTGGATGAGGCCCTGGGCAGCCTGATCTAGTGCCGGATCTGGAGGTTGGCAGCCCTGCCTGCAGCAGGGGGGTTGGAACTTGGTGATCCTTGGGGTTCCTTCCAACCCAGGCCATTCTATGATTCTACGATTAGAAACACTCCTAATAAAACTAGCAGAACTAACACTAGCAAAAACTCAATGCAAATGAGATTATAGTAAGATAGAATCAAAATGATCCTTTCCTGTCGGATCCAAAATCTAGTTTAGGCTTAAGTTATGCCTAGGCTAGGAACCAAGAAGATCTTTCTCACAAATATGCAAGTGTTGGTTGTGAGGTAGAGAAAGTAGGAAGCGTGGATTGTTGTACCGTTTGGCAGCAGCTACTTTGACCGCGAGAATTGTTGGTTTGATTTCATTTCATAAATTTATCTAGATGGGTCAACCCATATTACAAAAGATAATATATCAATGAATGAAATTACTATTATTTAGTTGCTAATCTGGAGAGAACAAAATGGAAGCTACAGGCAATGGGGAGAGATGTGAAAGAAGTACATTAATCATTCTATATACACAGAGGTAATAAACAGAATCAACAAATATGTAAGATGTATATCTGATGAAAAGAGCAAGATGAAAGCTTTCATCTCTCAAAACTGGATTGACTCCTGTTAGTGTGGTTGGCTTTACAACCAAAAAATGAGTAAATGTTGTAAAAATGAGTGGGACAACACTATCTATTTTCTTCCATTCTAAAATGCAAAGGTAAGCCATAGCATTGATCTAAAAGTGATTTTTTCTTGTAAGTCTTCATAAATACCAGAATGAAACCTTGTCTAGGGTATTAGAATAATTTTATAGCAAAACCATTTTGGATAACTTGATAATGTGCTCTGACTTCAGAAGTGTAAATGTCTTCTCTGCATTGATTCTTAGCAGAGCTTGAATACAAACCTTTGAAAAAGAGCAAGCCTGGGGAAGAATGCATGTGGGATCTACTTATCTACCTTGCTTTATTTCAGAATCCACTTCAGTGGTCTGACAGCGTGCACATATTGTTCATAAATCCTGATAGCTACATGATCTGTATTTGTAGAATGATTGGTACCATATGGAGAAGATTTAAAAGGATGTGCTAAATGCATAAACTCATACAGTATTTCCTAACAAAAAAATCTAAAGCTTTTGCAGGTAGAGAAGGAAAAGTATTACCTGAAAGTCTCTTAGAATATCATTGGGTTTACTCATTTTAGCACTTGAGTGTGTTTTTGATAGAATTAATTTTTTTTACATTTACAGAGAAGCTACTTTTGAACGCAAAAATATTTAAGAATTCTTTAGGATTCCATTTAGCTTTCCTTCTTCTTTTTCTTGCCAATGAGAATAATTTTATGAAATACCTGATTTTACTTCATATATCTTTGCTTGTGCTTCCATATCTGAAATTTGTGAGGTAGTTGTTGTACGTTTTTCAAATAACTGTGAAGTTCCAAATACTTCTATTGTAGTGAGCGTAAATATAAGAATAGGAGCTCCTAAAAAGGAAAACAGTCTTCTATTGTATTTTTTTTTCAGCAAGGGGGCTAGATACAGATCTCTTAAAGTTAAGCATTTTTTAGTTGTCCAAAAATTTGATTTAAAGATGTAAGTTTGAACTTGTTAAATTGAGGAAAGCCTAGCTGCCAGTTACATAATTAATCCACTAGATCATGCCGCCACTTAGCTCTGCTATTAAGAAATGTGTGTCTTTGTAACCTCTCTGAAATGGAGCCTCCTGATGAGATAATGTATTAGTGAACAATGATGGGTTGTTACATAATGAAACCAAACTCCCTATAATCTATGGCTGTGCTGGTTAAACAGGAAAAAAAAAAAAAATGCTGTTCAATCTATTCTTCCCAGAGATATTTTTCAGTGCTTAGTCACCCTGTTAAAAAGCACTGAAAAATAGCTTTCCAGGATTCCTTTTCCAAGGTCAACTTTCTACTGCATTTGTTGTGAAAGCCTAAGTGTAAGCACGAGTAGGCAAAAAGCAGATAAAAGGTTGAATTATCAGAGAGCGGAGGTCAGACTTCCAAAATGCATAAGTAACTGAAGATGCAGATATGTGCCTAATGAGATTTTCTAAGCAGGTTAGGGCCTGGGAGATGATGTATGCCTTTACTTGGTTAGTCGTGTCTGAAAATCTCACTTGGCACTATTAGCTCTCTGAGTCTTCTCAATAGCTTTGAAAATTTGGCTCAGGGAGCTGAAAATCTGTTTTCTCTGTTCTAGAAACCTGGCAAGTCCTGCATGCCCTGGGTGTTGGGGAAGTTCCAGTGATTTCTAACAGGCAGATTTAGCTATCTGTCAGTTTTATAGGCATGTTTTCCACTTCAAACCATTACAATAGTCAAGAATTCCCTCTCTTTTGCGTTTTTATAGTACCTGCTCAATGCAGTATACCATTTTGTGAGGTATGTATACTCTCATATGAACCAACTTGCAGGCATAAGAAAATGGGATATGCCATTGGTTCTGGAAAACGGAGTTAGCAAGCGTGTTATGTACATACACTTGCTTCTACTTGATCTGTACCTCAGTGATTCATAGGGAGCCTAAAACCTGGACCTTTCCAAACTGCTCTTGCCTTGGCTCACAGTCAATCCAGAGAGAAGTCAAAGGCAATCATATGTTTCCATTTGGCTTCTCCAGTTCTGACTTGAGTACCTGGTATGAATGAGGATATTTTCCCTGTATTTGTAAACCACAGATGCACTTCTTTCTTCCATTCTTAGTACAGACTTGTCACTCTCTCCTTGTAGCTGAAGGAGGCCATCTGATTCTTTTCTTTATCCTGTTTGTTAATCAGGCCAGGCAATGCATGCTCCTGACCCAGAACCAGTGGTTGGGGATATCCCTTTATAAAACAAATTACTTAGATGACCATGAATGCTTTATCACTAAAAATAAAAGACATAAATGCTAAGGACTGAATAAATAACGAATGAAACCTCAAAGATAAAATTGTGTTTTGGGCATTCCATGAGTTTGTGGGTCAGCAAAAGTACTGCCATAATTGCAGAAATGATAAGACAAGCCTTCTAAACCCCCTTGCTGTTTCATTGTGCTATGCTTCTATAATACTGAGTTTGTCAATAAAATGTGACTGATCAAAAGAGACAGAGAAAAGAAGGCAAAGTAATCTAAACCCAACTGTACATAAAGTCTCCTTGCTTCATGTGGGATTTTCTAGCTGGTTGGATTCCTAGTAATGAGAACTAGAGAAAGAAACCACTTAATAGCAATTGTTTTTACATCAGAGTTGGGTGTTGGGGTGTGTGTGGAGATTCTCACAGCAATAACTCTACAAAATTCAAATCTAAAAGCAAACACCAAACCCAGGGAAAGGCACCTGCATTGTGAGGGCTGAACGTAATTATATAGCTTCTGATCAATTCTAGTCCTGAGATGGTAATCGTATTACCATAGATACTGTGGCCTGAAGCAAGAAGGTAACAAGAAGAATATATCTTTTCTTTTACCCCTAGTTTTTAAATCAAAACATGTGGCTTAAATGGGTCTTTGGGTTTATAATTAAATTTTCCTGAACAATGCAGGAGTTTGTCATTTCTCAACCGTCTGTGGCATCTGTTTTCACATACTTCAAAAACAATAAAGACAGCTATTTTTCTTTTAGGATTTCCTGTACAGCAAAAGTAGGGATGGATGTGAATTTATGATTGTATATGCCTTTTGGGTACAGGCAGCTGGAGTAAAAATTGCATGAACCAAACTTTGCCTCTAGTTGTCAATAGATAATCTCACTGACACTTGTAGAGTTTTAGCTCAAGAAGAGACAAAATTGTTATTACTTGTCCTATGTAGTGTGGCTGTGTCTTCTAAGGGAAGCCCAGATTAGCAATTCATAGTCAAAATAACCTGAGCTCAGTACTTGAGCTTTCTCTCAATCTGTTTTGCTAGCAAGCTCTGTCTCTGCAGTTTGTCATAGACTTGGTGTCAAAATATTTTATTTGCATGTTTTTCAGCTCTCTTCTGGAGACTTGAATTTTTGAACTTTTCAAAAAACTGAGGTTGCATTAGTAACGTGAAAAACACCCACAAAGTTGGGACATGAGACCATTAACTGCTCACGGAGCTAAAAGCTCTTAAGCATTTGTTACACACAAACTCATGCTGGCTCTGTCACAGACTATTTTTTTTTCCTGCTGTTTTTCATAAACTTCTCTTGGCGCTTGGAAGCAAAGGCTGGTCATTCTTTTCTCAGTGAAGGCATGTAGTATCAAGATGCTTATTTTCATTTTGCTAGCCCAGTACAGCAGGGTCTGTTGTCCATTTTAGAATAACTTCACTTGAACTTTTCATGTTAAATCAGTATGAGAAACATTGCAGCATCATATTTGAAGCATTTCAGCAGTACTGCAGCCTGGCTTTTCTCTTTCTGATTTTGTACAAGCCTGTAGTGAATGTGTTCTTTTTATTTCTCATGTGATTCAGAAAAAAAAAATGTTTTGAATGAAGCAACTCTGTCATAAGTTTAACAACTCTTTCACAAGAAGTGGAATGTAAAGAAAGCAACCAAACTAGGTGATAAAATATATTTATTATAAGGAGTTAAACATTGTGTACAGTTTTTTTGTGGCTCCAAATATTACTAGTTCCTCCTTCTCCGTGAATTCTTAGAGGGAAAGTCTTTACAAATTCAGTAGTGCAATCATTTCTTGTTTTCAGCAGAATGGGTTTTTTTCCCCTTCCATTGTGCAGAGCAATAAATAGCTTTTGTATGAGAAACTTACTTAGAAGATTGGCCTGCAATGCCAGCTCTTCTCTCTTTCCTTAGATTGCCTTATTCCTTTTATTCCTGTCTTATTTTTGCACCTTCTCGGGTTTGAAATTCTACTATAAATCTTTATAATACAGATTTCTCCTATGAGCATACATATCAATATCTTTGCCTAGGAGATTGGTGTATTAGGGCAAGAGTCTTTTTTCCCATCACTTAAGCATTTTTCTGGTCTTCCAGTTGTCCCCTCATTTCACATAATGTTTTTATTCATTTCTCAAACCCACGAGCACTGCTAGTTTCAGTAAGCCATGGGAAAAAAATATGTCCATAAGTTTCTGTGAAGCTGCTTTTGCCTGAGTAATGTTTTGAATATAGTCCAGTGGGTGAAATTCACTATGTAGATGGTGTAATGAGAATGGTTACTGTTATGCTTGCCCTTGTGTCTCTGCACTGAATGTAGGCTGTTGCAATCTTTCTGACTATTTCTCATTTTTCTTATTATCACATATTGCAGTGCACTGCACACAGCGGCGATTCTTTCTCTTGATTCACTGCTGTAAGACTTGTTGTTGCCCTGTACTTTTATTCCCGAGTTAAAAAGAAAAAAGCTCTAACGATTGTTTGTGAACATTTTTTCCCACCTCTTTCTGAAATCAGTGAAATCACTCTGCCAGCGCAGACACAGATACATATATATAGCTTTTGTTTTGTTTTTCTCTGGTAAAAAAAAAAAAAANNNAAAAAAAAAAAAAAATGATACTTCAGAGTTTTGAGAGACTGGGTTAGAATTTAATTAGGGTAGTGTACATCGCTTAAAGGCTTATAAGAGCTCCAAACTGCCCTGCCATGCAAGCGCTTTGGGATATGTAAGCCAGTTTAGATAAAATAAGAGCCAGCAGCAATCCTCCCACAAAACTCAGATGGAGCTCTTTTTGTCATTTAGAAACATTCCGCCGCTTTTTTGCCTTAATGCTTCATATTTTTCATATCTCCGTGCTCTGTGCAGAAGCATCAAGAAACCACAATAAAGACCATTCTGCGACTCAAGAGATTATGATAAGTATCAGACGTTGTGAATGCCTGTCTGAACCTTCAAGGTATTTGTGGTTTGCCCATGACTAATTTCTGGCTGGCTCTGAAGAGAACAGCTCAGGATGACAGTTTTTCCATAGTAATGTACCTGCAGGTACTTTTTCTTTTTTTTTTTGTTTTTTTTCCTCCACCAAATAGACCTGCAAGAAAGTTTTCTTCTGCTTTCTGGGATGTCAGTTTGCAGTGTATTTATTCCTTTGGTTTTTTTTCTATTATGAGAGAAAGTCTGTAGTTTCTTTTCTCTTAACTGATGCTGCTCATTTGCTTGCTTAAAGTGATGGTGTGGATTGCTAATGCATAGTACAAGGGTCTGCCAGCTGCCCATTTACTGTTGATACAGCTCTTAACATGCATTTATTGTAAACAGGTAAAACGTCAGGGTAACTGATAAGGAAAGAGCAGTACTGTTGGTAGTTTTGATGGAAAAACTACGAGGGAAATTCTACCTTTAGTCACACCTGACTGAGCACCCAGATGTCAGTGGGATTTCAGGTGTAAATGGAGGCAGAACGGACCTGGAGGTGTTTTGCCAAAAAGCCAAACAGTAATAGGGTCCTCTCAGAAGAGACTGAAGTTGCCTGCTTCTGCCACTGGTCTTCATAAGGCTGAAATCTCAAGGGAACAAACTTTCCCTGTAATAACTTGGGAAAGTGCCTCCTTCTAAGGAGGCCAGAGTGTTTTGACAGCAGTATTTTTGAGGAATAAAAAGGTATTTTGAAGAAGAACAAGGAAGCAAAGAAACTGTTATGTCATAAGTTCATAAATATGGGGTTCCCGACTGGCCAAAAAAGAGCTGTGGAAGTTTCAAGGTCTGTTTTATACTAGAGTAAAGGCACAGGTAATTTCTTTTGGTTATGACAACATTGGCCAATGCCAAAATCATAGCTCTTTAAAATGAAATTTGTCTTCAAATGAGTAATATTTTCATTCAGCTGTTCCTGACCAGCAATTAGCATTGTGTTCAGTCAGGAGAGGAGGAAATGGAGATGTGAATTTTTGTGCTGGTATTAATCTCTTTTTGGTCATTTGTCTTATATCTGGAAACTTTCCACTTCTAGAACATTCGTAGTACACAAAGAACTTGCAGGCAATTCCCTACATAGCTAGAGCAATTCAGGATGCAGGATATTTTCAGAAGAATATGTTTGACTTTATAATATGATAAAGAAGAATGGGTAGCTATTTTCAGGGACAGGCACATTTCATCTATCTTTGTCTGTTATTTAATTCTGAATCTGAAGAAATATTATCTGTGGTACAAAATAAGACTTGATTTCTGTAGGTTCATTAGTAAAGCACAGATCCGTCCTCTCAGCCAATATTTCAATCTGTATTTCAGCCTGACATGTGCTTAAATCTCTTATTAATCATTTGGGTTAGCAATTTGATTAAAGACAAACTCTGCTAGTATCCAAGACAGATGAAAGGAAAACCACCCAGAATGAGAGTAGGGGCACAGCTGTGCATCACTGAGGATAACCACTAAAATTTGTCCCGGGAGTAACAGCATACAGGTTGGTGAGATCAGCCTATAGTGAAGTGTATTTAGGCCTTGTGGTTAAATCCTGCTTTTAGACCACTTGTCTCTGTCCTGTGGAACCTCCTTACAGAATCTGATCTAACACCAAACACCTATTTCACAGGTTTTCTTTCAGTGAAGTGTTTAAAAAGCCCTTCACTTAATAAATTATGCAGTGAATGTAATGCAGGACAGCACATGAGCTGGAGACGGGAGTGCATTCTCACTTTGTTCTATTTTCTTCTCCAGGCTTCTCCTTCATATATCACCTCTGTAACATGTTGGGATTTTTCCTCTTTTGTTCTTGCTTCTCCTTGACTAGCTAGCTGGTTTGGCATCTCATACTCATGAGTATTTTTAGCATCTCTTGAAAAACTCTGAAATGGATTCCTGCTGCTGATCAGCCAATGCTGTGTTTGCCAGTAGTTGCCATCAAAATATGTTCTATCTGTTTCCTTGGCAGTCTTTACTCACCTATATTTTCTGTTTGATGTCCACAGTGTTTATCTCACAGTGAGCCTTCACTCTATTTTTGGGGAAAGAGACCTATGAGTTCTAGCTTGCACTCTTGGATGCCTTTCGCCTAGGCTCTTGCTGTTTAAATACCTGTCAAAAACTTTAGGGGTGTGTTTCCATGGTGACTGCAACATGTTTACTGTAGTATCTGTCTTGTATTTTTTTGTGAAAGAGGTCCCTTTCTCTCTTTGCTTCTTGTGATGCCACAGGAATGTGCCTTAAATTAATTCTGACAAAATAACCTTTCTGTGTATTTAATACAATGGGCTATATTATATTTCAGAATAACTGAAATTAAGAGGGAATTGTCTTTTGAACAAAGACAGAATCTAGGGTGTTGTTTTTTTTCTTTTTTTTTTTTTTTTAAAACCTACCTAGTACATCTTCTCCTAATGCAGCAGCTGCCTTATATAGAAACCTGAGTTCGCTCACTTTAAACTCTGAGAAAATGTTCTTAGTTATTACAGACTGTTTATTAGCAATGGCAGTTTTCAGATTAAAACATACAGAATCAGTATCCTTCTGCCTGGCCTCTCTCATGCCACTTGCTAGGATGCTGGAGTGCCTGTGCAGAACTGAATGCTGTGTTTTGGAGATGTTTCTTGCTGAAGCTTTTGCTAAGGCAAAAATGAGCTTCAAGCATGGGCAAGCTAGCAAAAGGCAAGCCTCAAAGTGCCACCACATCAGGCTCACATTCACTACCTGGAGAGCTGTGTGACCGCTGCTGCGCCTGCCCAGGTTGCAGTCCACAGCACAAATGACCAGGTATCCATTTACAACTGGGTCAAACGAGGACAGTCTTTTTACATGATTTCAGTAGGAGAGCTCTGCCACCTACATCCCTAAAATGAACATGTTCTTTATTCCTTCATCACTTCTTACTTCCAAGGTCCAGATTTCCGACCCTCGAAGTACATGAATTGGATTCAAACCAAATTTCTGAACGAGCAGACATTTCTGGGAAGTGCTCTGCCACCCATGGGAGCATGGCTGGTAACGTCAGCTCTCTTCACCTTGGGTTTTTGAGACTGCATTGCAAACACTGCATGTGGCCATGGCAGGTGTTTCCCAGGCATTGCTCAGCCTTTTCAACATCACCCTAGAGGAGGAATTGTTGTCAATTTACTACTGCTGTGCCTCCTCACTTTCAACATCTCCTGTTCATGTGGTAACAATTAAGCGATGTTGTATTCCTTGTTCTCTAACCTGAAGAAACAGAATCCTTGCCCCACACATCTGTGAACATGGAGTGGGGTTTCTGGTTTCAGCAGCAGTAGCCTTGTGCACAGAGCTCTGGATATCAAGCTCCACATTGAGGAGCATGCTTGTGAAGCATGTGCTCAAAACAAGGAGAAAAATTGAAATGCCTCCTGATGACATCTGGGAGTTTTCAGTCCCCTGATATCACAGTATGCTGTGCAGAGGGGAGAATCACTGCCAACTAGAGCTGGGGAAACTGAGGCACAGGGAAGTTCAAAGGAAGTTCACAGCAGCCGATGCCTGCTGTGTCATGTCCAGCTGCTGCCACAGATTTGACACTTATTTTAAATGTTTTGCTGAAACCTTTCTTTTTCCCTCCTTTTGAAGTTTATTTCTTGTCTGTTCAAAACTTCCAGTGATGCCAGCATCTTGGAAATGCAAGGGGCATAGTGTCATGCCCCAAGAGAAGCTGTTTTGGAGCTTCTCAACCCTTTCTTTCTTATTATTCAGTATAAAGATATAAAAGCTGCTTTTCTTACTTGAAAATATAAGATTCTTGATTTTCAAAAGCAATCAGATGAACCACAGTAATATTCCTAAGGTTTTGCTTTCATCCCTTTTGTTAGGTAAAAGACACCAACAAACGTCTCTTCCATTTTGACAGCACCTTTCTTTAAGCAGAAACTAATTTAACAGAACTCTCAGTTAATTGGTTTAAAAATACGAAAAAGCTCAACTAGGGTGTACAGCAAGCTTTTCATAGCACATCCTGTAGTCCGTTACCATGGCACTGGTAAAGATTTCGGTCTCCATGGCAACCACAGGTCGGCTTGTCGCACCTTTTATCTTGTGCAGGCCGAAAGCAGCAGCTTGTGCTATCTGGAGTTAATATGTTGAGAGGGAGGCAGATACACCATTGGATGGGTGCTGGTTGCTTGGGTTTTTCTCCTGCTTCCAGCTCAGTCAGGCTTTTAATTGCTGCCAACCAGGTTAATGGCAGGAGCTAGCAGTGAGGCCTGCAGGAGGCCCCTGGGGAGCAGGGTCTGATCTCCCACCACTCTCCTGGGCTGTCTCTGCCTCCTGGCAAACAGCAGGCCCAGCTGGAAGCATGGGCCCACCTCCTTCCAGGACTTTCAGCAGCCCATTGCTCCAGAGGCTCTGCTGTCCTCATGGTGGAGCTGGGTACTCCTTGGGGAGCCAGCTCCATCCCCAGTTAATGCATATTCTGGACCATGGTGCAGGGCCCTATCTCTATGCCATCAGCTCCTCCTTGCTATCACAGCTCCCCTGTGTGGTGCCAGCGGGTGTTTTCCTGCTGTCTCTGTAGTGAGGGGAGGGCTGAGGTGGCTTTGGTACTGAAGGGCAGGATGGGAGAGCACACACCAACTGAAGCATGGGCAAATGGTGCTCAAGTGCACGCTTCCTGTCTTAAACTGCTCATCATGGCAGTGCCAGCCACCTTTAGATGCAGTTACAACTGGCTCTCCACAGCTGTGAGGTCTAGGGCTGGAGCGAGAAGTTGCTTCCTTGCTCTCATGGCCCAAGGACTGTCTGGTTATGTAGACACAGGAACATGGCATCTGAGCAAGCCTGACACCCTTAAAATCACAGAATATCCTGAGTTGTAAGGGACCCACAAGGATCATGGTGTCCAACTCCTGGCTCCATGCAGGACCAACCAAAATTTAAACTCTGTCTGAAAGCATACAAGCATCGTCCTGGGAGACTGCCGCACCTGGGGGACAGTTACTGCAGAAGGCATTAACTCTAGTGAGCCCACTTCTGTTAGGCCACTTGGCTTGTCTTGCAGAATCTGTCTGAAGGTGTTCAGGTTCCATTCATGGAAAGCACGGGAGTTACTGGGGCTGCAAAAACAATAGTTCTGGCAGTCCTGTGCTCAGTGCCTCGGTAGATACCTTCATTACTTGTTCACCTTAAAGTTGTACTGACTGAGAGAGCAGGCTGGTGAGGAAGACTGGCAATTAAGGAATTAAGGAAATGTTTTCCAGCTCTGGAACAGATTATAAATTCTTCATGTCGATCTTCTCAGTGCCTTTGTGTGCTCTCAGGGCAAAATGGCGCAGGTAACCACAAGATAGTTGCTTAACAGTGGTTGTATGTGCTGTGAGATGAAGCCACTCTACCTACACTGTTGACTAAAATGGCCAGTGCTTAACCCATGTTAATAGTAATTTCTGAATGATTTATCTATGAGTAATTTCCTTCCTTGACTATCAGGGAGCTTTCCAACAGCCTGGTTTTAAAATAGGATGTACTATTAACTGTTGAAGCAAATAAGTTTTGCTTTTGATGATAAGTAGTCTCTATGCCTCTTCATATGAAACTGCCAGCTCTGAAAAACTTAGGTAGCTGGTAGACAAACGTGCATTACTGTACGCATCCATTTTTCATACCTATTTACCTGGATTCATGCAGCCACCTTTGAGATGCATTTATTCTTCCCCTTTCTCTGAGCGAGTGATGAAAAACCTCGAGAGGTCCATAGATTTATTTAGTATACTTTTGTAAAACCTCATTTGAGCTATGGAGTTTTCTGCTCCATTAATGTGGGAAGGAAAAACTTTTCCCTCCAAATCAAATATTTTCTCAATTTTTCTTCTAGTTCAAGACCAATGGGATGAAAATGGGGGCATGTGGAATATTTTCAGGCCTCAAAATAGATTTATATTTCATATGGACACAGGCTCTAGCTGAGTCTTACTTTATCATCTGTTCTTAGCCCGATGATGAGGCCAAGGAGCAGAGTTTGGATCCAGGTTTGGAGGGGGAAAGTATGTGTTGCAATGAAGCCTGTATTTGTGATGGTGTTAAGCCTTCTGCCTAAATTTAGAAAGTCTGTTTTAAGATTCAGAAATGACATTTTTCTATAAAGCATTGATACATAAATCCGTATGCTTTTTAAATGTATGGATTTCATTTAGAGATTTGACAGCCAGAATTGAAAACACTTAGCTGTGACAGAATATTACCCTGTTAAATATCAGGGTGAAAAGAGAGAAGAATTAGCAGAGATGGGAACCAGATGCAAGAGAGTGTTTTGGACTGCTCCCAGCATCAGAGGAGAGTGCTGCCTCTCGCCCCTGCACTGGCCTTTCTCTGCCCTGACAGCGCCACGGCCCTGCTGCCAGGAGAAGGGAGAGCTGCAAGGATGAAGTTCTTGTTTACATTTCAAACATTGTCTCTCGATGCACTGGACAGATCAAAAATCTATACACGTGTAAAAATCCAACAGCTTTTCAGGGTGTCCTAATGTTGAAGGTTGCCTTGTCTGTTTTCCTGTAGTACTTGCATTTGAGGAAAAAGTCTGTCTGCTGTAAGGGGCAATTACTCGCTCTGAATGAGGTGGTTTTCAGTGCTTAAAACAATGCTTAACAAGTGCATAACAGCTCGGTGCAGTGTTTTCAGGAATCACTCTGTAGCGACAGAGGGAAGGAACAAGCAAAAGCAGAGCATGCTCTGCTTTCTGCCTGACTTGAGATAAATGACAGTAATCACATAGACAGTAATCTGGCCTTTTCTGCTCTGCCCACCTGCTGCTGCCGCTGTCATGCTCTGCACTCTGCTGCCATCCTCCGTGACAGCGGTGCCTCCGGCTCCGCGCTGCTGGGATAATTCAGGGTGGCACAGCCCGCAGCTGCTGCCATGCCACTGGGAGAGGGGCGAAGGGCTGGGAAATGAGCTGGGCTGACATTTGGGCTGACAGGCAGTGCTGTAACTCTGGGAGGAGCTGAAGATGTGGAAGGGAAGCGTTTCTATCTGGAACTCTTACTGTTTTTCCAGCGAGAGGAAGAGGCATCAATAAATGTTCAGAAATAGTCGAAAGTGTAGATTGCCATAACAATCTGAATGTTTTATTACTAACAATAATAATTAATTACTGCTAATGGTGAATTTAAGATGGCTTCTACTGGATAATACTGAATTGCAAAGGCAGAGGGGATATGGAGGCCAGGATAATGATGGAGCAGGGTGAAGAGCAGCAAGTTGGAGGACATGGAGGTCTCCTGTAGCTCTATGTTCACGAGCTGAATGTTGATGTGGTCTTAGGGCTAAGCAGTGGAGCTCAGGGCATGTGGCAGAAGCTGTTTCTAGAGATCTGAGATATTCCTATCAAAGGGAAGCGTTAGGCTGCATGTTGGTATGAGGGCTGTGTGGCCATTGTTTTCTCTCATCCAACTGTTTTAGGCTGACCCTCAATAGTTCAGCCTAAATAAGGACAGTTCTAAGAAATACAAACACAAAGATTATTCTGGGAACATCAATGTTGTTCTCTGCATATATATACACACATATTTAAATGCATGTATACACATATATACATGGACAGGATAACATTGTACACTGCCAAGATAGTGTGTAATCATTTTGGACTCACTGACTGAAATATGTATAACACAGAAGGTGAGTTTTCCACTGTAGACAAACTGGAATTGACCTTAACACGCAAAATAAATAAGGGCAGTTGCTGCTTTTCTGTGTCATTAGTTTCCTGTAAGGATGAATTTGTTACTACTTGGAGACTTTTGAGGTGGATGATGCCTAGAATCTGCCATCGGTGCATCAGAACTGCATCAGTGCAGTGTTCTGCAGTCTTCCCATAGTTTCCATTGCTGTCTTTGGACTCTCTGTAATCAGTCCCATCATGGTACCCAGAAATAGGTACCCGAGCAACTTTGGTAGAATGGAAGAGTAAATTTGCATGTTATCTTATACATCTCATGCATGTACTTATACATCTCAATATACGAACAGTAATTTTCACTGACAGAAAATTATGGATAAATAATCTCTAAAGCTGTGTTCCTACCAGTTTTACACCTATTTTCATGAGTCTTGTTTCTCTAGTTTTCTACATTCACAGCACTTAAAAGCGTGCTTCATGCATTACATAAATCAAGATGTACAACATCTAACGTCCTTTCCCTCCACAAGGCCTGTAACAACGTCCTAAAAAGAAATTTGATCAGACTGACATGATTTTTTTTTTTTTCCCCCCACAGCCAATCTCTGCTGGGTGTTAGTAATTACCTCCCATGTAGTTACAAATGTCTCGTAATTTGTTGCAGGAATTGAAGTTAAACTGATTGTTTCTAATTCCTTTGCTTCTACTTCTATGCATTTTGAAAAAAAAAAAAAAAAGCTAGAGAAAGGTAAAAGTAATGTCTAATACCTTACCATTCTCAACAACTTATAGGGCTTTTAGCTGTTGTTCTGTTGTTTCGAGATTTCATCAGCCAAAACTTTAGGCTAGACTGGAATGAAGCTCACTAGGTCTGGGCAATTTGGAAAAAAAAAAATCTAATTAAACTAATACTTGTTAATCTGTGGTTTTGTGTGTGTGTGATTTTGTTTTTTGTCTTCTCTATTCAAAGGCTTAGATCTTGCTCTTTTGTCACAGGAATTAGAGATGATAGCCATCTGATGAAAGCTTATCTTTAGTGATGATCAACACAAAATAAGGATTAAAAAACTTGACCTTTTTGACATCACCCATCAATAACTTTTACTCTCAGTTTCATGCAAGACTACTCTTGAGCCTACCTTTATTGTCCATGTCTTTATTGAACAATTTCTCGATGCGTCTTGCTGGTAACATCCAACTTTGTACCCTGGACGCTTTTAGATAATGCTCCGTAATATAATGTAATCTTGTTGAGCTTTTCTACTTTCGCTTGGAAACTTGACTTGGTTTTCACTACTGGCTTGCTTCCTTTTAATGCATCAGCTCAGTGAAGAGCTCACAGTCTAGTCACAGTTACTACGTGACTTTTTTTCCTCCACAGCACAGCAGCAAAGCAGCCAGCACTTAGGGCCATAAGAATTATTTCACTAAAGAGCTTCCACCTTTCTTTAGTGCCTTTTTCCCAAGATCACCCCTCTGGAAGCCTTTCCTGACTATCCTCTGGGATGACTGATGTCCTCTTCCTTGAGATCCGCTCCTTTCGCTTTCCTGTTGTTCTGCCTTCCCATCCTAAGCTGTTAAAAGTGGAAAAATGAAGAACTGAACCCCAAATTTAGGCTCCCATGTTTGGTTAAAGTTAAATACTTTTCTGTGTGATCACTTCCTTTGCTTTCTCCCCCGACCTGCATTTTAGCCTTAAACTGCATGGCACTGTCTCTTTAAGGCAGAAATGGAGGACCTGAGGAGAAGAAACGGGATCTGGAAAGTCGCTATGTGCTCTACAATTTTGTGCATTCTGACTGATAAATTATTGTGTCTTCAGTGTGCTGTGGCATGCGGCGCAATTTGTCCGCGAAGCAGTGATGATAGGCTGTCCCGAGCTAATAATCAAGACCCCTTTGTTTGGATTCCTCAACCTTTTAGGGAAGTCTTAAAAAAGAGTTCTTATCTCTCCGTCAGTTTTTCTTCACATCTTATCATAAATGGAGCAAGCTTTTAGCCTTGAGATTTTCACTGTGATCATGTTAAGAGGCAGTCTAAGCAAAGAAAAATAATCGGCGCTGTTTGCAGCGACAGATTGTCTTTGTGCATTGCAAGAGACTACAGCTAATTGAATGTTGCAAAGTGCTTAGAAAAGAAAGGCTGCTTTTCCTCTTGTTCGCCTGAGGTCTTAGTGCCACCAGCAAGTCTGGCTTTTCCCTTGAGTTCCCTCGGCCTTTCAGCAGCATCATGTGATATCGCACTGTGTGTTTGTGCCCGGTACCTGGTCACCTCCCCAGCACCTTGCCCTCAGAGTGCCACCCAGAGATGTGTCCCAAAATGGACCCCGCAGCCCGATGCCATCCTCCACTGTTATTTCCACACTGTATCACCTGGAAGGCTGCTTTCAAATTAAAAACTGGTTGGCAGGGTTACAGGGCCAGCACAACTCACTTGCAGAAAAAAATGCTGAAGAGAGTTGACTCAGCTCTTCAGTTTTAAGCCTACAATATTAGCTACCTAAATTTGGTTATTCGCACCCAAATTGTTCATGGCCAGTCTCGCATTCCCAAGGGACCTGGACTGTTTCCTTGCGGTGGAGGCATTACTGATGGACCAGAAAATGCTGACCCTCCTATGGCAAAACTAAAGGAAGTGAGAGGTGGGTTAACTCCTCCAGGGTACTTGTGCTGCTGCTTCCTCAGTATGATCTGAAGCTCAGATGTGTCATCTCTCAGCGCAAAATTTAAGGCTCCCTTCCTGGTCTTTTAGTTCCATTTATGAGTAATCATATTTTATTTTCTTGACCTTATGTAATGGTAGAAATGTTTGGGCTTCAGGATTCCTTTGTTCTTGCTTTGGGAATTTGCTTGGTCGTGTTAGTACAACTTAGTGCCTACATTTCTAGATTCATATTTTAAGTAATTTAATAGAGAAACAGTCAAGCTTCTCACTTACCTAGCAGTTCTAAGAGTTTTCTTAAATGATTTCAGTGAAAAACAGCCTTTTTGTTTGCTGGTAAAGACTTTTTCATTTTCCGATATCTTGATCTTTTTTTTCCCTAAGCATAGCCCACCAAGACTTGATGGCTCCAGCTCTGTGAGGCATTAATGCATGTACTGTACTACTAACAAAACCATGAAGCTACTCATTAATATTTACATGAAACTGATCTTTTTCAATTTGTTTGGATTCGTCTGAACTGAACCAGTTCACAGGCAGAAGTTATTTTTGATTAATGTTTCAAGGAAAATAATTCTGGGGGAGAGGAACATTTCAAAATTTCCAATACATCCATTCTGACCTTTTTTTTTTTAAATTTAAAAAATAGTGCCTTTTCATTTCAAAATGACCTTTCCTTTGGAAAGCTAAGCTAATTATCATTAAAAATTTTTGAAGCTAAAAACTTCAGAATTTAATCTTTTAAGCAACTTAAACTGATTTTTTAAAATCCCCTTAGTGCTCCTGAGACAGAAAATTACATTTCTGCCCAGCCATAGATATTGCCTGTCACTGACCAGCATGGAAGCTAGAAGCTTGCATTGAAGAAGGGCATACATTTTGGTGGAGAATTTCATAGATAGAAGCTTGCATTTTTTTTCTACTCACTTATGTAATTTGGGGGG
>WBMW01001041.1:739370-788537 GCA_013396635.1 Penelope pileata | reverse complement strand
TTTTTTTTTTTTTTTTTCTTGGCCAATTTTTGTAGTGTGAACAACCACTAGCATGTAGCTGTGGAATTGATACAGTAATCAATATTATTGAATCACTTTTGTAGGACATCTCCAAGAGAAAATAAACAAAATAATCGGATTGTCTATCACTTATCAGTGGAAATGTAAGAAAGTTGCTGATTTGGAAATGTGTATGGAGAAATTGCTGAGTTCTGGTAGCCCATCGGCTTTGTTAGCAACAAACACACAGCAGATGCCATGTTGTTTGTTATTGGTGACACCTTTGGAAAGCAGAGAATAGCTAGCAGATTTTTTCTGTTCTCGTGGGATTCCAAATCAGCCGCTTGCAAGGTTTGTGACAGCAAAGTGTGCGTTTGGCACATATGTAAGGAAAAAAGTGTTCTTTATGTTCTGTCACTGCTACCTCATTGAGAAATGCTGTCAGGGTTGGGGTGAGTGGAAATGTGGGAGAACACGTGAGCCTGGGGTGTGTGAAGGAGGTGCTCGAGTAACTGGGAGGCAGCCACAGGAAAAGGGGATCCTGAGTTAAATCTCTAGATTTATGTC
Source organism: Penelope pileata (assembly GCA_013396635.1). Lineage (NCBI taxonomy): Eukaryota > Metazoa > Chordata > Aves > Galliformes > Cracidae > Penelope > Penelope pileata. The sequence goes on along the minus strand of WBMW01001041.1, from coordinate 787,970 downwards.
TTTAGGCAGAGGGGATGAGCAGCCAGGGGTGCCAGGGTGCTGGGCTGGAAAACATCCAGGGAAATAGGTTGGTTGGGGCATCCTTTGTTATTTGTATGTCAGACTCTAGGCTTCATTAGTGATTTTGCTGCTTGTATTATTTTTTGGAGAGAGGTTAAGATGCATCATTTTTCAAAACAATGAAGTGTTGGATGAATCCTGTAACCAATACTGTTCTGCACCAATAAATGTTACACAGAGCTGGCTCACAGTTACCAGCGTTCTGCTTCTTGTACAGAAATTATGCCATCGTCTGCATGAGACTTATTTCCAGAGTAGCCTGAAAGGGGCAAGCACTAGGGGTTTGGTTTGGATTCCTTTATGGTTTAATTAAGCTCAGTCTGTTTTGTGGACCCTGGAACGCAGGGTATTCATCCATGGCATGGGGCATCACAAAGCAGCACCATTGCTGCCAGCCCCAACTAAAAAATACTTGGTCTGGTGTCAGAGAGGCCTGAGCATGCATGTCCTGGCTTAGAAGGAAGGAAGCAGATTTAACACACCAAAGCAAGATGCTTTTCCATGCAACATGCAACTTGACTTGTGTTACAAACAGGCAAATAGGTTAGTAAGGTAGAGAGAATTGGGCTTGCATTTGAATAAAAATAGTGATTAATCTGGTTTGGATGAGATTACAAGCAGTTCAGCTCTCTGTGTTTTAAGGAACTTTGAGCTGGCATCAGAGAGAAGTCATGCATGTATGCATCTGGTTTACAGCTCTGAGATAGTCAAGGCTTTGTGGAGGTCAAGTACTTAGCTGTGGATTTTCTACAGCTCTTTCACTGCCTTTCCACACAGAGCAGCCGACCTTGGTTTTGGAGAGTTTGTCTGAATAGCTTTAATTGTTATTCTCAGGAAAGGAAAATGGAAAGCAAAATGTGGGAATGTCAGAGACCTTCCTGAGTGCTGAATCCAGGTCTGCTCATGCTGCAGGCAAGCCGCGTAATGATCCCTTTTACAAACTGATCCAGCTCCATGTTAAAATAGATTTCACTTAACAGCACTTGAGAGGCTGTCCTTGCACCTCACTTTGTTTTTGGTTAGGAATCTTTTTTCAACACCTGCTTGAAACACATGCACATGCTGTTGCTCGAGCTTCTTGCTTAAATAGGTCTCCTCCTTCCTCCCTACTGACTGTGACTTGTGCATGGGCAGCACAGCCCAGTATTGTTACCAGCCAGCCTCAGGTGAGGAGATTACATACCGAACCCACCCCAGCATTAGTGGAAATGCATTCCCTTACAAGAGAAAATAATGTAGCCCTGTAATTTGGACCTGTGCATTAAAGGACTTGAAGTGGCAAAACTTTCAGTGTTGATAAAAGCGGTGTTTATTTCATTCCTCTAATCAGAAGGGATGAGTCACCCTCCTGTGCCAGCCCAGCCCCGGGGCCTGTCGGCAGCTTCTGGGAGAGAATTATTTTTGAAGAAATATTGTCGCTTCTGTGGTGCTGCTCATCTCACAGAAGCCCAGAGCAGCTTGCACAACGATGCTTGAACCAGACGTGGGCATTATTTGTCCACCCCTGAAATGAAGGCCTGCCTCTGCGGCGAGATGCAGCTGTTTCCTAGCACAGCATTTTGTTACCACCACGAGAGCAAGAGGCAAAGATCAAATTTGCTTGGAGCAGCGGGGTAGACTGAGATATTTTGGAGAGGATGCTGGCACAGCTGGTGTATCTGCTTCTGTGTTCAACCTGCAAGTTTTCCCCTTCCTTCTGTCATCATCCCTAACTTTGCAGCTCCCTCAGTCATGTCTGTCGTCCCTGGTGGAGGAGGAAATAGCATTAATGGCGGTGCTGGGTCTGCTTTCCTTTCCTTTCCTTTAGATTAATTTAGGCTTTTGGGTTAGGTGACAGCTTTTATCACTTTCAGCAGTCACTCTGACAAGTTAATTTATAGATGCATTGGCATTATATGATTAGGGACAAGCACAGTAAATAAAAAATGAGAGTGGTGTATTTTGAAATTTAAACAACTCCTCCCCCCAGATTCAATGTTCATGCTGTTTTCACATACAGGAATGTATTTTATTTGTTTGCTGAGCAATCTCAAACTCAATGTACCTTTCAAGGATAACTGCTACCGTGCAAAAATGAACACAAAAGACAAGGTATGTAATATCACTGTGAAATCCATTCTACATTTCTGCAAAATCTAAGCTTACCAGATAGAAAGAAGAAATTAGAGTTTAGAAAGCTCTTCTGGTGCTTCCATTCTGCACCAAATCGGTGATAATTAAATGTGCTGTAGTTAATCAACAGCAGTTAATCTCCAGCAACCAATGCAGCTATCTGAAACTCTCGGCTTACGGCCTCTCCCTGGGATCTTTACCCAGCTGTGCAGAGACAGACAAGTACTGTGATTGGCACAGCTGCTAGAATCGGTTGGACATTATCTGGAAGCATTTCCCTTCTGAAAAGGTAATTCCAGCAAACTTTAAAAGCTGCAAAGATGTGTGTGAAATTAGACAAAATAACTGAAGCACAGAAAGAAGAGAGGGAGAATACTCAAACATTTTATTTCCCAATTTTTTGGAACGGAGTATTTTGATTTTTTTTTTCATTTTGAAATGTTTATTTCATTTTCAACAACTATATTGATGCTATAGAATATAAAATAAAAAGCCAAAATTCAGAGGAATGGTTTTATTTGCTATATCTAAAAAAAAGAAAAAAAGAAAAACTCTGTTCTACTTGTGTGGAGATACTAAAGAGTTTTGGGGTTTCTTCCTGCCAGTAAAGATGCACTTCTTCTAGTAGCTGCTGCTCCAGCTCTTGGGCTTCCAGCTCAGGACAAATATGAAAGATTTAGAAACTCATGAAGTTCTCAGGACTGAACCAAAACATGCATGCACAGCTTATTACTTTCTCTGGTAGTATTCTGGCCGCATCCTGTCCCTGTCCTTACTGAAGCAATGCCCTCCAATGTGTGATTTCTTTGTACTCTAATAGTCATTTTGCCCTTCCAAGTGAACGTCAGAGCAGTCAGTTATGAGGTCAAAGCTTGGGTCTTCTTAGGCTTCACGAAGCACTCCTGAAGGGCTTCCATTTCTGTTCTCACTTCTGTTTTACGTATGCCATACTAACTGCCTTCATTTTGAAAAAAGTCTCTTTGGTCTACAAGTTTTCTAATGGTGTGTTTGTCTCAGGACTTTAAGCCTAATTTAATTTGATAAATGGATGTGAATTTGAGTAGGGACTTGAATAGGATAAGTAATAACAATGAAAAAAGATTAATGCAAGACCGCCGCTTATTCAAAACTACAAGCTTTTCTTTTAAAAAAAATATATAGCAGAATACTGAAATATCAAGAAAGGACTGGCTAGGACACCATACCCAGATATTTGTACATGTTTATCTGCAGACATACCTGAAGATCATTTGTGCTGCCGTACATGTATCCAGGGTTTTGCTGTTCCAATGTATTTATGCTGAATCATAGATTCTCTGTATTACTTTGTGAAATTGCTTCAGATCCCCAATAATCATAGATTCTTTAAAAAGCACTTTTTCCTCCTAGATAGCTTCAGCTGATGCAAGACTATCTCTGAGACTGAGTAACATGTTATTTTAGACCTTGTGCAGAATGTCTTTAGACCTCCCCTATTCAATCCTGTTAAATAATCTGCTCCCAATTCGCAGTCACAGAACTGGGCAGCAGAATTGATCTTCTTGTTACAGGGAAGTGCATAGTGCAGCCAGGAATTGTTTAATTGGATACATATAATTTTAACTGAGGAAAAAGCATTTCTATGCACTGAGCTGGGAAGTCATGGTGCGTAAGACTACAACTCACCATAGGATTTGACTCTGAAATTCACTGAAGCAGAAGGGAGAGAGGGAATTTTGCTGACTTAAAAAGCCCTTGTTAGAAAAGAGATAGGACTGATGTATAAATGACCCAAACCACAGACGTCAGGAGTCAGTAAGGCTGTTAAAGATGAAATACCAAAACGTGAGTAGCTGGCTTTCCCAGCATCTAAATGCAAGGGATGGTGCTGAAGCTTCTTACTTTATTCTGACTTGATTTTTTTCTATGCAGATCTTTTAATCATGAAACACAAATTCCTACACAAAACTCCCTGACAGGCTTGGTGACTTCTAGGTCATAGAAGTCTAGGTGAACATCTACGCAGCAGCTGACCCTCTGGTTAGCCATGATGGCCAAAAGCCAAGTGAGCCCTCTGCTTCGTCCTGGTGCATTGCAGCCCTTCCTCAGAGCTGGCCAAGCCCTCCTGCTTGGAAATGTTGAGCCCTCTGTGTGAAACATGCATTTATTCAAATTCTCAGGCGGCTGTGAGTTGCAGGATGCATTTCGGTCATGGATTTTGTCTGCATATCTTCAGGTTTGTGCTTCTGCACTGCTGCTGATGCGGTGTGCGTTGGTTAGAGGCACTCAGACACCGGGACATCTGTGCTGGAGAGGAGAGTGTGGGTGTATTGATACAAGTACCGGGAGGTACTATGCATGCTAAAACCCAAGAGGCTGGAATTAAAATTGCCACAAGAGAGCAAATGAGTCGAGATTGGTGTTCCTTCTAGAAGGGAGTGCTGCTTACAGAGCAGGCATAAGGATTTCTTTTTAACTATTTTTGTTCCAATATTCCCTTTTCCTTTGTGAAGAGAGGGATTGCTTACAATTATATGCATTAAGTTTATAGGAGTCTTTAGTCACAATCAAATTTGTGGTTGTAAAAAAATTTGTGTTATTGTGGAATTTTGGATACACTGTTAGCTGTTAACTCTTCTTCTTTTAATATATAACCATCCCTGCAACTTAGACATAAAGTAAGGACGTATGTAAGTGTGAACTTTTCAGTCCAGGTTCATTTTTGCTTTTGGCACTGACTTTTTTAAAGTCAAATTTGCAAGTAGTTGCCAAGGCTGTGCAGAATGTCACTGGTTGGACACGCTTGCAGGAAAACGCCTGAATGCGTTCAAGTGCACGTTTGCACGTGAGAAGGCTGTAAATGTCTCTCCAGATAGCAGGTAGGTGTAAACAGGGGACAGTTTCTGCACAGGTGAGCTGAGAGTATTTACAAATATGAGTTTTTTTCTGAGGCTATTAGGAAATGTGATCTCAGATACCTAGTTAAGATGATATCATCTGTAGGTTGAGCTTATATCTGTTGTCTCATTGATAGATACATAACAACTGACTTACTTTACACTTCTGTGTTTGTGTTTTTCTTCTGCTTAGGTGTTGTGCTGAATATCTTTGTCCTCTGTTATCCTCTCTACTAAGTTTCCTTGAATAGTGCAGTGTTGGGCACAGCAAGAGGGCTCCCCAGCTCCCACGAAGAAGCGAGTTCCAGAGCAGGTGTGGGCAAAGACAAAGTTCTCCTTGGCTGCTTGATGAGAAGGCTGCTCCAAGAGCACAAATCAGTTCCTGCCCTTGGTTTCAGCTCCTCCATTACTAATTCTATGCACCCAATTTCCCTGCTATTAAGTATATGTAAAAGATTCTGTCATTTAAGAAAAGAGCCCAGGTTCTTGGGGAACTTCATTTCATTTGCAGTTCTGCTGCAGGCTTCCTAGGGCAGGTGGCCATTGAAATCCTAAAGGGGAAAATGAAGAGAGCCAAGTTAGATTGTGAGTTTAGCGTAGTTCTGGCATAGTTTTTGTGTATGTCACATTTCTCCAATTTGAGAACTGACTTGGGCCCAATTCACAACAGTAGCAATTTCTCCGAAGTCGTTACGAAATAATTATTGGTTCCCAGTTGCTAATATTCAGTCCCTGTTCTGCTGATGCCCTGTACTATTTTAAAGAGGAACAGCATTGTGTCGTATTTGCATATTAAATGAAAAGGATTAAAAGTTGTATTATGTGGGTTCTATAGTGTCCCTGCTCAGGATCAGATCTTCTGATTTATAACTGGAGAAATGTGTTTCTTTGCTCTTTTTCTGACATAACATCCAGTTCTGAAAATGTGATCTGAGAGCCAAGCTGGGCTCTTTTTGGTTCAAGCAGAATGTATTGTTCTGAGACACAATTAGACCTTGATTAACAGTTTTATTGCTAGTGCTCAAGCTACAAAGGAATGCTGTTTCTTCTCAGGATGCAAATGAATGTCCTTCTCAGTTGTATTTTAACAAAAATATTTCATTCAGACTCCCTCTCTGTGTATGCATATGTAATACACACACGTTCCTGACTTCATTTCACTTTTAGGCAGCTGTTTTTCAAAGTACTTCTCTGGCCCAGCTAGTTAAGGAATTAAATGAGTCTCTCTGCAAACATCTGCTGCTACTGAAGACATGATCACCTACAGCTTTCTTAATGTCAAATGAGATTTGAAAGTGCTTAGGGACCTTGTAATCAGGTCAGGAATATTTCTTTTTCTATTTTCTACCTGAGCCTGTAGGTGGACTTGAACAAGCTCTCTCTGTTGTAGTCCTTAATTAGGGAAATTTCCTGCTGTGGGTAGAAGTGGTCTAACCACCGAAGCCGCAGGACCTGGGCTCAGTTTTAGGACGTAGCTGCAGGTTGCAGCCACAGTTCCTACATAAGGAGCCTCCTCCTCACACTTAGCAGCAACGTGTTCCCACAAGAGAAAATGTTTTTCTCAGTTGCTTCTGTCTACAGCCATTGTCTGGCTTTTTATGTTGGTGCGCAAGGAGGTAATCAGTAATTTGGGTAGCCAGCAGCACTCAGCCATGGCTAAACTGTGTTTCAGAGGGTATTGCTGCATAAAATGCTGAGAGATATCATAGATTCTGCAGGCAACTGAGTGGAAAATATGGTGTTTTTTCTTTTTTTTTTCTTCCCTTTTTTTTTTAATATGTCTAGGTGAGTTTGGCTCTGAACATTGGCACACTTAAACCAGCACATAGCAGTTTATCGCTCATCAGGAAATGAGCAGGTGCTACTTACATTGATACAAGCATCCAGGGAGAGATCTGGCATGGTTTGCTGTCAAAATAGTCTTTGCTGCTGCTGGAAGATGAGCTGGTGCAATATATAGGAATAAACATTGCCCAAGAGTGCTGCATAGGAAGACTGTCTTAGAATGAGGAGACTCCTTTTCATGCTTACGCCACTCTATACTCACATGTTATGTGTCGTAGGTCCATTTTTTCCCGGTCTTTCTGGCAATTTCAAATCAGAAATATTTTGAGCAAGCAGACCTAAGTGCAGATGGGTCGTACAGGTCTATAACAGTAATGCCTATGGGACAGAGCGAGCCCCAACAAAATGAACAAAACAAGTTGTAATGGAAGTAGTTGTAGGTTAAGGATTTTGCTGGTAAGCTGCTTCACTCATATCTTCAACAAAGACGTTGGGTGTTTCATATTGGTATTTACAAGGTCAGCAGCTTTACAGAAACAAATAAACCAGATCTTGCCACAACCACATTTCTCAACGTCTGTGCAGTCAGAATCTAAACTTCATGCCCACGTGGGTTTTTAAGCTGTTGCATGCATATATAAAGATTTCAAAAGCTCTCCCACAGCGTGCTTGATGTTTGTGTGTTTGTTGCTTATAATACTAGCAGTAGCTGACTAAGGATATAGCAGTGTCTTCTGGGGAAGCTTGTCCTTATGCACATATGTATTTGTGCATACATAACAATATACTTTTGTCTTATTTTATAACTCCTAGGCTATTTATATTGCTGTATGATCACATCCAGCTTTGCTCTGAATATATTAAAAATTAACTCCTGCTTTAATTCTCAAGACTTTGAATATAGGTATCGAACAATGTTTTAGATTGATCTATTTTTAAAGCAATTTAAAAGTTGTGAATTTCCCTTCTCAGTAGTGCAAAAAAACTGCCAAGTTATCTAACCCCAACAAGAAATCTGGACTCAGTTACCAGATCAGTGGCTGCAGCTCCAGCCCCAATATGCTACATACAGTTTGTTTCAGTAAGAGATTGTTTTGCAGATGGAAGTGATTAGCAATAAAATGCATGGTAATAAGGAAGCGTGCTAAGGTTAAGTAAGTTCAAAAATACACAGTAAAAACAAGCTGTCATTTGCCTCCTCAAACAGCTGACCCAATTCCAAATGCTAGCTGTGCTGTGTCACATGAGCAGTCGTCCTGCCCATTCTCTCCACTTCGTGCTTTTCTCGTCTCCTTCCACTTCCCTTCTTCTTCCTCCTTTCCCTTGGTCTATCAGTTCTTCTCTGTTAATGTCTGTGTATCCCATCTTAGCCTCTACTCTTCTCTTTCTGTGAGAAATACGGTATTTTTACTCCTGAGAAGGGATGTGCAGAAAAAACAAATGCCTGCTATGATTCACCCCAAAGTGCAATCCACTCCGACTAAGGAAGCAGGGCTGCCATGCGGAGCTGGGAGCACATCTATGTTGATGCGGTGACAGGAATGAAGATTGCCCTTTGTATTTCCTCCAGGAATATCCAGACAGCAAATGAATCAGTGCAGTGAGCACACTCAGTTAATGATAAATTGCACTTTTCCCTTCGCACCCAAGACGTAGGAAAAGAACTTTCTCCCACAGCAGAAAGAAGGCAGGTGCTGATGCTACAGCTGAGGACAATCTCCTTTGTCCAGCAGTGCCAGCAGCAGCTCTATCCCTACCCTCTGTTCAGGATAGTTTCTGGGGACTAGAGCATACCTCTACCAAAGACAGCCTGTGTCATTACGGTAAGCCTGAAAAAGCCATTTTGAATTGGGTCACATTAGCAAAGGACATAAAAGTCTGTGTGAAGCTGCTCAGTGAAGTGTGCACTTAACAGAAAGGATAGGTCTGCTGAGGGAGGGGGAAGGTGTAAGGAAATATATTTAGATTGCCTTCCCTCAGTTTGCTTCATTAAGCATGATTTTTTGACTGCCCTCTGTCTTGACTTGTTGATGATATGCAATAACAACTGTGCAGAAGAAGACAACAAACTGTCTTTCTCATTCAGGAAAGCATGACTGTGGTAAACACTAGAATTTCTCCATGTAATCATTGTGCTTGGTGATTAAAATCACAAGTGGTACCAGAAAGAGACCATCTCCTCCTGTACATGAATCATGGAAGATGAAGGATTGTGTGAAACAATCAAGTTCAACGTGGTCGAAAAGATTTGGCTTTGGGATTTATCTGTGGAGCTCCTTCGTGCAGGATGTTGTGGATACTGAGAGGTTGCAGAGGCTCAAGAAGGGATCTGGCTCATTCACAGAACGAAAAGACAGCAAAGGCCATCAGATGCAAAAACTACTACTTGTGGCTCCAAGTCCCCAAGCTAAGGTTGTGGTGCTACAAGATGTGCTCTGGGAAGTGTCTCTGGAGGCTTGCCTTCCTCAGGTGTCCTTAGCTGGGCAGCTGTTGGTGGTGACCGTGAGAGCTAGAAAGATCTTTCACTGAACTGCAAGCTAGTGTGCTTGCTGTATTTGTACAGCAACGTGAACCTGTTTGTAAAATGTGATGGCTGCTCCTGAGTCAAGCTGACGTTTTTATAACACACCCAGCCTCATCTGGCAGCTAATTGATTCAAGTATTTCTCTTCTCTCATTTTCGGCCGCTCTGATCTTTCAGACCCACCCTTTGGTGGGTTGCCCACCTTCATGCAGTAGTGGATAGTGACTTCTACACTGCTTAGGCTCTTTTCTTTTTCTCCTCACAAAATTGTTGGTGAACAACATTGTTTCTCTCCCTCTGTTCCCTACAGTCCTGGTTCTCTCCTTTTCTCGCTGTATATCCGGCTCTACCTTTTGGCCTTTGACATCAAGACTACAGTTCATCTAAATAGGCTTGGACATGCTGTGCCATTTTAGGTACCCAGAGAATCCTGCCGGGCCTCCAGGAACTTGGCTCTTCCCTAGACTCTGTGTTATGTTTGCCAGCCTCCAAAAATTTAAGTTTTTCAAAATGCCCCCATTCAGGCAACTGAATCTCACCCATAAAACACATTTTTCTTGAGTAGTTTTTAGTAGACCTGCATTGCCTGTATACTTCAAATTCTGTATTTTCTTCCTTCTTAATGACTCTGTCCTGTTCTTTTATTCTACGAACTCCTTTTACTACATTTTCTTTATTTTTTGCCCTCCCTTTCTAGTTCCTCTTTCATTCTCCTCTTTTTCTGTATTTCTCTTCACTTCCTATCGATCAGTCTCTGTTTCTTATTCACCTTCCCTTCGTACACTTCCCCAGTGTTGGTAATGTGGCTGCCCTCCCTTCACCATGCATGTTGTCAGCTTTCTATCAGAAAGACATTTGGAGCATGGCAGGCACCGTCAGTTTGTGTGCTGAAATTAGCAGGTGAAACGTATACTGAGCTCTCTGTGCACAAGTGTGGCAAGACTGGCAGCTCTGCGGGAGCTAAATGACGGAACAGAGTTTTGCCTTCACCTGCTTACTTTGGACTTCTCACACACCCACTAGCTAAGCTGCAGTCTGTATAATTTGTTGATGAAATAATTTTCCAATGATAACTGTTTGTATTGAATCAAGTGCTTCACTATGCCTCGTCCTTCTGCCTGCCTTTTGTTTAGACGATAACTTGAATGCTGTGTGCTGGGGCTCCTCTGCGTACCCAGCCCAGTGTATGGCCCCTGTTGGGTGATGGAAGGCGCGTGAGGCTGTGACAAACGTGCTCAGCGCTCAGCCCTGCTGTGAGGTGGGTTGTGGCAGCCTCACCCTGCCGCAGGCTTCCCAGCAGCATCCCCTGCAGCTGCCCCTGCCCTGCTTCCCTCCCTGGCCTCCTCCACCCAGCTTCAATCCCTCATCAACAAGGAAGGAGTTAAAATGTTGAGCTGAGAGCGTGTCTGTGTGTGTAATCCCTCCACAGCCACCTACTGCCGAGCCCCAAAGGGAAAGCCTTGCATCTCCTTATAAGGGGATCTTCTTTTCAGAAGAAAGTGGTCAGGAGCCGAGCTGTGCCTGTGCTCGATCCCCCTGCATGCACAGTGCTGGCACCTCCTGCACTGGGGCTCTGTGCAGCTGAGCACAGGGCTTTCTCTAGCGTCAGCGTGTGCAGAGAGGGAGTTCACATCAAGGCAGCCCATCTGCACTGCTCTTAGTAGGAAGGCACGCTTACAAAGAGACCTGGTGGGGATGAGCTTTACCTCTGCAGATTTTCCCAAGACCAGTAGATGACTTCCCTGTTTGATGATAGCGATAATATACTCACTGCTCTAACACTACTGCCCAAAATTACTCTTATGATGTTCTCCGATGTTTTGTCTCTTATTTTCCCAGGTCGGGCACGTGTATGCGCACACACAGCCCCACATGCACCTGGTGCAGTGCTGGCCAGCGCATGAGCTCAGGGGGATCTGAGCGTGCAGGGGGCTTGGGAGGATTATTTAAATTTCCTTAAATGGGGATCTTTGCAAGTGTAGTTTGGTGGTGATTCATATTTTGGCCAACGGTTGGCCTTAAGCCTTTTACAGCTTTTTCATTAAAAAAGACTGTTGCATTCAGCTGGTACAAGCATCTGAACCAAGCAGGAGTCTCCCTGCTGCCTGCCCTGACCTGCGCCAGGTGTACGTGGCACTGGTGGGAGGGCGAGAGGGGCAGTAAGTGCGGACATGGGATACCCAGTGAACGGAAGCAGTGGGGGGGTTGCCTGCAGGCTCAGTTGGCCTCTGTCTGGCCCCATGGCATTGTAAAGGGCATATGAGCATGAGTGGTGTGAAGCAGAAACAGGATGAGTGCAGGGCAGCACATGGCGCAGCACCCCCATTGCCGGCCCTGGCTCTGGTGTGTTCGTGACTCCAGCAGCTCAGATGCTTCCTTTGCTGTTTGTTTTATGCTACGAATGTAAACAGTGCTGTTCCCTTCACCCCTCATCCTTTCAACTTCTCAGTTAAAAGTGCTAAATTACAGGAAAAATCACGTTTCACAGATGAGAGAAAGCCTTTAAGTTCAAGGGCAGAAATTCTTTCTCTGGGAGACTGAGCTCCTCAAAGCAGAGAGCATGATGAGGATGGGCTCTGGGAAACCACAGCACAGTTCATCCAACAGCCAGTTTGACACACGTTTCCCTTACTGTGATCTGAGCCCAGTGCTGGGATGGGAGGCCAGAAGCTGTGCCTGCCCGTGCCATGGCAGTGCGTTTCCCTCCGAGGAGGGAGAGAGAGGCACTGCCTGTGCTGATTTGCGCTGGAGAAGCCACCACAGAAAGCCCCATCTTGTGGAAATGCACGTGCCATGCTGAGCCAGCAGCCCCATGGTCACAGTGCCAGGTACCTGCCAGCAGTACAAGCACAGCACAACCTCGCTTTTGCAGATGCAGCCGCTGCGTTTTATTTCCAAGTTGAAATTGCAATTGCACCCTACTGCCTCATTCCCTACAAACCCACATTAATTTTTGCTGCCTTTAGCTGCCATAGCTTCAACAGTGTCCAGCAGTGGTACTTGCACAGCATCACCCTAGAAGCGAAAACACTGTCAGAGCTGCAGGCACTAGAAAGTGATCCAGTAGGATCCATCTGCTGCACTTGTTTTCCGTCTTTGAGCAGAGACTTCCAGCTGATGCTTGCTGTTTCCACTGGTGATGCAATTGCTTCATCACTTTTGCAGGACTTGAATTAATTTCTAAGGGATTGGGCTCTTCTCATCAGCCTGTCTGTGACCCCTGATAGTATTAATACTGCAAAAACAGACCTGATTAATCATTAGACTTTTAAAGAAGATTTCCAAGCCTAGCTGCCTGGATTATCTGTAGCTATAGCTGACACTTAGCAGAACAGGACATGGTTGACATTCGGTTGCACATACAAGCATTCTGTCTCTGTGAGAAGGATTTGAGAAGTGTTCTTTAGCTGCACTGTTTGTTTTTGATAGTACAAAGCATAAATGACCTCATCTAAGGTCAGAAATGTCTGTCCCGTTCTCCAGCAGGTATAAAAATCGCTCAAATATTTTAATATCTGAATGACAACATGCTTCGTATATCCAATCTTCCTCATGTGTTACAGGCACAATTCTTTTATTTTTACACTTCAGGCTATAAGGGTTCCATTCATTTCAAAGGTTCTGTTAATTACTTTTAACATAAAAATGTTTGTTCTTTGGTTGTTGCATCACATTAATACCAATGAATACGAAGTGACTGATTCAGAGCTGAATGCATCTATCACTTTCTATGATTTCTATTATGCTTCTTAGTACATCCTATAGCTTAGGTTTGCCCAACTCTACTTTGGAGGAAATCAGCTTTAGTAATGATATGAGCAGATGCACATTCCATAGATTTAAGAAGGGAATCCAGAATGTCCAACTTCTTGAGAGGCTCTTGAGTGTGATTCTTATCTTCACCACTGTCTAGTTCTGCCCTCAGAGGGAATCATTTAAGCTGCCATTGCCCGAGTTCTTTTGCCTCTGGTTCCTTTTGGTTTGTATCTTTCAGATATTTGTCATCTGTTGAGTTTTCCTCCTTCAGCGTCTCCTTTGCCAAGGTCTGCATATTTCTCTTACTTGGTCTTTCCTTTAAAAGTTACATTGAGATTAGATGCAATTATGTCAACAGTATGCATTAAGCAATGCATAAAACTTTTATAATTTTCAGGAACTCTTGAGCAGAACAAGACAAATTGACTTTCACCATCTTCATGCGCTAGAAAATCTCATTCTAATGTTTTGTTTCAAAATAGAGATTCAGAGAAGTCACAGTGAGATAAAAACTTACTAAATCATACAGCTTTTCTGGCTCTCGGTACGGAATATTTTCCCTACAGAGCACTTTCAATTATTTGTCCAAAATCCTCTTAAATACCCAAAGTAATGGATCTTCTGAACTTTCTGCTAGAAGAATGCTTGATAGCGTACTAGAACTACTTGTAAAGACAAATTGATGTTTCAATGCAAGTTTATCTTTCCTTAATTTAATGTCGTTACTTGTAAGTTTACTAGTTCTTGCACAAACCAAAATTCTTCTCCTTTCTTGGTGCTTATAGCCTTCAAGTATTTGTCTTCTCTTGTTGCATTCTCCTTCTTTATTGTCTCCAAGCCAAGGTCTGTATTTTATTTTCGTAGTGTCTCCTTTTAAATCAGCTGCCGGATGTTCTTCTTTCTCCCCTGGTTCTATGCTAGCTAGATTTTGTTTTGGTTAATGAGATGTCTCAAAGTGAATGAAATATTCCTGAGTGTTCTTGAAATAGAGACTGAGTCCCTCTGTTTTCTGGTGTGCTGGCCCCAAGAACAGAACCATCGTAATGCATGGTCTTGTGAGAAGGCCACAAGACCCCCAAAGTAAGATGAGATTTCCCAGATATCCTATCACAGGATTTCCCATACACATAAAATATCAGATGTAAAAAAAGACTGAGCGTAGTTTTTCCTCTCTTTCCGGGGAAGCCAGCGCTTATGTCTTGCAAAGGCTGCAAATGTACCTGTGCCAATAAATTGTGCATGCAGCGCAGATCTGGTGCGCTCTGTTTACTGTGGAGGCTGGTCTGAGCTCTGTGCCACATGCACACAGTCAGCCTTTCTGTCTGCATGTGTCTGTCCTCAGTTGTGGAGGTGTTCAATCACGGTTGTGTCATGGGCCACCAAAACCCTTCAGACATCCCTACACAACTCTTCTTCTACGCTGCGGTCAGTTTGCACATCTTGAGCCCTGAAGCTATTTTTCAAGGTTAAGGGATTTTTCTTTGCCTCGATGTGTGGTAGGCAAAAGGAGCCTGGCAGTAACATCTTGCTCTCTTGCAATTCATGGCATCAGATATGGTCTTGCAGCTAGTCTGTGACAGTGGGTAATGCTTCTGTATAGAGCTTATTTCAGTCTCCTGTTTTCTAGCTATGGCTCCAGCCTTTAAGGCTACCTTTCTTCCCTTTTTCTGCTTTTTGACCTGACTCATATTTTCAACCATTATTTTTTTTTTTTTTTTTAGTTTATAGCCATGTCATTCTTTATTAATAGGCATTTTATTTTTTCAGGATCAATGATGAAGATGTTAGGTAAAGAGTGATTAATGTATTTCCCTGTAATATCCTAGTAAACTGAGTGTGCAAACTTGATATTGTGCCAATAACTGGATTTTGTTTACTGCCATACAGTCTGTTTTTGCTCTGGTTGATTTTGTTCCTATCAAGACTGAAGTGAATTAATTCTGTGAGTAATATTTCCTGATATGCTCTGTCAAATGCTTGTAATTCAGATACATCATGTACACCATATTCCCTACAGCCACCAATTTCATAGTTCTGTAAAAGATGCTCAGTTTTTGTTCTGTTTTGTTTTCTGGCAGTCCTTGTCCTTTAGAAACCAGTGCAGCTGAAAAAGTAGTTCTGTTATTTTGTAGATTAGAGCTGGCTGCCTGTGGTCCACCAGCCCCAGTTTTGTGTTTCGTGTGGAGGGCAAAGTGTTATCTGGTCACAAAGTGCAGTCTCTTCCCCTAGACACTAAATTTTGTTACAGGAAGTTACAGTGCAGTAAACACATTTCTTAATATTAGCCACATATGTAAACTCTTCTATTTGCTACAGGACTGTGATCACCAATAAAAGGGAAAGTAATCTGTATAATATCAAGAAGAAAGGGTGTTGTGTCTTAATTAGTTTGCATTAAACTGTTGACCTCCCTGCAGAATGGAATATACGCTCTGATAAGAAAGCTCAGCGTTGCTTTGGCCTTTGAAGATGCGCATGGAGAGCTACAAAGGAGTTTTCCACACTCTTATACCCATTGCTTTTGCTGGGAGTTGTTGCAGTTCTGCTCCTCTGATGCATGGAGGGACTGTAACAAAGACCATGTGCTGACCTCCTGCTAGCTGGTCTATAGATGCCTCCCTCCCTGAGCTTTTCTTGCTACCCGTTGTGCCTGGGTGAGACACCATCCTTGTCTTTGTGATTTTTGCTTCCTACATTTGTTTGTTTATTTATTTATGTTGATGCTTCCTGTCTTGATCTGTTTGGTTTATTGCCATACAGAACAGAGTAGTTGGCAGTGCAGCAACACAGCTTGTGCTTTACAGCTGTGTAAGTGCAGTGCATGCTCCAAGGGTTTTCTTGCATTCTTATGTTTTCCTGCCCTGCCAAGCAACCCATGTTTGCCCACCCCTCTTCAGTAATGTAGCTTTGTTCCGTTCTGCTGCAGGCTCTATACACCTTTCTGTACCCTTTCTTCCTATGCCTGTAGCTTTGCATCCTTGATTTCCCTCAGGCCAAACTGTTCCTTTGATCTCTCTGCACTGGGGGCTCCAGGAGCTCCTTCCCTAGGCACAAGGGCCCACAGCTTTTTGTTTCCCTTTTTGCGCCCTCCATCCTTCAACACAGAGAGGAGCTTTCATCCTTCTGAATACTCACTGGCCTCGTCCCATCTTCCTCTACTTTCCCCTTGATCTATTCTTTGACATTCTCCCACAAAAATTGCTCTTTAAAATTTCACTTTGAAGAACATAAATATACTTTTTTCTCCCCACAATGTATGTGCTTACGGTAGATGTTTTATTCCATTTCACCCAAGTGGGACAGGGTATTTTTGCAAGATCTGTCTCCCGCAAATGAGTAATGTAAGATTTGTCTTATTTTGTTGTAATCCCTCATTTTCTTTATTAAATGTCCTCCAAGAACAGTCAGTGGAACTTGTTGTTAACTTTAGTTCTCTAAAACTCCTTTTAGGACAAATATCAGTAAACTATTGACCTAGGAATAATGTTGTAAAAATGAATTAGGTAAGAAAAAAAAAATCTTATACCATGGTAATAAATTTTGGGACACGGAGAAAACTATTTCTTAGCCTATCTTTGTCTGCCATTTATACCAATAATACACATTCTTTCACAAGTGAATGCAGATAAGATAGCCACATAAAGAATATCTTTATATGGCTCTGACCCAGTTAGCTGTCCTCAGCTGGGAACCAGCACATCTTTGTCTTATTTTTCACCAGCCTGTGTTTTTCTGAGTAAATCTGTCACTCGCTGATATCTCTAATTTTATATTATTGCTTCTGTTACTGCAATCCTAAGGGATTTATCTAGTGCACATTGACATCCTTTCCTTTTGAACTTTTAACTCTCGCTGAGTTTCCATTGATGGAAAGAGCCATCTTCCAATTGGGGTGTATTCAGCTAGCAGCTGCCCCATTTGCTGAAGCTCCACGATAGAAGGAAAGTGCCCTTGTCTGCTATTTCTGCACTAGCAAGCCAGTTTCCCTAGTTATCTGTTTATACACCATTCTCCTGCCTTCTCGAAGTTTTGGTGTTTCATGCACATATTTCACTGAGTTGTGACTTGCAAGGAGTCAGTAAAGCAGGGAGATAGAGCGTAACTCTTCCAGCTGGCTAAAGCTGCAGAGAAGAATATTAAAATGACATGGATGATATTATGGGAAGGATAGGAAGTGGACCTTTCCAAGACAAGATGGAGCAAAAAAGGAGCAGGTGAGTAAGATGATCTCAAAGCTATAGTTAAAAAAGGACCTTGGTTTTGCTTACATGCTGTCTCATCAGATGCTTGCGTGCCTGCCCCAGCTGGTTTCCCATCAGTATTTGGGGAGGAGAGGAAACATCATCCTTTCCAAAGTACACATAACTCTGGTTGAACATGGTCTCTACTATCTAAAGGCTGATCTGAAACCTCCCAACATCTGGCATGGCTGGGTTTAGTCTTGGATTCGTTGCAGAGAAGTCACCCGTTGGCCTTGGGTCGGGCAAGCCGGAGTTAAGCAACTTGGCTTGTGGAATGTCCTAGATTTGTTTGAACTGTCCTGAGAAAATTCCCTCTGTTACAAGACTAACTGCATTTACTCAGCCACCTTGGGACAGCAAAAGGAGAGCAGCATGCCAGCGTGTTCTGCCAGTGCAGCTGCCGGGGCTGGTATCTCTTCTTTTGGGGCCTGGCCTGGAGCACTCCCAGGATTAAATTGCTGGCACTTGCTGCAATGAGCCGAAGGAAAGGCTAGGCTGTCTCTGCTGTCTGGTGCTTTGGTTAGATCACCTGAGCTCCCTCCCTCCCAGCTGCACATTGGGTCTAAAGTCAGAGACTCTGTATATTGCATTTTGCTGTCCTTGCACTTGGTTGGTTTGTCCTTCCTCACACTGACGTAGGTAAAGGTCATGGATGAATGCTACCCTCCACGCGGGCCGCTTTGTGTCGCTAGGAGCTGTGATGATACGCTGAGTTATTAAAAATACTCTGCCCTCCTGTCAGCTGCCTATTAAGAAAATGTTGTTACAAGTGTGCATGTGTGTAAGTGTAGAGAGAACAGACATGTATTTGTAGCCAGGCCTCTTTGGGAAGTGAGCTCATCAGCTATGACAGCCCCAGAGAGTCAGGCCAGTGGCTCCCCATCCCCAACATGCAGTTTTTGCCAACGAGTGCTGCTTTACCACCTACTGAGCCAGCCACTGTGGATGCCTACTTGCACAGAAGACGTTGCAGAAAATGTGACCGCAGAGCAGGAGGCTGGCAGTCTCCAGGCTCTCTGGCAATCCTTAGGTTAAGTGAGACCTCACATGTGGGGACTCCACAGAGTCTCTTTCTTGAACCTTGAAAAACCACAAGCAGCGTTTCAGCTGAAAACAAAGTAAACTTTAACCCCAAGGCAAAGCTCGTTTTCAAGCTTGCGTGATGCCTCAGCATGTCATGGGACACTGCACCCCTTTGACAAATTCAGCAAATTTCTTGTCACTGCAAGTATCCCTTCCCTCCACAGTGTGCAAATGACACACACTGATCTTCTCTGGTTGATGTCTGTTCTCATCTGGAAGCCATAACGACTTTAAATCAGCTTCTTGCTTCCTTTGATGATTGAGTATCCAGGACACTCCAGCTTGGTGAGGCTGAAGTCCAATTAAAGAACCAAACCCTGCCCTTTTTTAGACTCCTTCCAGACCAGTAGTAAGGTCACAGTTGGTTTGGATTTTATTTTTATTTAAAAGCGAGCTTAGAAAAAACATTTGTACCACTAAATCACAACTGTAACGTATGAGACTTAACCAAGCCAAGGAATCAATCTGAAAGAAGGATGTGGAACTAGTAATGGGACAAGGATCTGTTTGCTCTGAGCTTGCTGCTTCCCATCCAGACAGAGCTAGCTGGTGTGAGGCCATCTAAGAGCTGCCTGGTGTAGGGACATGTGTTGGTGCATGCAACACGGCATTACTTCGTGATGGACTTCACAGAGACTGAAGGACTGCAAAGTAGCAGTCCCCAAAATGCTGTGATTGGTTGTGTGACCTTCTCCAGTGCCACGATCTTCAGGTCCTAAACTGAATGCATTTAAGATAAATTTATGACAGGCAACTACATGAAAAGATTTATTTTATGGGCTGTATGTCTTTTTTTTGTACAAGCTGTGATGTTTGTGTACCTGAGACTGACTGAAATGTCAAAAAAAAGTGCTCATATTGCCCATCTCAGAGAACAGCGTTTGTCTCCTCCAGGCCCAGGCTGCTGCTGATTTTGAAGAGGCAGAGATTAACTTCAGAAAGAAAAGGTTGATGCACTTACCTATAAACTATAGTTTTCATCTCTAAGTTAAAATACTCTCTCACTGTTCACAGCAGGCTTCACGTGCAGCATCTGCGTTTTCCACTTAGGAATAACCTTAAATAGCAAATTCTTAACATGTAAAAAGTATAGAATAATACTTTTTAGCATAACCATGACTATAAGCTGCACAACAAGCCTTGATCCAAAGGACTCTTGTTCTTTTGTGGATGGGAGGGAGAAGGGAAGTGCACTGGGCTGAATCCCAGTCCTTGGGGCATTGCTCAATGTGCATCTGTCCTTGTGTTCACTCCAGCTGTAAACAGTGAGATCCAAATGTGCTTTGCACTGCTTGGGTCTAAATGTATTCCCTGGCTGCTTCCAAACCCTGTGCCTGGAGGCATGTGGCTCTTCCTGGCAAAGGAAATCCAGGCTCAGGGACTAAGCTTTTGGCTTACTGTGATGTGGATAACAGCACCAGGAGAATGAGACACCTCAGTTCAATGATATTCAAGCTGCCTATGCTGGGACCATCCTGTCTTTATTGCGGCCCAGTGGTGGGAGAGTGCTCTGCTTCCTCTAGCAGCAGCAGCAAAACCTCGTGTTTGAGTCTTGCTTATCCTGTCACCAATTTCATCCTTACACGAGCTGATGAACATTGAGCCAAGAAGCAATCCTGTAGCCCACTGCTGGGGCAGAACTGAGCTCTTCCCTTGACATGATGTCCCCTCTCCTCACTGCCTCTCTGAGCAGCCTGGGCTCAGCTACAGTTTGCTGCAAGCTATCAGCTGGGCTGGCCCACCTAGCTCCCAATGCTCTGTGGGTTGTAGCCTGCATGTGTGAGTGCTAGTCTGGGGACGTTAGCACACCCTATAGATATCCATTTCTCGTTATTGATCTATTTTTCAGGGAAGTTTGCTGTGTTCATGAGGAAATGGTAACTTCTGGTTAGTACATGGCCCCAGTTCTAATGCTACTGCAGTTTGTGGTTATGTCAGTTGAATCACAGAATCATAGGGGTTGGAAGGGGCCTCTGGAGACCACCTTGTACAACCCCTCTGCTAAAGCAGATTACCTCAAGTAGGTTGCACAGGAAAGTATCCAGGTGGGTTTTGAATATATCCAGAGGAGACTCCACAACCTCCCTGGGCAGCTTGTTCCAGTGCTCTGTCACCCTCAAAATGAAGAAGTAAAGAAGAATCAAGGTGACTTTACTGGGGCCTAATTCACTTTTCAACCTCATTTCTATTTTGCATTCTCTGGGGATGAATCTGTCCTCCCTTTCCCGCCCTGGTTTAAAAAATGTCTGATCCTATTTTGGTAGACTTCTTTTTTGCTACTAAGCATTGAATTAAAGAAAGGACTAATTTCTCAGTGCACCAAAAACGCCATACTTCTGAAGCATTTGGTTAGTACTTCTTTCGCAAAAGACTGAAAAGTTAATTCCTTGGGTTTGGAAACTCAGTTGGAGGAAGGAAATGGAGTAAGAACTAGCAGTATTTGACAAATAAAATGATGACTCAAGTATTAGGGAACATCTTAACTGTCAGGCTGCCTGACTTGTAGAAAAGATTTGGAAGAGAAATACAGCTCCATCTGTATAATATAAGCATAATAGGAGTAGACTGGACATTGCAGGGGAGAATATACTTTGGAGCTACGTCCTGTTTCTACATCTGCAACTGTTTTTTCCTTACTTTCCTTTCCATGCTATTAGTAGTTTGGCTTCTGCCAAGATAAGAAGTGAATGTCTGTGTGTGGTGTTCTCTATGAAAAGAGAAAAATGGGGTGGTTTAGGGTCTAAGGATGAGAAAATGGGAAATTCCTCTTCCATATATTCATCTCTTCCTCTCTTGTTCTCCCTAACTCTTTGTCAACAATAGGAACAGAAATCGAAGTTTTATATATAGCAGTTGTGGGGGCCTCTGCAGTCAGCAGCACATTCTCTTGTGGATCTGAGGCTGGAAAACAATGGTTAGTGGGACATTACAGAAATTCAGATTCTCTGTCCTTGGCTGCCAGTGTTAATATCTGTAAGAGATCGGACTGGAGAGAAATCTACAAATCTTGGGTCATAATGACTGTAATGACCGGGGACAAACATGAGGGACACTGTGGCTATATTGGTTCGACAGAATGAGAAACATTCTTGGTGAAGGTGAAACTTTAAAAAGTTTATATGAATTTTATCTCTTCCTGACTCTTTTTCACATAAATATGTTGCTGAGAGAGAAGTTAAAGAATTGTTCCTCCTGCTCCAAACTGATGTTTTCAAATATATGAACAGCATTAGTCATATGAGATGGAGTGAGCCCACAGAAATGGGGGGCTATGCGCAAGGCATCTCTGACATTATTTGCTTCCAAGTAATTCTAAATTTTGGAGGGTTTTGCTAAAACTTTGAATGAAACTCCATCTGCAATTTTGCAGGTTGGTTGCTGCTCTGCAGTTCTGGCCAATTCCTCAGTGAACATCCTCCAAGTTACTGGATATACACTTAAGTACTTCACATACTTTAACGGCTGTCACTGCTATAGGTCTTGATAATATATTGCCTCAAGATGTTCGATCAGGTATTAACCTTTAATATTCATTAGTCAATGCAGATGTTCATGACTGTGGGAACACCAGTAACTAATAATTAGGTTATGAAAATGTACGTGAACTAGATTTTAAAAGTGCTCATGCAGTAAAGGTTGTGTGTATGGCCGAGATGTTAATTAACCATGAGATACTGAAACAGACTCTGTTCTCAGTTTGTTACCTTACCAAAGGTTAAAAAAAAATCTGTACTTGTGAGAAAGTGGTATAGGGACGCAGATTTAAGGCTCATAAATCTAAGTTCACAGCAAATATGTCACTAATAAACTGTGAAGCTGTGATTTGCAGTGGTATGAATACCTGAGAGCAACTTTCTTTTCACATGATATCAAAGCACTTGTAATTCACTGGAATGCTTTGATAGTAGCCTCAAGGCTAAGGCAGGATGAAGCTGATGGCAGGGTATATTTAGCTTGGGTCCTTGACTCCTGGACTCTCTCTCCTGCTGGTGCAGCTGGGCCCATCTCTAATGACCTTCAGTTCACATTGCAAGATGGATTTAATTTTGGGGACCTTATGGAAATAGGGAATTTGGGTGTGGATGAATTCTGATGGGCTAGGAGGGACTTTGCTTGTATGCTTATTCTAATCTGCATATCTAATCAAATACCACAATTTTACCTCAAGTTTCACAGTAGTTGATTATTTTATGATAGTCCCATCTTCTAAAGTTAAGTTGTCTTTTGCTTTGGTCTGAAATACAGTAAAATTCTAGCCTGTGGAGTTTTTGGAGAGAAGTTAAAATTGTGCACCAAACTGTAAGAAACTATAAATCAAAGAGAAAGAACCAAAACCTCATTACTATTGTTCGTAAGAGGACCTTTTATGGTAAAGTCAGGATTTGTGCATTTATTTGTTGTTCTAGTATGTACTAGTTTGAAATAAAGAGTTTTTGGAGAAATAAATCTGAAAAGAGCCATGAGCAGTATAGAAGTGCAAAATGGAATGTGGTAGAGCTGACATATCTCCTCTAAAATTTCCTTGAAAACAAACAAGCTAGAGGGCAAGCTGTGGGTGTGTGTTTGTCCGGGGAGTGGAATATTCTTTGCTTTTAAAGAAATTGCCCCCTCTTCATGGAAGCAGTGCTACTGGAAACTATAGGAGCTGTGCTGGTTTTCTCACCAGTGGGAAGAGAAGTCAGCCTTTGGGATGGAACTGAACTGTGGATAACCTACAGGCATCACTTCTTTCTTTGTACTCTTTTATAAAGCACCCTACCAGGAACATGTGTTATTTCTTTTGCCCTGAATCAATGCACTAAATGTTTTGCTTCTTGTTTTGCATTATCTAAGTTAATACTTGTTTTTTTCTAAGTGCTTTCATGGTCTGAGCTGTGGGATACATATGATGGAAGGGTTTCATCTGAGACAGCAGCTTTGCTCTGCCATACTTGCGGATGGCAGAGGTCTTAACGCTGTATTCAATTAAGTGAGAGTGACTGAGTAATGTATGTTTCTCAAGTGGAGAGGACGAGGATGGTGAAGCCTTCATGCTGTATTGTTTCTGAGTCATTCATCTTGATGTGTCCTTTGTTGGAAATGAAGGATGAATGCCACATGTAGGACCTGATCCTGGGAACATCAGGATCACAGGTACATCATGAGCAACTTCGTGCACTGGATATATTTTTTTTTTTGGTTTTGATTTTGTTGTTGGCTTTGGTGTGCATCATAGTCTGTGCATTTTAAGGAACTGCACTTTTGGGGTTGCAAAAATCTGCCAGCTTGCTGTTCAGGGCAGGGCAGAGCAGAACTGCAGCAGATGTGCTGCTGCCTCTCTCAGGAGGGGGCAGAAAGGTAAGGGCTGAGCAGCTATGTCTTAGCTTCCACTGTTCTCACCCATTCCTTCCACTCAGGCTTGCTGCTGTTTTGTGGCAACCTGTCTTGTTTGTTAGTGTCAAGAGAATCAAGCAGAGCCTTCCTGTACACAGAGCTTCTCCTGGGCTCACAAGATGAATCTTGACTTCCAAGTACAGCTGCTGCATACAGATCAAAGGGACCACAGAAGACCCATTTGGTTCGTTGCATTTGCCTTTACCCTTGAAGCAGAGGAAGGATTTGGAAGCTGTTTGTGTGGGCGTTGACAGCAGACAGGTGAATTGAGTATTCTGCAAAGCCTTCAAAATGCAGTGAGCCTGTCTGTAACAAGTGTCCCTTTCTTGACTGCGCTTTCTACACTATAATAAGTATATCCAGATCAGTTATACTGGTGATAATCCACCAGAATCCCAAAGACTACTATCGTGGAAATTTACTTCACCCTTCAGGGTACCATGATATAAGCAAATAATTATGTTTTTAATATTTTGTTACTGCTACCCAGAAAAAATAATACTCATAAATTTCCCAACACTGAAATGAAATGCGACCCACTTAATTACTGGCAAGTAAACAATGATTCTTCCTCCTTAAAATACCCAGACACTTTCATAATTAGCTAATTAAACAACCGTATAAATGATTATTCAATATAAAAGAGCGATTGAGAGGCGGGCAGAGGAGGAAAAGCAATGAAATCATTACCCACAGACATACTTCGTTCTCCAAAAAAACTAGTGAATTGTTACAGAGGAGATGATGAGTGGAAAATAATAAGAACAGCAGCAATGATTAACTCAACGGTAATAATTAACTTGACAATGTACACAGTTCAAAGCCAACCAGTATGTTTGTTGTACCAATAAAAGGCCACGTATGAGAAGATGTCTACCTTGTCCTCAGCACTTCCCCAGTACATGTTGCAGATGGAGCTGGCAGAAGAGAGACTGGCAGGGGACTTTTGGATTGTGCTCTCCAATAGCCTCTGTTCACTGTGGGCTCTTTGGGTAAATCACATAGGTCAGAGTTTTTATAGTTGAATGTACGGTTTTAAGCAACAAATTCCACGTTTGTGTGCAGCTTTTGAGTGGGCCTGAAGAACTGCGGAAGAGCTACTCACAAAATCAGCCTTGCAGTGCTATTTTCTGCTGTAGAGTAGCTGCCCTAATTTGGTGCTGCTGTGGGCTGAGTGGCCCTTTTAAAGCACCGCTGTGGCTGATGAGCCTTTGCTCATCTGTAGCCCAGGACAGAAGAAATCCCCAGCCTCCCTAGCACTCTGCTCCCCAGTTCTTTTTTAGTATAACTTGAGAAATCCTTGAGGTTATGGAATATATTAATGTTTTGATTAACATGGCCATTACTACAATTTGATGTGTCTTCTGCAAAAACTTGGTAAAAACTAGTGAAAAAAAAGAAGTCATCTTTCCCTGCTGACTGTGTGCCAATGCTGAGTTTTTAATGACCTCTTGTGAAAGCAGCAAACTTTGGCTGGTATGTAATTTCATACAGACAAATTTGTTCACTCTTGGCTTACCTAAGGGACAAGTGTTTTATTGTGAGGAGCTCCACTAGCTTCAAAATGTTATATAGACTTAATTTCTGTTTCCATAGGCATAACTATGGTGAGTGACATTCCTTATTTCTGCATCTTCCCTGCAGGAACTGGCCTGAGTGGATTTCAGCATTTATGCTCTGTCATTTACCTTACGTAGCAAATATCCTACATAGATTTTCTGGAGATTTCATGTTTCACTGCTAGTTGAATAGCTGTTGACCGAAAGGATTACTTGCTAACAAGGCAAAGAAATCAAAAGTTGGAAATACTGTTCAACAGGATGAAAAATGCAGATGCCTACTGGATTACGGAGACAAATGTCCTTCAGTAATTGTATGAGTCAGATTAATTCTTTTCCAATGTTGTAAACCGGTCTGCTTTACTCTTTTTCCTTTAACAGTTTGGCAGAGGACACAGATATCTGTTGTCTTTCCTCCCTTAAACCTAATTAATTTTTATAAGGCTCTTCTGTATTTTGGTGTTGGTGATGCTGCTGTTTTTACAATCAGTTGTGGTGCACCGAAGGGGTAACATCTCTGGACAAGTGTTGCAGAGATGAGGTACGAGTTTTGTGCCCTTCAGCTCCTATTTTATGAGAGAACAGCCTGGGGTGTGTGGGCCTTGATAGCTTGAATCAGAAAATAAATTGAAGTGATACCTTAATTGCCGTATTTTACCTTTTCTGCCACGTCACCGAGATGTTTGTAATGTAGGAAAGTGAAATGCATTTTGTTTAGAGACTGCTTAATGAGAAAACTGCGTGGTGGCTAAGGCAAAAAAAAAAAAAAAAAGTAATAACAATTTTTAAAAGATGGAAATTAAGCCTACATATGAGGAGCAAACAGTTCTGCCTGCAGAACTGTTCGGTCTTCCCAGAGCATCCAGCAAGCAGCTCCCTTTGTGCAGTCAGGTGAACTTGGTTCAAGACTGGTGAACCAAATTGGGACTGCTGCTGGAAATTATCTATGAGGAAGGATTTAAAATAATAAGATGTGCATGTTCCACAAGCACAGTTATTTAAAATTTTTGTGTACAGAATACAAAACTGTGTGCTTGGAAAATACAGCCCTATTCTTTTTCCTCCTGAAGACAGTGAAAGCTACTAAACAGCTTAGAAAATATTGGTAGATTCTCTACTACAAAGAGGTCAAACTTTGGACAGTGTTTTTTAAAACATTGTCTCTGACTCCCTGTTATGCCCATTGCAGGACTAGTAATGCCATGGGAAAATGTGGCTGTGGGACTTCGAGGTCTTTTTCTTTCCCTGCGATTGCTGGGGTGCCATGGTATCCATAGCACAGGTTAGAAGTTCAGCAGTGTTTGCCTCCAAAGGTCCAGACCAACTTTCGGGAACACTTTGTTTTCTGTGTGCCCTCTGCTCAAGTCCTTTGCTGACGACTAAAATGATTTAATCGTAGCATTTCTCTGCAACTCAAGCTAGAAATGAGCCATGAGTCCAGGACCCATACTTGCAGTGTAAGAGCCAAAGCACCACTGATTATGAGACCTCCAGTTTTCAGCCAGGCTGCATCTGCTTTCCTGGTGCTATCTTATTTGGACTTTTTATACCTCTTTGTTTGGACTTTTTATGCTTCCTTGTCAGCTTGTGATGACTCCGAAGGAACATATTTCTCTTATATGCTTCCATTAAACAAAACTAGTCTAGGGATTACAGTGTTATCATAGGTGTTTGTAGTGTTTTAACAGTGGTTTCTTAATACTGACAGAGTGTGACAGAAGACAAAACAGTGGCATTTAAGTGCAGAGTGATAAAGTGGGATGGAAATGGGAGAAGTCACAAGGAGAAGGACAATAGGTAAAGACCATCAAACAGGAGACAGAAAAAAAAGAGTTGAAATAACACAGAATTTATTTGTAAAACGGTATCCAAGCTAAGCTCTGCTTATAGGACTTCTATTCCTGCAGTCTTCTGTGTTGTCTTGTTTCTGTATCAAGCATCCCTAGAGACAGCAAACCATCTCTGTAAAATAGGCATCTGTGTGTTGCAGAATGCCATTGTCCTTGCTGATGGAAAGCTGCTTTGAATCAGTCCCCATAGTAAATTGTCTTCAGGTCTTCTGAAACCACATTCAGCTGTCAAGTGCTTCCAGGAGAAGCTTTTTTGCTTTCATGTATTTCTTACTTTCCTTACGTATCCTGACTTCAAATACCCTTGCATATACTAAGCACATCCTCTTTCTTTTCTCTTCTTCTATCTTGTCTATGTAATTTTGTCACTCCTGGATAAGTTTCACAGCCAAGCAATCTTATTTAGATTTTTTTTTTCCCATGAAAAAGCTAGTAATTCTTTAGAGCAGAACCCTCAGGCCAAACTGTGTTTTCATCTACATTCATGCACCAGCATTGAATACAATGCAATCATCTGCTTCACCTTGAGACAGCTTGGCTTCCTTCTGAGTGTTCTTGTGAAAACTGTATCTGCTGTGCTGACTGAACTGCTGGAATGAGAGAGGGAAGAGAGAAAATATATTTTTTTCCTACAGGATGTGCCTTTCCTTATGCAGTTAGAGGCAGATACCAAAACTGTTCACAAAAGACAGCAAAAGTTATAATTTGGTACACAGACAGTTATCCCCATATACTAAAGTAGTTGTAGGGGCATCCAAAAGCTCCATATTTCAAGAAAAGTTTGAGGTGTAGAAATGTTGGCTGCTCTACAGTAAAACTAGAAGTGCACCATGAGATGGAAGTTACTCTGAACTTAAATCAGTATAACAGCGATGAGACTTACAAGGGCCACAACAGAGAACTCTGACGTCTTCCTTCCAGTGCCCTGGGAGTCTATTTCTCATTGTGCTTTGTTTTAGGTTCCCTTTCTTTCTCTTAATTTGTCTATATCATTTTTGTTTACCATTCTCCATCCCTTTCTAGCATTAACATCCCCAATTAATATAGCACAATGTAAATATGCACAGCTCTACTACCTAATAAACAAGTGTACACGTTAAATATGAGAACATGATTAAGCAACACTGAACACATCCTGTGTCCTAGATCCTGCATGACTCATATGTCATGGCAGTTAATATCCAATCAGCCATAATTGAGGAAAGCAGGAAAAAGGATAATACTAGAAAGATGGAACCTTTTTTTTTTTAATAGTACAGGGATTCTTTAGTATTTAAAAAAAGAAGAGTAGATTTTTGCATCACGTCCATGTAAAAGTCTGGGAATGCTCTGCCTTCCTGACAGGAAGACGGGGAGCATACAGAGGGATTAAGCAAGCATACCGGACAGGCGAATGCAGCTTTTAAAGGAAGCAAAGCCTCTCAATTACTTAAGGTGCAAAGGAAAGAAAGCCTCTCCAGTCAAAACATGCAGAACCTGGGCATTTTGCTGATAGTGGCAGGCTGTCATTATTGAGCAGGAATTAGTCAAAACAGAACACACAACACTTCTAGCCCATGAGGGAAAAGCCATTGGGATGTTCATATCAGGTCTTGTTAAACTGTTCTGAAAGTTTCCAAGGGAGGCTTGAGGCTTCAGCTTACAGAGCACTGCCAAGGGCATCATACGTTCTTAGGTCTTGCTCTGAGGTGAAAAACGGTAAGAGGAAAAAAAAGCATCTGCTAAAGTATATTGATGTGCATAGGTTTGTATGCGTGACAGCGCACGTTTTTTCTCCTTTCTAACTGGGCTGAATTTCAAAGACAGCGAAAGTCAGAAATTGATAGCACCTTTTACTCATAGGCTCTTTTTCCTGAACACCAGCATATTCTTAAACAGTTAAGAATAACAGCTAAAGCTGCAGCATTCCTCTCAAAAATTACTGCCTTGTAAAGTGCATCCCCATAAAGATTATTTTTGGAGGCTGTAAAGCTCTCTGGGGTGAGCACAAAGCAGGAGCAGGGTGAGGCCTGGCCACCACCACCAGTTGCCCAGCCCCACGTCCCTCCTGGTGCAGGCCAGCCTTGTTCGCATGATGGCAACACCGCACCAGCACCCCAGAGGCTTGCCGAGACACATCTCTGGGTGGTCTGGTGAGATTGTGCTAGGGATGGAAGCTTGCTGCCAACAGAAAGTCAATAGTACCCGTTCTCATTTGTGACCTGCTAGGAATTTGATCCCAGGTCCCCATTCTCATTCATCCGCTCACAGCATGATTTCTTCTGATTACTTTAAAAGAGAAGTGCCATGGCCTTAGCAGAGCAAGATGTCCCTGTTTCTCAGTGGAGACCTAGAGCTACAAGCTTTCTTTTTATTTAATTGTCTTTTTTGTCCAGCCTTTTGAAGAACAGAGGTCTACCACATCACTTTGTGGCAATGCTGGCCAGTGTATCCTGTCAGACACAGTTTTAGTCAAACTGAATAATGATTTTGCAAGGGAGATTTTGGTCTCTCAAAACAAAACCCACATAGCAACAGGTAGGAGGAGCAGTGGACTGACACATGAGATCCAGCTCTGAGCTGCATGGGACCCTTGCAATCAGCCCAAGTCAAGGCTTGTCAGTGGAGTGGCAGAGCTCTGCTGTGCAGAGAAGTGCTACAGCTCCCTCTCTGGCAGGGGTAAATTGGACGTGTCTTCACCTTCTGCACCACAGCCAGCATTCAGTCATGAGATAAAAAGCAGTAAGTTTTTAGCAAATTAAACTACTTACTGGCTACAGTACAAAGAAATCACAGTAACCATATATCATATCATATGCTCCCTGATTTTAACCAGTGTGGCAACAGAAGGCTGCTAGACTGTTTTTGACAGTTATTGGTGATGTATGATTTGCTAGCTGAGAGAGAATGGTTATACTTCTCGTCCCTGTTGGCACTGTACTTACATTTGCAATGTCTTGGTATCCTTTGTTGTTGCAATGCAAATGTCACTAAAACTGTGCATTGCTATTAGCATTATGTATCAGAATAGCATAGAGAAATGACCCAAAAAATAACCTTATCAGATAGTGAGGTTTCTTTGGCACCTCACAAACATGCTCTGGTATGTACACCTTACCTACAGTGTAGAATAGAAGAGTATTGCCACAAGGTCCCACTGCCCCACTCCTGATTTTCTCAAAAGGTGATAATCAGGTAGGCCTTATTTCCAAATTCATCCCTCAGTTTTGAACAGATTGTGACTGCAGTTTCGGCTGAACCTCTGGAAACATTTGTGTGCAAGGAGAAGGGGAATACAAAACAAGAAAAATATATAAGAACAGAGAAAGATGGTAGAAACAGGAGGTAAGATGTGGGGTGGAAGCAAGCAAGGAGGACAAAGAGGGTAAAAGACAGCAGCATCTTGATTTTCATCCAAGATTAATTAATCAAAGATTTCTAAACACTTAGACAAAGTCTTTTTATGCTAGTCAGAAGTTCATCTTCTCTAAACTGCTATTAGCTTGTTAGCTGGTTAAGTCAGCCAAGTCAGTGTGCCAAGCTCCTATCCCTTGAGGCATCTTTGCTCCAGTTAGTCAACAAAGCACTTGGTGTCTCCGAAAAAAATAAAAAGAAGAAAAATCAGGCTGCCATTGTCCCAAAATGAGCACTTAGAATCTGTAAGACCTCAACTCTTCAAATACCTTTATGCTGTGTATTTCTCAGTTTTCCCAGCTGTGAACTGGAGGGAGTTTCTCTTTTGCCCATGCGGTATGATTTATATTTTAATTCATTCAATACTGTCTGTGAAGTTCAGTGCAACCCTTAGATGAAGGAAATTCTATCTACACAAGCTAGTAGTGTTGCTGCTTTGAAGGTTCCTCTGATCTGTGATGGAAATCGGTAGACTGAGTGGCCTAAGCCAAATTCTCAACAAATACTAACTCTTTCTCTGCTGCTTGTAACAAGGAAACTCCAACATTGCTCCAGAGACATAAGGAGTTCAACAATTCACTAATCCCCAAATTTCTCTGAGTCCAAGATTAATTAAAAATATGTTCAGCAAAGCTTGTATATTTCTGCTACAGGGGCTCTGTGGACTCGGAACAAAAGACATCAGAAGACAACTAAACATTCACAAGGTCACACTCCCAAAAGCCCTGCAGAGTCAGATCGACTGAGGAAGAGAAACTTCCATCACGAATGTCAGCAGGCCAGATGAGAATCAATCAGAACAATAATGCTTGTGTGTCTTCTCGGGTAGGGAAAATTCCTCCAGTTAAATTGGCTTCTACAATGTAATCTTAGAAAACTCTGAAATTACACCATAAGAACAGAAAAACGTACTCCATTCCAGTGTGATGGCAATAGCATTTCTAAACTGATCAGCCCTGGGGAGAAGCCTGAGTTCTGTTTCCCCCAAGAGAGCTATTGAGCTTCTTTTTCAAATGATGACACGCAGAGTTATTCCTTGAAATCCCAAATGACTAACAGATTTCTTGAATAAATCTGCTTAGCTGCAAAAGTGTCAAAGACATTTTGAAAGGCTATTCGCTCATGAATACAGAAGGACTGTCCCCTGGTGTCTTTCTGTCCAAAACCAATAGACAGCTGCCTCCCTGATGAGAGAAATCTGGCTGGGTGTTTGGCCTGTTAGAGCCTCAGGACTACAACATTTAGGGCTAGCAGATACTTCGAGAGGTCATTTAGTCCATCTTCTGCACTAAAGGAGGTTCTAACCTCCAGTAATTTAAACTCCATGAATTCCTAGGCTGTGGTACTTTGAAACAGCCTTATTTACAGATACTGGCATCCCAAAGACCTCCTTATTGTCCATCCTAAATTTTCCTTGTTCCAGTGTAAAGCCACTACTTCCTGCCATATTAAAAGTGAATGCAGGAAAATGGGTTATTCACTGCATCTCTGCAGCAGTCTGTAGCTTTGTCTTGTCTTTCCTTCTCTATACTGAACAGTTGCACAACAATATTTCCTCTCAGGTCACTTTTCTGTGCTGCAGAAGGTCCTCCTCATCGCTCTCCCCTAGGCCCTCTCTAGTCCATCCCTGTACTCCTTCATTCACAGACATACAGCAGAACTTTTACCCCTGCTGAGTATAGCGGAAGGATTTTTTCTTGCATCCTGCGGTTTGTACGCCTGTTTACGCATCCCAGCATGATGTTTGCTTTTTTTTTTTTTTTTTTCCCTTCATGTTGCAATAGCATGACTTTGAGTCATAGTCAGTCATAGACTCTGGAGCCTTTTCTGAAGGTCTAAAGCACTAAGGTGATGAGACAAACTTATTCCTGGTGATCTCATCCTTTCAGTCAGTTCTGGAAGACTTGTGGGATAACGTAGCCCTACTGGTTTCACATCTGTCAAGTTCCACAACAAAATTCATTGTCATTTCCTCTTTCTGTGTTAACAGCCCAAGACAGTCCAGTACAGTGAATCTAATGGCATTAGTTCATGGTTTTTGAACCTATCACAAAGGGGATGATTGCAGAAAAAATGCTAATTAAAATTTTAAGGTTCTCTTTAATTATTTTATGGCCCCTTAGCCAAACACCAGTGGTTTCATAGTCCTACTTGCTTATTTTGTTTCATCTCCTTGTGAAAATGAATACAATTTGAAATTAAGCAAAGTGAGGCAGCAGAGGAAAGTGGAATGGAGTACATGCAAGTGATGGATGTTGTGCCTGGAAGATGAGTTGTGGAACGTAGTTAGCGGAGTCAGGCTCAGGAGTTTGGGGTAAGTCCTTGTGATGTGTTATCTTACTAAAGCTTTTCCTTGTCTTTGTGAAGCATGATGGTCCTATAAGGATGGAACGATTATGAGGGAAAAAAATGGATTTGGAAAAATTCAGTTTAGATTGCTTGACTAAAATGGAAAGATTTCAGCAAAACTTTCCCATCAGCAAAATATTGCATGCAAAAAATTTAGGTTGCTGTGTTTGTTCCTGCAGCCTTTAAAGGGATCACAAAAAACTTTGGACTGGTCAATGCTTGTTACCTGCAAAACTAATTGTTCTCCTGTTGACGTGTTACTACTGGTGCCACAGAGTTCTAGTTAACACAGAATATATAAAAAAAAATTCACCATTTGCGTATTTTCTCCATTTCACACTCTTTTTGCTGTTCTGTAGATAATAACAGTTTATTCCTTTCAATTTTAGATTTTAATCAGTTCCACCACTGAGTTCCCAAACATTAGCACAAACGCTGCCTTAGCACAGTTTGTAGACAATTAAAAGAGAACATTTAAATCCTCAAAATCTAAGCAATTCCATTTAGTGTCCTGATAGGGGAATATTTCTGATATTACTGGACCAAAGCCTACTGTACTTACTCAGTTTCTGCTCAATTCCTGCTTGTGCAGCCCGTCTTGAAGTTGGTGGAAATGTTAACCAAATAAGGACTTCATTTAAATTTCATTTAAGACCATGGTAGACTTCTTAAATGGTTGCAAAACCTTTATTTTTGCCTTCACTTTTTTTGAAAACTGAAGTTAAGCTTATTATACAATGTATCTTAAAAGCTTTGCCTGCCCTACCATACCATTCCTTTAAGGTATTACTTTTTTCAATATTAAATGTGTACTCTGACTGTATGGTTCTGAATTTAAAGTGGTAGTCACTGGTTAAACACAGTAATCATTGAGTGTTTGACCGGGTGAGAACAGCATGATAAGAGAATAATTGTCTTAAATCAGCATCCAGGAGTTCATCCAGCTCCTGCCACTTTTGCACTGGCGGCAATGAGCCCAACTTTAATATGCATGACCTAAAATGTACAAAAAGCAGAGTGGGAGAATGCAGGGGTAAAAATGCCAAAAAATGTCACGGGATGAAACTGTGCAGAGTCTGCAAGGCTATGAGGAGTATGTACTGAGCACAAGAAAACGCTTCTACACCACCAAAATGAGTTCAAGTGCAGGCATTGAATGTCTTTTATTTCAGTAGTGGGAGCTGGGACTTGGCCAGCAGCAAGACAAAAGTGATGGTTTTAGTGTATTACAGATCAGTCAGAACAGCTAGAAAGGATGAAAAACTTGGGAGACATCCAAGACAGCAGCCTAACATTAATAGCATTAAAAATAATTTTCGGGCAGATCGATATGAATCCTGTTTGCTTAGAGCCTGAGGGTGGTTGAAGAGAGAGAGCCTTGGGAACAGAGTAAGTGAAAACACAAAGTGTGTAACATCTTATTTTCATCAAGTGAACACAAAATCTTTGAAATCCAAGTCTATTTGGCAAAATGTTTGCCAACCTGAAGTGGTAGTCTGTCTGACGTAGAGGAAAGCTGGCTGAGTTCTTCGAGATCATTTCACCAGGAGTGAGCTCCGGAGCGATGGGCATAATAAGGATTTGTCCATAACCAAAGGGGATTTTGGTTACAGGTAGGATTTCAGGTTTTTCAGACAGGCCAATGGAGTTTCCCCTTTAGACAGAGATCCTGCAGCCTGCGTTACTTGCAAGAAGATAAAGTCACCCCTGAAGCCTGGAAGTGGAGGAAGAGCATGACTGTAAACTAGCCAGAAGCTAGTCAAGCTGAGTTTAATTAAAGAGCATTATAGGATATTAATAACATTTGTGACCTTTCCCTGTCCAGAGTGTAATATTTTTCTTAGTTTTTATTTTATCTATATGGGAATAAATATTGTTGCAAGGGTTTATCATAGTAAGAGAAAACACAGGTGCATTGCTTGCCTCTCCTCTCCTCTCCTCTGCCATGAAAATTAGTAGATCACTACAGTTCTTTTCAGACTTTTCACTCACAAAAGGGGTATCAGTGCAATGTTCATTCCATATTAATGTCTGAACTTCATTAAAATTTCTTTTCCCTTGTTTTTAATGAACTAAATGTATTAGCATACATTAACCCATTTCAGAGATGTTTCTTTTCTTTCCATCCCACTGGTTTTCCAGTCAGGCTCTAGGAAATTCCAATATTTCAAATTTCAGTTTTTATGAATATGAGAATGCGAAGTTGAAATATTCTGTACATGATATTCCTTCTTCTCTCCTTTCCCTAAAGGAAAGTTCTTGGAGAGTTTTTGTGCAGAAATAACAGAGCATTACACTTAAATACTTTTATTGGACAAAAATGTTTTAACATTTAATGTTTCCAGATCCGTGTGTCTGGGTTTCTTGAAAGAAATCCAAATATTTTGTTATGACATGACCTTGCATTGGACTGCACCCACCCAAGCCACTGCAGACTCTGGGAGGGTGACTGAGTGCCCTGGCTCCTCTGAGGGCTGAGGTTACACCAGCCTGACACCCAGCCCCAGCCTAATGGATGGAAGGTGCTATTGCTTGGCAAGGTTATTAGTTTTCCTCTTTACCTCTGCGATGTGTGCACATATGAGGATGAAATAAATGCTTGTCTTAGAAGAAATGAAAATAAGTGCCCCTGCCTGGCAAGAGGAATCTGAATGCTGGTTTCCAGCGGCCAGTCCCTGGCTCTCAGCACCTGCAGCCACTACATTAAGGGCAGGCAGGGTGGTTGGTGGCAGCTGAACCAAGGAATAGAAGAACTGGCAAAGAGCACCAGTTGCTTGGGGGTTTTGGTAAGCCTAAATTAGCAAAAATTGCTAAAAATTGGAGCATTTCTTTCACTTCTTCTTGCCCAGAAGAAATCTTGCTACTATGCAAAGCTGCAGCCTAGTGAGCTTTGTCTGTTCAAAATGAAGTTCATTTCTATTCCCTGGGTACTGCCCAGGTCACAGTCATGTTTTTAATTACCAATTAGACTTCCATTAAGGAAATAAAATGAGTTTTATGTGCTGGTTGTCAAAGGTCCTTATAGCTGCCTCATTTCATGTGCCCTGTCCATTCAAGCAGCAAGCAAATGAACAGAAACTTACTCAAAGGTAGTAAACAAAACCTCGAATCCTTTGCCCCACAGAAGAGAAGACAGGCTGAGATGGAGAAGCTGCAAGGACTTTTCATTTTTCATTCCCTTCAGCTGTGTTTTTCCTGTCTGCCATGAACAGTGTGAACAGAATGTTAAATATGCCTTTAAGTTACTCATGGAAAGGAAAGGTCACACACATACACGTTCAACCTCTATCTTTTTCTCTTTCTCTATTGTGTGTCTATTGTATTTGTATGAATGTGTGCAGAGAGACCCCAACCCTAGAACATGAAAAACTGAACTGTGAGACCCATCTGTTTGCTTAGAAAATTCAAGAGAGAGAGGTTATAATAGTCATAAATTCAATTTATGTATAAAGCATTCTCTGTTAGGCGTCACTGCACTGCACAAATAATTACAAAAGAGTTGTAGTAGATTAAAAACATAAATTAGAGAATCATAAAATGCACAAGAGTGATTGGATTAAAATACATCTGACAGAAATGTTTTAAAAGTGGGATTTGAGGAGCTCTTCTGGGTGGCCAGTCAGAGAAAAGCCTGTGCTCAGTGGTGCATTCAAACAAAGACTCAGGGCAAGATTTCTGTAGGGGGTCCCTTGTGCCTCTGCAATTCTTAGTCTGGTCCTGCAGCAGTTGAGTGTAACTCAGAGTGAGTCTAAATTGTGCTGGATGTGGCTATGGTTTCACGTTTGCTGACGTCTTATCCTGTGCTAGCTGCCCAAAGACTTATTTCAGTGTCTGTGTTTATCCATCCCCTGCTAGCCCTGTCCTCTCCTGGAAGCGTGCCAGATGGCAAGGGTCTGCACGAGGGGCACTGCCAGACAGTTGTTCCCTCTGCTTGAGGCTCCCTCTGCAATGCAATTTAAGGAAGATTTTCTGATGAAGAGAAATGGTGAAGTCAACCAATAAATAATTACTGACTTACCTAGTAAGAGGGCAATATTTTCCACGTTAAAATTAGTAGCAAAATTCTCCCTGATTTAATCTATGTTTTAGTCTAACCTGGTGTATACTGGAATTGCTCAAAGCCTTGTAGAACCAGGTGAAATCAAAAAGAAAAAAAAATCTGACAGAAAAGACGCTTCATCAGATTAATGTTATGGAATGCAGGTCTTCTACACCCTTTGTCCATGAGGGGATTATAAAAATCCTTGGTACAAACAAAGTCTCAGTATAGGCCCATTTCCAAAGGAACCCACTGTGCACATGTTAAATTCCATTGGAAAATCGGTACTTCATTTTTGGACCCAATTTTTGATGAGCTCTTAGGAAAGATAACTGATGGTAAACGTGGCACTAAGGCACCCGGTTTGATGAGTCAGTAGGTCAGGCTTCCTTGTTGGACTTAGTGATCCTGAAGGTCTTTTCCAACCTACGTGTTTCTATGAAAGATGAGGGTTCCTCAGCATAACGTTGCAAGTGACAGCAGCTTAAACTTACAAGGTAGACAAACTGGAGTTGTGATAATGTTGATTCCAGGCAGTTAAAAAAAAAATCAATGGTCTCCCTGAAATCGTGTCGTTAACTTAAAATTAATAGATCTCTAGACGGTAGGGATTCACTTTTCTTAAGGATTTTTACTACCACTATGAAGTTTAGAAACTCATTGAAAAATAACGTGGTGAAAGCACTGTTCGTGTAATCATGATCAGATTATAAATACATGTTGAGAAGAACTCCAGAACTGTAACTTCAGGAACCAGCTTGCTTGGTACCAAGCAACAAAATCATTAGAACAATCATTGCTGAGATCATGTATCCTATTTCCAAAAGCAAGCATGCACATGTATCCTGTGCAGTAAAGGCCTTTTAGAAGCTGTCCTAATGAGCCAATGTTGCTTACATGGATTTTTTTGTTTTTTAGAATTCGCCCTGAAGTGGGCTATATACATACTGTTCTGCTTGCCAACGAAGTATGAGATTCAACATATAACAGCAATATGTTTTTGAGAATGGAAGGGTTAGACTATTTTTTTAAATATTAATAATAATTTTTTAAAAGTTAAAATGGGCACTGAAATGTTTTATGGCTGATAGACTTGTATATCTCATTGCACACATGAGCAAATCCAAATACCCGAGCAGGGTGAATAGCCGATGTCTAACTTATTTGAGCCATTCTGGGAGCTGAATGAGACATGATATGCCTTGTGATGATCTATTAGATGTAGCTGTCATGCTGAAGCTGCTCTGATTTAAATGGATGCCCCTGGTACTCTGTCCTTAATCAGTGGTTGGTAGACGGACAATTGACTGTGGTGTTTCAAATGGCTGTTTTAACCTTGGAAAAGGTACAAGCCTGCCTCTGAAACTGCAGAAGGGAAACTAGTAAAAAGTTTTCTAGGGGCGAATTTCATTCCTAGGCATGGTAACAACACAGCACCTAGCCAGCTTTTAATTCCTATCCAGAGATCCTAAACGAGGCTCTCACAAAAAAAAAAAAAGAAAAAGAGAGAGAGAGAGTCATAAACTTTATGCTGCCTTCCGTAATGTTGCTTCCTCTGCAAGAGTAATCTCTTATTGGTCTGATCAGAATGTAAAGTGACAGCTCATTTCAATTTAATCAGAATAGTGGACCTAAACAAAAGGAACTAGGACAAGAATTTCTTTGCCTCTTCAAAGCCATTCAGGTTGGAATGTTTGTATATGGACTGCTTAGATAGTTTCAATTCCTTGTCCCACAAAAGAAAAACCAAGTCCATAAGGAGGATATTCTCTGGCTTTCATTCATATATAGGCAGAATGATATTATTCTTTTTCAGCCTAAAAGAGAAGAAATCTTAAGCAAGGAAGCCCAAGAGATTTCTACTACTGCTAGCCAAAGACCATAAAGAAAAATCTTAGATTGGTTAGACATTATCTAATTGGCACCAGAGGCCAAATCTGAAGTTTAATTGGTTGCATAATCCTTTCAGTGAAGAAGGGCATATGCCTGACCATCTCTGTGACAGGGAATGAGACATCCAACTGGGAAGCATTGACGTGCAATTGGAAAGGAAATAGCTGGTTTGTTAGGTTTTTCTGAGGACTAGAGATCCATTTAGAATGATGAAATATGCAAACAGATTCTTAGAAAAATTATGGGTTGAAAAGGACTTTGGTGGGTTGTTCTGTCCAAATTCCTGCTCAAAGCAGGGCTGTCTTCACAATTAATCAAGTTGCTCAGAATCTTCTTCAGTACAAAGGTTTCTTTCTCTTCATATTGTGGGCCAAGTAGTGTTGGCGTGTTAACCCCTTCTGACATGCAGGATTCCCAATAACTAAACTATTCTGCATAGTTGGAGCCTGTTTCTCCACTTCTACTAGTAAAAAATGCATGTGAAATGTTGATAAATCAAAACATTAATGACATTTATCATCTGTATTTTGATTTGCATTTATAAGGAACATGTGGCTCACTGGAAAGGTGGGGTTTATTTGATACAAGGTGCCTAGCAGAGGGAACTGACCCGCTTCTACCTTGGTTTTTGTATTACAATTGGGCTCTGACACAAAATATAACCCTGCTGAACCCATATATACTTTCAGTTTGGTCCTCGCCAAGTGCTGTAAAAATAAATAAATAAGGAGCTTAGACTAGATCCTGTAAGAGAGCTAGGCATGAAGTATTTGTTAATTTGCCAAGGAGCACTTGGATACCGTGCATGTGCATCAGCTCTGTGATTGTTCAAAACTATTAATGTCCTCTCTCCCATTTACTTCCATGGAAGTTCTTTAAGTGGATCATGGGCATGTTATGAATTATCAAGTACTGAAGGCTGGCTTGCACTACATTCCTGTTTTATAGTTGCTCATTTCAGATTAGCAAGAATTCTATATTTATCTGGTTTATTCTTCTAATGTTGTGCATTTAAAGTCACAGCACATGGCAGTATCTCCCATTCACGAGTGCTATTTGAAGGTGGTATTTGTGTGGCACGCGATGTGTATTTATCTTTGCTCACAGAAAAGCCTGAGATAAAGACATTGCATTTGGTTGGAGTGGAGACACTGCTGATCGTATCTGGAAATCTAACCTTTCAGAAACTGTTCTGACTTCTGTTTACCAGCGCAGGGGCTTATGTTTAGTTGAATGCTAGTCACCCAGTTCCTTCTGTGGGTTTATTTTATCATTGTCAGGTAAAATTAGATAGTTCTGTTCTTGATTTTTAGGGGAGCGTTCTTTTTTGGGGAACAGGTAGAAAGGACACTGTTTTAGGACCAGCAGTAACAGCAAATTAGGTTGTGTTCAGCCAAATGCTATCCTATAATTTCTTTATTTTTATCCAAAAAAAACAGAAATGGACATTGTTTTCTGCAATGACAGTGATTTTCAGAAGTCAAAAAAAGTCCAAACGTTTGCTCTTTTAAGTTTTATTCCCTCGTATGCCCGTGTACTGTTTAAATGCATACTTAGCTGAAAATGTCTCCTGAGTAACCGAACTCAGTGTCAATAAACCTGTCTCAATATCTGCTTTATTGACTTGATCCTTTAGACGTGCATATGTGGCTCTTCCACACCAAAGGTCGAAGTTATTAATGCAAACAGTAGCCTTCAGGTCAGCATATTCACACAGCAAGGATATCCGTGTCTCAGATGTGATGGTAACTTGTAATCCAAAAACAAGGAACCTCTTGCACAAACTCTTAGGGCTGTCTTTCCTAGCTGTGCAACTCAGTCTCCCTACTTCCCATCAACAAAAGGCTGTTTTCCCTACTAGGAAAAAGTCTGAGTGCTCCCACTCCGACTTGTGTGTCTCAGATACAATTATTTGTACAATTAACGAGAAAACATCCTATATGGCAGAGGCCCTTAAAACATGGTTGTTTTCCTTGGATATCCAAGTATTTGCATCACTGAAGAAATGTATTCCCTTATGTTAGGGAAGCACTAGAGAATAATAGTGCAGATTCTGACGTAACTTGGTCTAAGGTCAAAGAGGCAGCTTGAGATAGGTCCTATCTGCAAAGAGCTTGGTGCACATTGCTCCAAATACATAAAATCTTGTTGTTTAAGTTTGCTATAGGCTGACCAGAGTGTTAGCAGAGGCAGAGAACGATGTTTGAGAAAACGTGTAGTGAGTGAATTTCAGATTGTAAAGTTTCTATACTGAGGTGTATGAAATGTGAGGATCTGATTGTGATTGGAGCCTTGGGTAACTCTTGCAATGAAAATGCTGTAACCCAGCAGTGCTGCTGGGTGGATGGGGTTTGGAGAGCTAAGGATCCAGAGAATCATTCTGATGACTGGCTCCTCAGAAACAGCGCTCGTCTGCTTGCTCCTCTCATGACAGAAGAAAAACCTCAAGGCACCCCACAGTAGTGTGCTGGGATTTCTTGTCTCCAGACTCCCCCTATGAGCCCAAGCTGCCATTAGGTACAGTTTAAAAATTAAAAGCAAAAACAAACCTATGACGTCTTCGGAAAGCACATGGGATTAGAGGGGCTTTGTACTTAATACAGTAATCCTCTTTTGGAAATATATCTTAGAGGCTCAACAGCAAGTCACTGTTTGTTTCTTTAAGAGTGAGACGATGTACACTTTGTTTCTTGGCAATGTTGGTGCTGGTTAGTCTATCAGCTGGGGTAGCTGATGCTCATTTCCTGAATCTATAATAAAAAGACAAAGAAGACAAGTGGCAGAGCCAGCCACAGAACATGTGTATGCTCCAGAGACTGACCTCTTTCAGAAACTTTTCTCCCTCCTCTTCTTCCAGTCAATGTGCTTTTTTGTTTTCTTGACTGGTTTAGCTTAGGGTTTTTTTCTTTTCTTTTCTTTTTTTTTCTTTTTCTTTTTTTTTTCTTTTTTCTTTTGAAGCATTTTCATCACTGCTGTCCAAGCAGAAAGCTCCTGCTTTGTAATTCTGGGACCTGCAATACTCTTCATGTGGCTGAGCCTCATCAGCATGGTTCCCATTTGTAAGACGCAACCAAAAAAGTACTATGCCCACTTTCTTACAGCTCCAACATGCTCACTGTCTTTTGATGCTGTTTGGGTATGTGCTTTAAGGGACAGTGCCATTGGTATCTTCTTTCCTTCCCAGAAGGTAGCAGGCAGCCCCTGTGTTTCTCTAGCCTGGTTACTTTTGAAAGGGCACCAAGATCATAGAATCATATTATAGAATGGTTTAGACTGGAAGGGACCTTAGAGATCATCTTGTTCCAAGCCCTCTGCTATGGGCAAGGACACCTCCCACTAGACCCGGTTGCTCAAAGCCCCATCCAGCCTGGCCTTGAACACTTCCAGAAATGGGGCATCCATTCCAGAGATGGCTTCTCAGAGGAGCATGGGTTCTGGATACTTTGTGGTGTTATGTCCCTTGGGAGCCTGAAATACTGGGGCCAGACTGCCTAATCCACGGGAGCCAAGCTTTGGGTGAGCAGCTGAAGCCGTGGCTGGCCATGTATCAGAGGCAGGTTAATGGTTCTGGGGCTGCCGAGTGCACTGGGTGCTCTGCTCACGTCCAACCAAGGGTGGCTGAGTCATGACTGAGCTCTGCAGGCAGGGGGGCACTGAGTGGGACTGCTCCCAGGTCCCCAGGCGCCCAGTTCTGTCACCTTGCTGCTGGGCTGTGCAGTGCTTGTAACAGCTCTCCAGTTTTATAGTGTACAGAAGAAAGGGAACAGAAATTAATTACTAGGCTCTTCAAATTCTTCTCAATTCTAAGCAGGAGTAGCTCCCCGAAATGGCCTTGGAGTAGCTGCACTGTGTAAGTTGGGCAGTATTTTTCCTTCAGTCCTGAAATCATTAATTTAAGTGCAGAGGATCATAAAATCTCTCTCCTCAGCTCAGCATTCTGTATCTTATGTTCATTTCAGAGGCTTTTATAGAATTTTATTTTTCATGGAGCTTTCCATCTTAACCAGAGCATTATAAAGACTTTAGTCAAACAGCTTGTAGTTGTGTATGTATATATGTGCATGTATCTATGTATAGATATATATATGCGTGTGCATGTCGTTTTTTGGCATATTATTATCACAGTGACATGGTTCAACAAAGCAGGAGTCTATCATGCCACAAGCATCTTTTGAGA
Source organism: Penelope pileata (assembly GCA_013396635.1). Classification (NCBI taxonomy): domain Eukaryota; kingdom Metazoa; phylum Chordata; class Aves; order Galliformes; family Cracidae; genus Penelope; species Penelope pileata. The sequence continues at coordinate 744,901 of WBMW01001041.1, read as the reverse complement.
CAGAATGGTATGAGGCTCCTAAACCAACTGAATGGAACCTGTTAGGTGTTGAAATACTGGCTGCTGTGTGCAGCATTAAATAATAAAAAAGTTTTTTCCAGAATTTTCCCAAGTATATGCTTCCTTGGTCTTTTGATTGCATAATATAGGTATTTCAATGAAATTCATGGGCTGGAAAGGCTTTTCTGGCTGGTCAGACCAGCACAGCAGAGCTCTGCAGCCACAGAGAGCACAGAGCCAGATGCAGCAACAGCATTCGTCCTAGCGCTTCTTGAGGTCAAGGGCAGTGTTTACAGATAAATCGCAGGGCACAGGGTCAGGTTTAGGCTTTCTCCTTCCCTTATTTAGCTGGCTGGCTTCAAGCTGGACCTGGAGCTGGTGAACGAGAGGGATGGCTCCTTGAAGTCCCTTTGATGCCTGTCAAAGCTGTAGCTGCTGAGAGAAGTTGTAGGGGAAGACTGTTTGGGGGACCTGCAGCATTTCTACATGAGCCCATTTCTCCGTTCACAGAGCGGGATGCCAGATGAACTGAGTACAAACAGCAACCTCAAGGGCAGTCTGAATGAGAGGGTGGGTTTGGATCTACTGGTGGCCCTTTCTGAGAGGAAGAAGGGCTTACTCATAACTGTAGGAAACCCTTTGGCTGGAACAGGGAGTGAGACTCATTAATGGATTGGGCTGCAGCAAGAGATCTCAGAAGATGCTCATTCATCTCTAGTGAGGCCGTGTCAGTCCCAGGAACAGCACTCCCTACTCCATCCCCAGCTCAGGGCATGTCCTTCCTCCACAGAGTCCATTTCCTTCTTCCTCCAGCCTTCACACTGGCTTTGCCTTGTCCTTCAGGAGGCAGGGCTTTGCCTCCCAGGCAGAGGTACTGCAGGCTGTCTGCCTGCCACACAAGTTGGCATCCAGACCTGTGCCATGCTGATAGAGGCATGTGGCAGCACAAAAGTGTGAGGCAATCAAAGACGCTGCATCAAGACTTGCCATCACACAGTCACGGAATCACAGAATGGTTTGAGTTGGAAGAGACCCCAAAGATCATCTAGTTCCAGCCTCCAATGATTTTATGTTTTTAAAGAGATCTCCTGACAGCTCATCTTGCTTTACAAAGATGTGTGTATAACTTGATTGTTGGCTGTTGTTTTACTACAATTTGTACATCAGTTAGCACTTGTCCAGCTGTCAGTGGTAGAGAGAAAAAGGCTGCCGGGTCAGTCCCCTCTCCGTTCTGGGCCAAGCCAATGTCTGGAATGCTGCTTGTTAGAATTTCCATGCAAATTCCTGGTCTAAATACACTAATGCTCTTACTAGATGCACAGCTGGGGATATAGTAGTTGCTCGTATTGAATGCTATTGTTTTCTTCTCTGAGATCAAGGGGAGAAAAGTCCTTAGTGTCCTGATCTATCTCTGTCTTGGACAATGATGGGCAAATTCTATATTGTGGGCATGTTGAAAAGCTTTATGACTGGATCAGATAACTACAGAACTATGCTTTCTCTTTTTTAAGTGTTCCTTGTAGCAAACACTGGGGAGTACTGCAGGCATTGTTGTAGCATTGTATGAGGGAAGAGAGCAATATTTTAAAGCATAATCATGTAGCTGCCACTATCAGATGGAATTTCTCAGACATATAAAATAACATGCTAATATAAACATGCAGATGAACAGGGTATTGCATTTTTTGATTAATGAGTTGCTAGTGAATTGCTATTAATTACATGGAAGCTGAATGAAATGATGGAATGATTTTATGTAAATTCACACATTTTATATTGCTGTGTCATATGAAAGTGTCATATATGCATTCATCAGCACTGCTGGACAGATGAGCAGGGCAACTGTGATTTGGAACTGAAAAGACAAAGTAGCGAGCTGCCTGATTGTCTTGCTGGGTATCCTACAAGATATGACCAAGAATGCCTAAGCTGTTTTAATTTTTATTTCAGATTCTTATTTCTGGAATGTGAACTTTTAATAACTGACTTTGTATTTTAAATTCGAATGGACTCAGTCTCCTTTTGCTACCATCTTGTTTTCACGTACTTATTTCCCACCTAGCTTGCCACACAGCACTTCTGTCATGACAAGTTTCCCTCCCAGTTAGATGGAGGTCCCTACTGTTTCTGCAATGCTGCTATTCTTAATCCATTCTGGGGCTAAAAAACTAGAGATGAGAGACAGTGAGCCCGTATACTGACTCCAAAAGGCTGCTTGCTTGTCCTGGATAAGACTGTACTGTCACTAGAAGTGACTTTGTTTGGATGTGCTTAATTTCAGCCCATCTTTCACGGGGACATGTACATTTCTGATGGAATGACTAAATGCCTCATAAGTTAGTCATCCTGATTTGAAAATTGTTTGTCACTAATAGCCTACCTCTTCCCAAGCAAAAGAAAAAGGAATCCCAAAAAAGGCATGGTTTGGCACGTGTCAGTCGTTGTCTTCCTGTCCCTCTCTGCAGCGTTGAATCCAGGAACATTTCCTCTCCAGAGGTAGAAAAGTACTGGATGCAGTTCATTTGGAGTGATGAAAGCACTTGGCGATGTTCCCTGAAGAGAGCTGAGTGCTGGAACATGCCTGTGGACCCTCTGCCCTCCTCCTGTGCACACACTTGTGCAGTGGTTGGTCCCTGCCAAGGCAAAGGCAGCAAATCTCACAACCTAACAAAAATTTGCTGCCATCGTCCTGTCAGATTGGCTGCAGAATATGCAAGTCTGAGGAGGGAAGTGCTCTGGCAAGTCATGCATGTTAGATGTACCCAAGTGATAAGGCAGTGAGTTGGAGGCTGTATAGCTAGAACATGACAGAAGAAAACATCCTTGTCATGTGTTTGTCACTCATGCTAACCATTGACTTTCTTGTTCTCTTATCTTCTCTCCAGGAACGAGTGGAATATCTCTTTCTCATAATTTTTACAGTGGAAGCATTTTTAAAAGTAATAGCATATGGACTTCTCTTTCACCCCAACGCTTACCTCCGCAATGGCTGGAATTTACTAGATTTTATAATTGTGGTAGTAGGGTGAGTACCAACATCTTGTCTTTGAATGCACTGCACACATCGGGACACTGGGAACCTTTGGGGGCATGAGAGTGGATGAGTGTTGGAACATCCCTTACAGGTGATGTGAGGGGTTGCTGTCCATCACGATCACCAGTTTTTGTCCCTACCACATCTTCTACCAAGTGTTACTGCACAATCTAAAAGTACAGCTAACTCCTGCTGGTCATCTGCAGGTATAACTTGATTCATGCCTGATTTCAGTGTATAGCAATGATTTACCTGAAGTTAAACAAACAAGGATTGACATTCACTTGATGTACATTTTCTCTCTGGTATCCCTTGCTACTTAGCCTTTTCCAAAGCTTTTAGTGGTTTGTAAGACATGAAAATTAAACTGCTTTTTGGTAACACGGATAAAAAGAGAAGGCAGTGCAAGGCTATTGGACAAAGTAAAATGCTTAAACACGCCCAGAGTGGAAGAAAATCCGTTTGTTTGCAAGTCTGTGTGAATATTGAAGAATATCTAGGTGGAATTCTTAAATTAAGATTGGAATTTAATGAGAAACAAATTCTGCCATCTTGTGAACTTCTACCTATTTGCAAAGAAGGATTAAAAATTTAAATCTCAGGTTTTCATACTCAGAAACAAAAATAACTTCTTTAGTTCAAGCACACCACTCTTATGGTGATCTCAATGCTTCTGATTTTGATGCTTAATATTTTAACCTTTTTAAAGACTAGTTTTACTGTTATGGATCTCATTGCCACTTTAAGCCGCAGCCTTTCTAGTCCTCTTATTCTTCTCTGTGTTTTTCAAGCTTGGCACTTCACTTATTAGAATGAAAACAAAATAAAGAACCTTCCACTTTTTCTTGCTGAGTGTAAGAGATAAACAAGGTTTTTTGATTTGTGGTTGCTGAATGAAAGGAATGAAGAATACCCCTGAAGACAAAAAAAGAAGGTATTTTTTCTCCTGAGTAATTGGTCCCATCCTCCCACCATTCCATTGTTACTGAATTTCATCACCCACAAAAACTTTCAGTCTTTCAACCTCTTTCACAACGAAACTGCATCAGGATGATAGAATGGCTTGGGTTGGAAGAGACCTTAAAGCCCTTCTAGTTCCAGCCCCTCTGCCACGGGCAGGGTTGCCACCCTCCGGATCAGGCTGCCCAGGGCCCATCCAGCCTGGGCTTGAATGCCTCCAGGGGTGGGGCATCCACAGCTCTCTGGGCAGCCTGTGCCCATGTCTCACCTCTCTCTGAGTAAAGAATTTCCTCCAAATACATAATCTAAATCTCCCTCTTTTAATTTGAAGCCATTCCCCCTTGTCCCATCACTATCATGCCACGTAAAAAGTCTGTCCCCTTCTTGCTTATAAGCTCCCTTTAACTACAGCTCCTAGAAAAAGCATTAAAAGAAACGCTTGGAGTCGTCAGTGCTCCTCATAATTTCTGCCGCTAACCAGTCTGTTTTGACCATTTCTGAGGTGGTCCCAAATAACTATTTCAGCAAACTCTGCTTTGTGCTACCTGTTCCCTACCACTTCCAGTGCCTTGGGGAAAAGTGGGTAGAAGGAGAGTTTTCAGTGAGGGGAGAGAGGACAAATCAGCACCTATTCTTAGTCCCAAGACATTACCCCCCCTCACCAAATGGGCATAACTCCTCTCTTTGCAGCAGTGCCCTGTTGCCTTTGCCCTTCATTCCTACCCTTAGCCAGAGGATTGCACAGCAAGTTAGTCATTGGAAATTGGCAAATCCTCAACCCTTCCTGTGTCATTGTTGTCTGATTCTGTGGCTGGTTCTGCCCGTGAATGTCCTCAGACATCTCACCTGCCTTGGGATTGCTCCTTGGTGAAGAAAGATTGGAGAATAGAAGTCCTATGAATGTGATTATTCCCTTTCCATTTCTATGAGAGACTTTTTAAAGAGAGGTCATGTGTTACCTCTGCTTCTTCCATCGGTATGCTAGAGAGCAAGTCTCCGGAAATCACAGGGCGGCATTATATCTAGTTTAAGTACAGTCCTTTTCAATTTTCCTACTAGGGCAGTTAATCAGCAAGATGATATTCAGGCTGAAATTAATTCCCCTGCCAATGACAGAAGCCGCATCTCTCAGCTCTTCTATCTGCTCTTGCCTCCAGCAGCTCTCAGTCTCTAGATGGAGAACAAACTATGTAACTGGGGAGGGATTACACAAGTATAATAAACATGGCCAAGACCCCAAGGTCTCTGATTTAATAGTAACAGTCTCAAATGACAGATTCCACTTCAAGGCCAGATGGGTCCCTTTGATGTTTATCTGTTTAAATTCTCTCATACATTGCCACAGCCTAGCATGGTGTGCTGCTTTTCCCCTCTGCAACCCCTCTGCAAAATCTATGTGGCAATACCATCTGTTCCTGTTCTGCCCTGTCTTCTTCTCCTAGGGGCTGTCTGAAGCACCTCAGTGGCATCATGTTTAAATGTCAGCGTATTTGAATATTTTGGTAGGGAGTTAAGTCCCATGGGGAAAGACAAAAAA
>WBMW01001041.1:719245-736598 GCA_013396635.1 Penelope pileata | reverse complement strand
AAAAAAAAAAAGAGAAGAAAAGGTGAGATTTTCTGTGGCCACAAGAGATCAGCCCTCTTGCATTTTTATATCGTCCAAACTTTGATTTCTGTGTGAGCAGAGAATCCTCTTATACCTTGCTTGGAGCATGCATTTCAGCTAACTCACCCACTGAGAAGAGAGAGAACAAACATCATTTTGCTTCACCATACCTTTTCCCACAGGTTTTCATCAAAGAGCGGACTTTCCCTTATAAATACAAAGTAGAAGGACTCTGGCCTCATATTTTATATCAGTAGCTTAACATCCATCCATCTCTTTTAGGACTGAAAAACAATTAGCTGACAAACTAGGAAGGCATTACAGAGAAAACTACAAATTGCATATGGATTGTGGGCTTTTCTCCTAAAAGAGGGTGGTGGAAGAGGCTGTCAGAAGCTTTACCTTCCTTCTGTGTCTTCTCATCTGTGCTGTTTATGAACAGGACTTATTTTTTTCCCCTGGGTCATAACAAAGTTAGAGCCAAAAAAGCATGTGGTAGATGTAGCCTCTGAGTCACAGATCTGCCCGTGCCCTAACTTGGGAGGCAATAGGAACAATGAAGTATGATAGGCAGAGTGTAATCTAAATTTGAAGAGTGGAATAGAGATTCAGTAGGACAGACTGGACACAGTGTAGACTCCAGTATAAAAGGGAAAGAGTGAAATTAATAAGAGAAACAAAAAGTTTTACTGTATTAGCAAAAAGCAGGATTAATACAGAGGAAGATACTAAGCATGGGGTAAATGTGTTAAAGCAGGATTAGCAGGAGTGTTGCAATTCAAGTTTAAATGTGGGTTTTTAAAAGAGGAGGAGAAGGAATTGCTGCAAATTATTCTTGAAGGAGTAGGCAGGTGACTGGATACCGCAAGACTGTGTTTAGCATGTCAGTGCTGGAGCACACAAACAGGGTTAACTGGCACGCAATAGAGCCTCACTGCTCTGGGAAAGCAGGTTCCAGATTCAGAAGAGTGAGTTGCCTTGCCTTATTTCTGTGTCTCGAATTAATTTAGGACATGCTTATCTTTTGTTAGGATGCAGAATTCTAGAGCAGCGCAGGGTTTACTCATTGCCTGAGTGGCAGGATAAACACCCCTTGATGCCAGCTGCCAAGAGCTGCTGTTTGGTAAAGCACGGGTCCAGTGATACTGGGGAGCAGGAGACTGGACCCTCAGTCATGCATAATCGCTGACCCAGAGTTCTGTGATTTTTTTTTCTCAGTCTTGCAAGAGAGCTGAAAAATAGCGTAAGAAACATTTTGCAGTGAATTCTTTTTCCTCCAGAGGATCCCAGGAGACTGGGACTGTTGTATGGGAATGTCACTCATCATCTAGTACGGGAATTATGTTGACTGGGAAGATAGAAATGTTTGAATAAGAAATAGAGAACATTTCTAGAGCTTAATCACTAGCTTTCTGGAAATATATTAAGCCAAATTTGACCTACAGTGTTTCTATTATGAAGACCAGCAGAAAATTGTGACTCTACATAATCTGTATGTGCAACACAGGGAATACATGCATTCCAATAATTCATGTTCCTTACATGAGCCATTGTTTCTCTCTCTGTGATGTCTGTAGTCAACTCAGTATTTCTCATAGGCTCTGTTTTTGTCTTCTCTGCATCCTGCTTCTCAGTCTGCAACACCTACAAACTCAGCATCCAAGCTCCCCCCACACGGTTTTTCCCACGCTTGTTACCTAGTTGTTAAATCTTTCTGCAGAGCTTGAAGTTGAGGCTTTGAATAGATGCAGTTAGGAGTTCCTCAGTCACAGATGACAAGTTTTATAAGACTCTCTATATGAAATGAAAAAAAAAAATCTGCTTAAGAAACTAATTTCACATTTGCACTCTGCTAATCCTTGTCTTTGTGTGGTTTTAGTGCTGGGGAAATGTGTTGGCTTAGATGGTTCAGTAAATGATTCCTTTTTCTATCCAGGGCAAGCTCCCTATATTCGCAGCCCTATCAGGAGGTTGCATGCACAGACTGCAGGGACTGGAGCTGCCTGTAAAGCAATCAAGCAGCTCAGTCTCTGCTTTATATGCAGTTTGGGGACTCTCTGTGGAGTCTGCCAGTTAAGAATGTAGATAATGAGATCCTGACAGAGGCACTGCAGACTGCAGCGTCTGGAAGGCAAATCAGCCAGTGCTCAATCCAGGGCACTCCAACCAGGCTGCTGCCTGCATCCCAGACAGCTTCTTCAAGCTGTGTCTGGTACCTCCATGGTGTGCTGTGGGCCACAGGGTCTCTGCCACTTTCAGGCAAGGTTTTCTGCAGAGTGCCAAATATCCATTCAGACTGGAACAGCTTTAAACCTCTACTGGATTTGGCTGGGTTCAAGACTGAAAGCAGTGTCATTGTCAAATTCATGAGGAATCTGTCCTCCCCCAAACGTACTAATGTTTTACCAGAAAAATGGAAGCTGCTTCCTGAAAGTTATTTTATTAAATCAATTTCTTACTAACACATAGGGAGAGCGTTCAGCTCTTTCATAGAAGAACGTTCTTTCCTACCTTGCTCTGCCCTTTCAAATGTGTTCTGACTGAGACATTTTCTTCTTAAAGCAGCTACTCCTACTAGCCAAGATAAAACATGAAGACTGGTATAATAAGATATTCTAATAATAAGACTCCTACAATTTTTTGCTTTCCGTAGCCACCGCATCAAGGGATTTACATGTGAATACATTACATGTGAATACACAAGCACATTACCTGAGCACGCTCTTATCCAAAAATTTGCACCTTGAAGGATCCCTGAATTTTAAACCCAGTTCTGCCTGCAGTGACCTTGGTGAATCTTAATTCCTTGTAAAATGGATGACAGATAATTAACGGCTGAGTTAGTGATGAATGAAGATTTCCTTCCCAGGGTGGATGGCTGGTTAATGAAGATGGCAAACTATTAGCAGCAGAAGGGGTAACACCTACAGTTTGTGGTTTCTTGCCTTTCCACTCAAGTCCCCGAGTATGTCCTGACTGAAGGCTGCCTTCAAAAACTGGACCACATGCTCTGTAGTTGGTGAGCCTTTAAATTTGTCACAAGGCATTGCCAGAATGGCCATTTCAAAGCACCCATGTCAGGGAGGACACTTTCACATGCCAGCAGGTGAGCTGGTTGTTGGGGTTGTCTACGCTCAGCTGCAAGGAGCCACTGGAATGGAGGAGGAGCATGTCATGTTTACATCTGTTTCGGAAACCAGTGTTTTGCAAATGGTATAGACATCACCATTAGGCTACTGCATATGGGAAGAGTCTGTCTCTCCTCCACCATATGTGAATGTCGAGTGAGATGTGTGACACCCTTCACAGGTCTGTGAGATAGCTTGTGTGATGTGATGATCTCTGTTCCTGTTTAGCCCAAGCCTTGCTGCCTGCCTACAGCTTGTTTCCTCTTTCTTTTTACAGGCTTTTTAGTGCAATTTTAGAACAAGCAACCAAAGCAGATGGGGGGAATTCAATAGGAGGAAAAGGTGCCGGATTCGATGTTAAAGCACTGCGGGCTTTCCGAGTATTACGTCCATTACGACTGGTGTCTGGAGTTCCTAGTGAGTAACATCCTTGTTTTTCTTATATATATGTCTGTGGCATGGAACTGGAGTAATTTGTAACACAATTCTGAAGATGGCACATGATGCAGATTGTTTTCAGTGTGGTGGGAAGGACTTATTTCAAATGAATGTAGCTTCATGGTGAACATGATATTAATCAAAGAATGACCAGAGCAGAAGGGGAATGGAAGTATCATGATGTGTCTGCCAGATGTGATTGTGCTACCTTAGTAAATAATGGAAGTGGGAGATCGAAGATTTTCAAGATTTTGAGCAAAAGATCCTTTAAGCAATTGTTAAGCCATGGTGCACTGTTGGTATTATATATACTTGGCTTGGATGGAAATGCTGTATGATCATTTTTGTCGATTTTGGGGAGAGGAGCTATTTCACTAAAATTGCATTTTCTTTTTATATGATGTTCCCATCAAGAGTGCTAGCAACAACTTAGAATCAAGAGGACATACGGCAATGACACAGTCATGTTCTCAGTTTTATTTGCTTAAATTATTTTAATGCCTCTAAGAAAGTCCTCAAATAACTTTCAATAGTTTAATATCCATTTTCTTATTTACAATAAAGATATGAGTAACTGGAGGTCTGGTAATTCTATTGTGGAGGTGGAATATGTACATCACAGCATGGGAGGATTACATCATTTGGCTTGAGAGTTTGTTTTAGATGGGACCTGTAGGTCTTTTGGAGAGACGATTAGTTGAAAGCTGTCATTACTTTCCATGTTCATAGCAATGAGTGATGCAGTCTGCAAGAAAGGAGTTAATCTTCTCCAGAATAGCTGTGGAGAGAGCTTTGTTTATTTTTATTGGGAGAGCTTGCTAGCTTGATATCTTAAAGTATTTCTAACCTCAGCCATTCAAAACTGTTGAGTCAGGTTACCATAAACTCTGTGATGTTAGCTTAAAAATGATTTATTTGATTTAAAAGAAGTGTGAGGTTCTTTGGCTTGTTTCTGATCCAGTAGATTATATTAGAGCAATGTCTTCAGACTTTTCTCCACAGCCATATAGGGTAGAAATTTTTTATATGGAAGGTGAGAATCTCTGTGGGAAGAGCTGAAATGTTAATAAAAGAAATTAACAGCACTATTATTTGGTCTTGCAGCAGTCTATTGCTTTGTACAATTGTGTATGGTGCAATACCTTCAGTTAGTGCAGAATGTAACTCTCTTTTTGGTAGGGTTTGTCTCATGAAGTTCAGTCTGTACCAGCACACACTTAATTCCTGACTAACCAAAAGTTTTGCTGTTCTCTCTAGCTCTTCTCTGATCTAAGTTTTTTGGCACTCACTAGCTGTGTGCCCACTCAGTGGTAAGGGGAGGATGCTCATATTTAAACATCTGTGAACTGGAGCACTCTCAGTGAGATACCACTGACAATGGGTTGTGATCTGAGAGTTCTGGTATGGGCTGAGCTTAATTGCCCTTTTACTTGTTCTTCTGGAGAAAAACCTGTCCTCTTCAAGACAAAGGGATTTTGTTACTACTCTTTAAGTCTTGGGGCCGTTTTGAGAAGACGTGTTTCATCCCTAATGCATATAAACAAGAACACCCAGCAGAAAACTATCCCTTCAGTCTAGGTCCTGCTTAAAATTCATCCCTCTGATATATATCATCTGGGATGGCAGCAATCTTTGCTGGATGTTCTTTGAGGACTAGAGGAACCTGGTGGAGCTCCTCATGTTATTCCACATCTCATGTAACTCATATCCATATTGTTTATATGATTTCAGTCTCAGCATACCCTGTCTAATGATCCATTTGTAGATTTTCTCATCAAGAGAAGTATTTAATTTGCACCAGCAGAGGCAGGGAGCCTGGTGCACACTAGCAAATATTTAGTCTTGACAATGAGATACAATTTCAGTGTGAAACAGGGAAACAGACATCCTCTGTTAGTCTCTGTGGTTCTGATCAGGGACATGTTTATTGAACCAGGCTTCTTGGGGCTGGTGTGGCTTTTAGAAAGCCTGCTGAGCTCAGTAGCTAACGTGGCCTCAGTCTTCACTGTGCAGTTTTGAATTGTAAAAATGCCTGTTGATTAGCCTAGGTAGATGTTGTCAAATCAGTATTAGAGCACAACTTCTCTCATGGGGCCTTTAGATAAGACTGCCTCGGCCAACCATAAATAGTATATTGCTGTGTCACTCTATTACATATCAAGTTAGTGTCGAAGTTTCGGATAGCCAAATCTCTAGGTCCCGTCCAAGCGCTGTCCGTAGGACATCATCGACATCACTGAGCAAGTTATAAGCATTGCATTTGCTGTGTCCTTCCTTTTATATAAAATTGTCTTTTCCGTCCTCTTCCAAATGATAGCAAACTTTTTCACTATGACGACCTGCACAGACTCGTTCTTAAATTACAGGAATATAGCACATGCTGCAGTTTCTTCTCACTTAATACTCTGTATGTGTGTGGCAACAGTGTGATTACTAAGAGGGGATCCTCTGGATCATTAGCAGCCTTCTTCTGCATGGAAAGCCCAACATCTGCTGTTGAGATTGAGGTCCAGATCTAATTACTGCTAAAAAAAGTGAGAACCAAATTCTTTTAAACTAAAATTATGAAAGAGATGGTAAATTTTTTGCATGCAAATCCTAAACTCATCTGGATTGGGGTTGGAAAATGGATAGTCTGAGGTGAAGAGATTGGCATGTGGCATGGGAGCAGAGAGGGTGGAATAATTTTTTGTCTGAGTCAAGAAGACTTTGCATGATTTTTTTCTTTCTGCCTCAATCCATAAAAAAATAATCCAATTTAAAAGGGACATCTTTTGTATTCAGATTCAAGCATTTAATGACCCATTTCAGAATATTGAGAGTTTCAACACAAGTGTTGTCAGAAGTGGGGGAAACAACATAAGATTTGGCTTCCAGAGTAAATTACTGATGTCTGCATTTTGCAGATGGAGGAACTGAAGCAATAGTTCAAGATGTAACACTTTCAGAAGTGTCTTCTAATTCCATATGCCCCCTACTGACTACCAGTGCTAGATATCTGGGTTGACATGGGTAGTTGAGAGCTTCAGGTAGATAGGTAGAGGACATGAGCATCAGAGCTAAGAATCCCTTTTCTCTAAATCCCATCCATGCTTAGTTCCTGCGACTCAGCTATCTCTTGCCAAAAATAATTCTCAGCTATGTAGCAAAAAAAATCAGGACTGGTAAGAACAGGAAGTTGTTCATCTGCAAGCAGAGAAGTTAGTTCAACCACATTCAGACAGGTGATGGTACTGTTGGCAATCTTTGTTAGGATCGAACTGTCCTGGATGCCAAATTAATTTAGTGCCTCCTAAAATCAAAAGGGTTTGAGGTCATGAATTCAAAAAAGCCCGACCACTGCGTCAGGATGACTGTTGTGGGGGCATAAATACTCCATAATCTTCAAGAGAACAGATGACATTTTTATTCCTTGTCATTATATGGACATTTGTGAGACCACATGTCATAGGGAAGGAGATGGACATTTTGTACCCAGGTCAGAAAAGCATTTGTAACATCATGGGAGAAGCCTTCATCAGAGGCACTGAACTTAATATCCTTGGGTTCCCATTGCTATGGAGTATCTACACATTTCTAAGCAGTGCAGTAGGGATTGATTTATTTTTTCTAATAAGAATTTTTAATTCCTTTCCTGAAAACATTTTTAGAGTGAGAAGTACAGTTTTGTTGTGGCTGTGTGAGGCGTACGGCAGAGCAGTAGGTTAAGTACTTCCCAGGGCTCTCATCCCAGTGCTAACAGTTACTTTGTGAACCAAATAACAATAAAAATAAAAAGGGATAATTGAGCAACCTCTTCATTATTATTAACTCTTTTTAAAGTCATGGTGCTTCTAAAAATATAATTCACTCCCTATCGGTTAAGCCTGGAATTAACAGTTAAATAAGTGATGAACATATTCAAAAGAGCATGGATGATTTAAGTTTCAAAGCGGTAAGTCATGCTCAGAAATTAGACGTAAGCACTTTAGATCTTTGATACACAGGCCACACTGCACTGTTAACTATTTTGTTCCTTTCATATTAGCATAATTTTTGTAATATGTACTTTATTTCATTGTACTTCCTGTGGTATTGAAGCAGCCTTCTCGTTTGAAAAAAAAAAAAAAAAAAGAACAAAACAACAAGAAAAAAACACACCCTCACATATGTAGCAGAGCATCCGTCTTAACTTGGCATTAAGATCAAGGTATTGGTTTGACAAAGGAGAGAGAAGGAAAACAATTTCCTTGATGGACATAAGTAGGCAAATGCAAAATCAGCATGTATACCAAAACTTAATCGCTCTAGAGTCTTGGAAACTGTTACCCAGTATCTCCTTTGGCAGGGGTAAAGCATTACAAGGCTTTCTAGGGACAGAATCAAGCCAGTTCTTTTTTGTGGCAAGAAGTTTCTGTTGATCACCCTTCTATTTCCATTTTATATTATTAAATATTTTAAATCTTATTTAAAACACTCTGTTCTAGAGAAGGGCAAAAAGAAGCGTCCAATTTGGCAGTGAAGAAGCATGATCCAATTAAAAAAGAAAATCACTCCTGACTAGTGGAAAGGGCAATCAGTTACTCCTACACATGCTAACTCACGCCCATTTAACTTATTAAATTCCGTTTCTATCCCCTTTATTCATGCTGCTCAATTATATCACTTCATACATTCTGATCATCCTCTTCATCTTGTACTTTGTCTTCATGTGGCTGCATTGCTGCTGGTAGTTACTGCCTATCTGATATGCGCCAAACTTAATTTATAAGCTCTTCTACATAACTTGAAAGCCACCTGATTTGATCAGTGAGTGTTGTGCTCCATACCTGTATTTTCAATGAGATCCTCCACTGACCGCCCAGACTGATGTTGGCAGAAGAACCTGATATTATTACCAAAGCTAGAGAGGAAATTTTGTCTGTTCTACTACGAAAAAAGTTGCCACCCTTCATTCTTGAGTGCCTAGAGATGGCTACTGTTTACATGTATTTAAATAACTGGAGCTGCTGATTTTTCAGAATGATGCCGTTGTAGAAATCCATGATTACTTTGAGTTCCTGTGGAAGTTAGGCATCTTCAGACAAAGTGAATGAAATATTTAAGCTTTTTTATATTTGATCATTGTGGTTACTCCTCATTTGCCATGAAATGTTCTTTTCTATTACAATTTACATTGCTGGGACTGAGAATGCAATGTTTTCTACCCCATATTCATTGCAGTATTTTCTCATACCGGTCTTTTCCCGTCCTCATCCCAAACTCCCTGTCATTATTCAGGCTGTTTCTTTGCGGTTTGTGACGTGTAGCAAAGTATCCCGTCTTTATTTGTAATGTCCTGATAGATCTGAATTATTCCAGTGTGCATATATGGTACTGCATTCACCACATACAACAACAAAGAAGAGAGATTAAAAAGAGGGGGGAGAAAAGGCCCTGAACATTCTATGAGACAATAATGGATGAGGAAGGTTTTGCCCATCTGAGAGTTGATGTATTGGCAAAGTCATCCAGCTGCCATTTGTTGTTAAATTGCCATATTGTTGTAGGTAGATAAAGCAAGGAAACCCTAGGAGTGACAACATTGGATTGCTTCCTGTCGAGGTTTTGTCTGTGTGGGACACAGCACTAAGTTCATTGGGCATACTAAATTACAGTCAGATTTGGGGGTAAGGTAAGAGGAAAAAGGCCTACAAATGCTTATGAAGAGTTTAGGATGTAGTCCACATTTTCCAATGAAGATTGTTCTTAACTCTAAACTGGCAATATTTCTTTTTTTTTTTCATTTTTAAGAAGTATGTTCCAATCTAATAATTTCAAATCATAGGTGAATTCTGTCTGTATGGTCTCAAAATTCCAAAATCACCTCGCCAATTGAAAAATGAGGGGACTTCTAGCAAAACGTAGAGTGACTACAGGATTTAAGACAATAAGGTCAGGTCAAACTCACCATGGTAGTCCTCCGAATGTAAGACTAAGCAAATCTTCTGTCTCATGTTTGATTTGCATCCAGAAACATGAGTTTTCTCTTGAAATTTATTAAAAATAGATGGATTTTGTTACTTGTTGTATCTCTGAAAACTTCCTAGTGCTGACGTCTTAAGTCTTCAGCTACACGTGACTTGGTGGCAGTGTATCGAAGCAGAGGGAGAAGAGACATAATGTTTTCTCTCAATCTTTGTCAAGATGAATCTGTTTATAGGCCAATTTGAACTCAAGTTTAATTGAAGCAGCCTCAAAGCCACACTAACTGATGAGTGGGAAAGACACTGCCAGTAAATAAGGATCAAGTGTCATGCAGAACACCCGGTTCCTGCTGCAGGCCCTTTGCTTATGAATCCCCATGTTCTGTTTGTCCTGTATAGAGCAGTGAGAGTGAAATGGTGGCTTTTAATAACCCTCAAATTTCCCTTTTCCAGTGGAAATCTATTCCTCCCATTTGCAGTATTGTGTCAACCTGGGTGTGCCAACACACTTTACTGGCAAGTGAGGATGGGGCATACAGCAGCTCTACACGTTTTTATCTCTTTCCATATCTCAGCGTGCAACTCATGACATTGCCTCATCCCATGCACTGCATCTGCCTGTCCTGCCTGTGATTGCTCTTCTGCTTGGTCCCTTGTTTCCCTACCCAGCCACTAAGACAGCACAGCTGAATCTATTGCAATGACTGTTTTGCAAACATTGAAATAAATATACCCAGTGCAGTAATTTGGCTTGCATTGAGTTTTGGGGGGTTTGTTGTTGTTGTTGTTTTCTTTTTGGAATGCAGAATCAAAATTGTCAACTGTACTTGCTGTTTTCCACACAGCCCAAGGAAATTAACACAACTCTGTAGAGTTGAGAAAATAATGTAATTGAGGTAGTAAGTACAGAATTCAAGAAATCCAAAATGGCATCTCTTTTGAGCACCAGGCATTTTTTGAATGTGGCAAAGAAATGTGAACCGCTGCCTATTTTTATTAGTTGAATTGTATATATTAAGTCTTCAGTTTTTAGCAAACGCTAGCTGGCAGTTGGGAAGACAATTTTTTTTCAAAACATGTATGCTTCTGGCAAAGTGAAGGTGACAGTCATCTGTTTTGCATTTATACAGTGTCACTAGTGGAGCTAGGGGCTTACGTTCATCTTCCTGATGCATACGAGGTTATAGTGTAAATACCATGAGTGGAGAATTCTGTGTTATCTTCCATGGAGTGGATACAAGGTATGAGAAGTAGCTTGTTCAAAGCTTCTAACATGTGAGAGGTTTGTGCACAGATACCAAAGAATAGAGCAAGCTGGAGGAGATCACGTCCTTGGCAATTTACTGCCACCAAACCCATGTGATAAAAGTCATTGACAACAGAGAGAATTGCTGCAAATACCTTCAGGCAAAATTTAGCTTCCAAATCTTAATTCTGCCTTACACTTTGCTGTTTTTGCATTTAATCATGTCAGCTATTGCCAAGTCCAGTTCCTTTCATTCCTCTTGGGCTCTAAAAGCTTTAAAAAATGTGCTCTCGTGCTGATTTCTTACATGCTCCTCTACTCTTGAATAAGACTTCTCAGCCATCTGTACCATCTCTCCAGCACATACAGCACTGTGTGAGGACAAGCTGCACCACCTTTCCCATGTCATTGCCTAGCTGTTTTTAATCTCGAGTGGCCAATTTGTTGTGCTTTCATTGCAAATGGGAAGGGAGTGGAGAAAAAAGGAGAGAACAGTCTGAACCAAATGTCCTCATTAAGCTTATTTCTTCACATTTAACTTAAACCTCTAGGAGGGCTTGCAAGTCCTTTATTTACTTAAGTCACCATTACTCAAGGGAGAAATTTGATTCCAGCACAGCATCTCCCATAGGTAAAGATCATTCCTGTGAGCAGGACTTGCACAATCAGGACCTAAAGCAAGTTTCTTCGAGCAGTACAACCTGCAGACTGACGTAATTTTGTAATTTTTGACAGAAGAGGTTAACTCCATGTAACAAAAAAGGAGTTTGTCTTAGCAAAGGAGATTACTCACAGAGGTACAGACTTCTTGTAATACTGATTTCTCTCATGTTTAAGGAATGCCAATGAAAACAGGGAAATATTTATTATTTGATCTTTGCTATGCAGCTCTTTTAAAAATAGCACTAGCTACAAATGTACCCAGTAACTGTGTCAGCCTTATCCTACCAATTTCTGTGCATGCTGGCATGATTATTCAGCATGTCTTCAAAACAAAAATCCCAAGACCTCATCAGGGTGTGGGCAGACCCTTTCAGCTGGAGAAAATAAATCCCACACTGACACCAAAGATGTGAAGATAGTCAAAAAAGCCTAGCTTGGCTTAGCAGGACATCTTTCAGAATTGCTCTGGATAGATCAGGCTCTAGCCCCATTTTTTCATTCTTTAAGTAGTGCCTGGAAGTCTCTTTAAGAATAATGGGCATAAGGCATGGCCCTGTGAGAGAGTCCATGCCACCAAGATGCTGGTCCTAAAGCATCTGAAAATCTAATTATGCTACCCATCACCTCCCAAGAACACTTTCCAGCGTTGTTAAGATATGCTTTTGTCTGAACTATTTAGAAGCAGAAGTATACATGAAGATTGTAGCTGAGTGGCATCAGCAGGAGTGCGCTGAGTTCCCAGTTGCTCACTTGTGTTTGCTGACTGTTGCTATTTCCCTGATGGGTGAGGGAAAATAGTGCTGTTTCAGATCAAAATAGTAAGGGTATTATCTGATCTGTTCTTACATTCTCTCCCTGATGACATCTCTACTGCATCTGGTGTTGTCCCAAGCTTGCATCAAGTGGTGGTTCATATTTTTGTTCCAATTGGCTAAATTTTGCACAGCTTATTCATTTAAGATCCTGTGAAGAATGATTCGAAGTCCTCTGTTCATTTTTTCTAAAGTGAACGTACTTCTGCTAACTCTTAACTGGACTTGTGGGACTTTTTAACATACCCAAAGCTTTCTCATCCTCTCTGGAAAAAGTGACTAACACACACTGAGTAGCATTTGTCTTGGAACTGGGACACGAGTTTGTAGAAGGGTTGATTGTTTAGGACACAGGGAGGTGCGTGGATGTTCTAGTGACTCTGGCATCATTTGGATTAATTGTGTTTGTCCTAGCACTGTCAGATGCCTGTGGTCGTTGCTGTGGTTTTCACAAAGCATTATCAAAATATCAGGAAAGCGCAGAGAAGCAGACCAGTCTAATAAGTCTTTCAACCAGCGAATGCGTTTTAAGTCTTTGTTTAGACTCCAGGTTAATTATTTATTTCAGTGATTATCTGGATTTGTATCCACATTATCTCTTGTATAAGCACCGTTGGAAGAAATATGAGGAAATATATTTAAGGATTTGAGTGGTTACTGGAGATCTTCCCTCTTCTCCAAAATTGCCTACTGCTTTCTGAATGCTAGCTGCTTGATACTGTGCTCATTGAGTACATAGGAATATTGTGTGGCATGAACATCTAATGAACTGTTCTGTGCTTAAATGTTCACTGATGGAACTGGTAATTTGCTATTCTGATCGTGAGGAAGTATTGACCAAACACAAACAACAGCCCATCTAGTCTGCATGGTTTCTTAACATTTTATCAAAGTTTTCTTTCTTTGATAAAGAAAGAAAGGAAAGGAGACCAGATGACTTGCTTAATCTCTCTTTTTTCCCAGAAGTAAATCCAATTTCTGTTTAACACATGTAACAATAACTTATCCCATATGTGTTTTATCCTTTGTTACAATTATTTTTTCTGAGTTGTCTGAGTAGCTATGCCTCTTATTTTTTCAGTTTTAGATCATGTTCTTCTGGTTTGTCCTGCCACATCAATCACAATTCAGAAAACATCTGCTAGCCCTCTGCAGAGAATTTTTTTTTTTTTTCAACTTTAGTAACGCTAAAGCTGTTCAACACTTTTCCATCAGAAGCATTTTTGACAGAAAGTAGCTCATGGAATAAAATAAATAGAATAAATTATCAAAATTCTATCTTTGTCGCTTTTTAATCAAGAAAACAGATTTTAGTAAGCCTTAGGAATGGAAAGACCTGTAAAAATTTAATGACCAGATTACAAAACCTTCTCTCTAAATTTTCTTCAGGCTTATCTTTCATTCAGATACTTGCAGAGGGCTCCCCTTTTTGGAAGCAGCAGTACACACCTGGTGTTAGAACAAGGACATCACAAACTATATCTTAATATGATCACATTTTGTTTTCTTTTGTATTACCATTAACACGTTCATCTAGAAGTGTTGCTGACATTTGTCTTGTTTTGCACTGACTGCTGGGTTTGGTAATTTTTCTGCAGTGACTGCTGTTCCTTGCTGTTCAGGGTATTTTTGTAATTGATGTTTTCTCTTAGGTTGTTACTGTACATTGGTCTTTAACATATATGGGAAGCTACCATAAGGTAAAGTTCCTTTTAATCAAGTTTGATATCTTGGTCAGAAATCAAACCACTATGTCCATTCACCCATACAAACAAGATCTACAAGGGCCTGTTTTGTATATAGCAGTTCAGCTGCTTAGTATAAACAGCGCCCAGTGAAACAGTTTAGGGTTGAGTCTCACTGTTATCCTCACAATATAGGTGAAAATAAATTCAAGCTTTAACCCACCTTTTGCTTTAACATTCCATTGTTGAAACCTTAATTGCACTTAATTTTTATTTTGGAGGAAGCCAAATGACAATCAGATTCATATTTGTAGATGTCTGTATCTGTAAAGAATTTAATTTAGCTTTTTACGTTTCACTACTCTTGCAGCAGGAAAGCCTTATGATTCCCTCTTGACAGCTTACTAAATGTAAAAGGAAATTCAAAATAAATAAAGGTTTAGTACCAATGCGTTCCAACAATACATCCCCAGTCTGCACAAAAAATTTTGAATTGTGCAAGTCATAAAGAAAGTTACGAAGGAAGTAAATATCAATAAAGAACCATTCTTTCTTCTGACAAATATGTCTTTGCAAAAACTGCAGCCATTAATTTTTCAATCCAAACACACTGGAGCTACCTAGAGAGCTAAAGGAAGCACTGCTTATTGTATCAGAGGGCATTTTTTCCCCTAAGGGTGTTTTTATTATCTGATGCATGCAGGCAGAATTTTTATGTCTAATCAGATTTATATAAATCAAAAGCCACAGTCTTACTAGTACGTAAAAGGAAAAAAAGCTAGATTTTTAGGTATTCTGAGATGGGGCTAATGAACCACTGGATAGGTAAAACCCTAAATCCAAACTCTCGTCTTAAAATTAGGCAATTTGTCTGGCCATATATTTTCATGAGTTTTAGCACTGCACCATGCATTTTCATTGACAGCATCTTCAGTAGTTAAAAAAGTGAAAATAAGTGCTATGAAGACTAACACCACAGTAACCACACTTCTTGTGGTTTGCATAGCTTTTTCGTTACCTGATCAAGTAACTTTCAATTTTATGTGCTCTTAAAATACTCCTGAAGGCCCCGTATCACAGTGCTTCTGAAAATGTCATGCTGTCCGTCAAGAGCTTAGTCCAGAAATGCCTATTAAGCTTTATCCAAAGTTAAAAGGTGGAGTGGGTTTTCTTCTCTTGGGTTATACATCCTGTTTGTGTCAAAGATGTTGCTACACTTCTACACAGACAGCCAACTAAAGAGAAAGTTTTTGGGTTTACTCAATATCTTGCCTGCACATTTTCCTTCTTGAGAAGGTAGAACTGCGGCTCACGGTATGCCAGCTATGATAGGCTTGGAGCATTTAACTCTCATAGGGCCCCAGGAAGATCTATTTTTGTCATCAATATATTTTTCTCCGAGAAAAGACTGTAATATTACCATCCCTGGATACACTTCTACATTTGCGGGATCGCTGTTAACTCGTTAGCTCACTGGATTTTACCTTGTATAAACCTGATCACAAGAGGCAAGCCCACTTACGTGGGAAGCTGTGTGAATAGGCAGGTGAAAATAACACTGTTTGTGACCATGAGATTTTGGCAACTTTGGAAAGGTATTTGTAACCTGGAATCATTAGTCCTCCACTTAAATATTGCTGCATTTACAGTTCAGACCCAAGCGTTCTCAGCCCATTTCTGTTACCATGATGCATTAACAGTTACAGGTGCCCATAGTTGTTTTGAGATCTACATTCTTAGGACGCAGTAATGTGTGCAGTCATTGTTCAGAGCTGTGTGCAAGCAGCATTTGGCATTATGTCGGATTAGAGGTTTCTTAAATATCGGTGATGGGTTTTTTATGTACACAAGACCATACTAAGGCAGTACAGCTTTTCAACACGTTTCAAGTTTTCCCAGTGAATCCAATGGCAGAAGATGGGACCAGAATTTGCTCCTCTATTGGCGTTTGAAAGGCTGTTCTTCACAGCTGTGCTTGTGCAAGAGGAAATTAAAAAAGCGGAAGTGTGATGGATCATTTCACTCAGAACTAGTGCAATCTTCTGTCCAGACTTTTTCATTTTGCACAGCTATGCAGAGAGAGGGATGAATAAAATGTCTTGCTAATTGTGATCCCTCCCAGGGACTAAGTATAGATAAAACTTTTACAATGAGCACAAGAACAGTTTTCTTGGAGAGTCTGCGATCATCCAGTCAGCAGAAAGTTGATGATAATTCCTGATAAAGGGTGATAGCTGATCCTTGCTGGCCAGGAAATGCCCTTTACCTGCCTTACTTTCAGCCTGTCTTTGGGAATCTCTGTATGGGAGTGAATATCTGACCTCATCATCTCCCCTCTTACCATGACACTACTTTACTGTGCAATATGATCCTTGTTCAAGGTAGCCCTTAATTTGTGGTTTTAACCAACATGGTCAGTCTTCTGTGATGTGCAGTTTTCCATAAGCAGTTAGTTGGAAGTAGAGTTTTCTTCCAGCAGAGGGACAAAGAGCTGAAGGCAGAGCGTGCATTTATTCCACCGTCTTCCTCAGGCAGCCAAAAGCTGTGGCTGTGTGGCCAACATGCTGGGGGCCACACATGCTGGGGGCTGTGTTGCTTGGCTAAGTTAGGTCACTCTGACTAGAAGGGAATACTGAAGATGAGTTTCTTCCCAAGAGAAAAGGATCCAGAAGGAATGGGTTTTGTTGTGGCTTTCATCTTTGTTCAAGGCAAGGGTAGTATTGCAAGACTTCACAAATAAGAAGCAATTGTGTTAGCACACAGGCCCATTAGTATGAACCTCTTTTGTGTGTGTGTAGATTTGGGTTTGGAAAGTCAATGAAAATACAGTTTAAAAACAGAGGAATTAGAACACTAGGAGCAGATGCCAAAACTTTCTTTTCCTATTTGTTCCAGTACTTGGTTTTGAGTTGTATGTTCATATATATTTAAATAGCATTACTTCGACACAGTCACTCTTTCCTAACTTTCATTTGCTACCAGTACTTCAGCTGGTTTTCTGTCCCATGTCATAGAATCATAGAATGGTTCAGGTTGGAAGGGACCTTAGAGATCATCTTGTTCCAACCCCCCTGCCATGGGCAAGGACACCTCCCACTAGACCAGGTTGCCCAAAGCCCCATCCAGCCTGGCTTTGAATACTTCCAGGGAGGGAGCATCAACGACTTCCCTGGGCAACCTGTTCCAGTGTCTCACCACCCTCACAGTGAAGAATTTCTTCCTTATATCCAGTCTAAATCTACCCTCTTCCAGTTTATAACCATTACCCCTTGTTCTGTCATTATCTATCCTTGTAAAAAGCCCCTCCCCAGCTTTCCTGTAGGCCCCCTTCAGGTACTGGAAGGCTGCTATCAGGTCCCCCCGCAGCCTTCTCTTCTCCAGGCTGAAGAGTCCCAACTCTCTCAGCCTGTCCTCG
>WBMW01001041.1:701630-718468 GCA_013396635.1 Penelope pileata | reverse complement strand
TGGTGTGTCTAGAGCCTTTGCCAGTGAAGACTGAGGCAAAGAAATCATTGAGCACCTCAGCCTTCTCCACATCCCTTGTGACCAGTTCTCCAGTTTCCTTCCGGAGAGGGCCCACATCCTCCCTAGTCCTCCTCCTGTCATTGATATACCTATAGAAATTCTTCTTGTTCCCCTTTATGTCCCTGGCAAGATTTAATTCTACCTGGGCTTTAGCTTTCCTAACCTGGTCCCTGGCTGCTCGGACCACCTCTTTGTATTCCTCCCAGCTAACCCGTTCCAGTTTCCACTCCCTATAGACTTTCCTTTTGTGCCCTAGAAAGCCCAGGAGCTCCTTATTCATCCACAGAGGCCTTCTGGCATTCTTGCCCACTTTCCTCTTTTTCGGGACGCACCGCTCCTGAGCTTGGAGGAGATGACCCTTGAATACCAACCAGCTTTCTTGGGCCCCTCTCCCCTCAAGGGCTTTGTCCCACGACACCCTGCCAAGCAGATCCCTGAAGCAGTCAAAGTCTGCTCTCTTGAGCATGTCATGTCTTTTCTTCCTATTCCCAGCCCTTCTCTATTATTCTTGAAATAAAAATGATGTCCGCAGCCCCAAGAACACTACACTACACCCACAGAATTTGCCTTATCTGGCAATATGCCACTAATATTTTGAGACTCCAGCAAGGCAGGAGTGTGTGTGTGTGTGACACCTCTTTGGACTGTTACTGTACAGCTGTCCCTAACTGAACCGTGCCATCTGAGTTCCCTTTGTAACGCTGGTAAAGAAAGTCTTAACATTTTCCCTCATTAATAATTTCAGATGTAATTATCTTTGGTATCTTGCCACAGCTGTGGACTGTTTTGTGCTAAAATGTCTGTCATTTTCCAGGCTTCCTTCAAAATTGGTATAAAACCTTCTCATATTTATGAATTTTTAATGTTTTTCAATTTTCTTAGCCAATGCCTGTGTTTATTACACGATAATCATCCACTTTGGGGAATATTTCTGGTTCCACAGCTTGCGCTGTGGAAATGGAGATAACTGTGGTGGCCGTCTCTCAGCGCACGGTCAGACAAACCCGTGCCTTGTGGGTGAGCTGAGCTCGTGGCTGGGGACAAAGCAGCCACTCCACCACTGAGAGTGGTTCCCAGAAGTGATCTGACTCAGGCACTCTGCTGAGTCACAAATCCTCCCCTGCTTCCTCCTTGCTTGCAGAAAGTAGTAGTTTTCTTCTGAACTGTATTAGCAGAAAAATAATTACCTCCCACACCCTTGGCACTGGCTTAAGTACAAAAATCTGTATGTGTGTATCAGGAGGCAGGGAAGGGATGGATAGAGTTGAAAATCCTCCTTTCCCTTTTATTCCTGCTCATTCCAGAAGGTCATTTGTATGAGACAGTGCCTGCTCATGCTCCTGGTTCAGGCACCATTATGGTATTGACAAAACATAGCCCTGCAAAACCAAAGAAGGAGCAGAATCAGGATACACTTTCTCTGAACCTCTGGACTGCTAATATGACTAGAACAAGAAACCACTCTCTCCAGCAAACCAAGCTTGATCCAAAATTAAAGGCACGTGAAAATGCGAGATATAGCTGTGCTTGGAAAGGCCCAAATGTTTTTTTCTGAGACCAACCTACCATTAGTTTCCTTGGATATGTTCCACCGAGCAGCAATGCCAAGTACATTTTAGCAGCTGTGGGTCCAGTGCATTTTTTTGTGCCATCTTGCTGAGCATTGGTTGAAATCCAAAAATGCTTGTAAGGACACAATGAGGTATGTAGGTAATCCCATTGCTTTAGGTGCAGACACTTACATGCTTACAGATAAGCACATTCTTCAATAACTGCCTGCATTGACAAGACACCAGCCAGCCCCTCACACGATTGTCTTCCTGAGACAAAAATACAGCACCACACAATAGCTCTAAAACACCTGCGGCATCCCTAACAGCGTATTTCCCATGACTTTGAGAAAGATCTCTGTTGCTGGTACAAGCTTTTTTCCTTCCCTCTTCCCCATCCTCCCTTGTCCCCAGTCGTGCCATAAACCTTTGGGTTGACACAGTCCTCGAGAGGCTGAAAAGGGCTTGACCCAGCATAAAATGCAATGTTGTTCCTATGTAGTAAATATTTAAAATGCTTTATCGGAGTAAATAAATGCTAAATTCTGTGAGCCCATGGAATGGCATTAACATGTTTGGCTTACTGAAACATTTATGGAGTCAATGTCAGCCAACAGAACACAGCCAAGAGGGTTTTTTAGAGGTAAACTAAAATGCTTTTAAAATAAATACTAAGAGCTGTTTAAGATCTTCAATTATTAACAGACGAAAAGCGCGGGCTGAAAAATGGCAAACAACCCCTTTTGTGGAGCTTTTGCAAACCTCTGCTCAGTTATCTCCTTGTCCCAGCCCCGAGTGAGCTCCCCAAGGCAGATGCTGTGCCTCCTCCCATGTCTGGAGAGTGTCTCAGACATGCGGAGAGCTTCCACAAATGAATAAGTACGTTCAGAATGCCAGATATTTGAAAACCATTTCTTTCTATATTTACTTGTCAGAACATAAGTTCAGAACTCTGTGTTTTATGGTTGGCCAGCAGTAGCACTGCCAGCCTTTGTGAAGCAGAGCGAGAATATGACTCTCCTCTTTGCTGCGGGAAGGTGGTTATTCACATCACCTGCTTGAAATCCAGAGGCCAGGTTTTGAGTCTGATCAGGTCACCATGCATTCTGATATAATTATGATTATAGCTGCACAGCTCATTGCCAGGAGTGCCAGCTTTACCTCCACGAGGGAGAAAGTGCAAAAGCTGTGTGATGGTGGGTTACAGAGAGCATCAGGCAATGGGGGTTGTGTTACCATGAGCACCCATGTTGGATGCTATCTGTGTCGTGGTGTCCCAAGGTCGAGAGCATGCATGAGTTGGGACAGAAGTCATTCCTTTGTAAGTTCAGCTGTATTTTCTTCCTCTGCACAGGGAAAGGGCACGTAAAAGTGTGTAGCAGTTCTCACTGTTGTTTAGTAAAGGCTTTGTGACTGCATGTAGGATGATTCACCTTGATTTACCCTGATCAGAAATGCATCTGATCAGGCACAAATCTGCAGTTCAGTTCAGACACTGGTCTGCACCTCTCAGACTTCAGAACACAGTTTTGATGTGTTTTGAAGCATGTGTTTTTTGTAAAAAGAAAGTGTCTCTGTTCTGCCTGCCTATGGCTCCTTCCCCATTGCTGTCTTACTCCTTCATCTGTTCTCCCCGTTCTTCTCCCTGGCTGTCCAGACCTCATTTCTCATGCCATTTCCTTGGACAGCTATTCATGTTGCGAGGGGCTGAGGATTATAATGTAACTTAATGGCAGCTACAACATTGCGCTATAAACTTGACAACAGCATGGTGAGCATGGTTACCTGCGTATATTCCTTGCCCTTCTACAGACAGCATTTGGTACATCTGAGAACGCATTCTCTGATTTCTAAAGCTGCTACAGAGCTAGTTGTTTTATACTGAAGAAACTGTCTGACTTCAATGGTAATACATGTAAGCTTGCTAATTACTGTAATTATCTGGATTTGAGAACGTACTACCTGAACGAGGTACTGCGTAGGAAACACATCGACTCATACTGACCCTATTCAACAGACCATCTCTTCTTCAAAGTTGGTTAATTATCCTCGGAAGATTTTCTCTAATCCATCCAAAGGACCTGTAAATCTTCTACATGTTGTACTTGTTCCTCTGCCTGTCTGAACATCTTGCCATCTCGTGTTTTGGTGCGAGCCTTTGATTTCACAAGCACTGCTTTGGTTAACAGGAAGGGCATTGGTTTGTGCAGATATTATCTTCTCTGGATATCTGTAGTACACTGAAGCACATTTATGGCACAAGAGATAATGAAACTATATTTAAAACAAGAGAGCTTTTTGTTCATCATGATGTCTTTCCTCACTACCCTCTCAAAAGCACTGGTTATATCCTATGATGAATATTAAATCAATTAATAAAAGTAATTGAGGGTAAATTACATAAGACCTGATATTAGAACTTTTGCCTTTGTAATTTTGGCAATGATTTGGATTAGCAAGGCTCCTAAAATCACTAAAAATTAGGTGCTGTTGTGTAGATTTATTTGAAGTTATAAATATTTTCATCTAGTTTTTGTGGGGTTTTTGGGGTGTTTTTTTTTTTTTTTTTGGCTCATAACCATGGGTAGTCTTTTAACTTCCTTGTATTGGTTTTTGTTGTCTGGAGGAAAGTGGGACATTGTTTTAATTTTCTAGTGAATATCAGATTCCCTACTGCTGTGAAGTATTGGAGTGACGCTGACGTGGACCGCAATTCATTTTCTGTATATATTTAGAATTAATAGGCTGAATGAGGCAAGCAGCTAGGGGACCGCCTCATGTACTCACAGCTCTATTTTCCTGCTGTGATTACCTGCCCAAATAGGTACTGTGATGTAACTGAGCAATCAGAGCATCCCATCCTTATGTCGGCTGAGTTTTGAACCAGGCAGTATTACACTTCATGTACGGATCTCTTTGAGAAATCCAGCATATGTAGTGTAGAATATTGCCTCCTTTGGATGCTAGCATGAACCATTAACAGGTAGGTGAACTGACTGCAAACACCTGAAGAAATGTTCTGACTGGAGGAAGCAAGTAGCCAACTTTGGATTACCAGCAGGCAGTGAATGATCTTGCTGGCCTGGCAGCTGATGCCACCCTTGATTGCATCTATCACATTCTGTCTCGTTGCTGGGAAGCAAACACAAGGTCTCAGCCTTAGCTGTGAATTGACATGTGGATTGCCTGTGAGTGAAAGTATTAAAATTAGTGGAAAAAAAAATAATAAAAATGAGAATACAAGTTCTTGGATGATAGATTTTCAAAGTTAATTGTTATCACGTACTCTCTTGGCAGATGTATAACAGACATTTCCAACTCATGAATCACATTTTTCAAAAATCACAGCGAATATCAACTTCTCTGAGGAGATGACAGCATTTGCAGGAAACATTAATGGCTTCTGGCTCTCAGTCATTGCAAAATCATGAGCTTGTAATTGCTCTGATCTGGCTATTTGTAGACTATTGAGTTCTAGAGGTCTCTCGGTACTTCCAGCATTCATAACTTTCCAATGACAGTGGTTGCCATCGTTGCCACTAGTGATGATAACTTTAAGACCTTGTAATTGCAAATCCTTACTAAAGACTTCGGAGGCTGGCTTTGTTATCCTGGTTGTACAAACAAGAAGGAGACAGAGAGGCACGTGAGTCTGCAACTCGTGTCAGCTTCACCTCTGGAAGAACCCAGAATTGCAGCAGGGACACGACTTCTGTTTGCTGTTTCTCCCTGTGCTCTGGGCTGTGTGGCTCTGTGGCATCCCGCTATTTGTCCTCTTGTATGTCTCACTGGTCTCAACCTGCTTCAGCTCTGGTCTTTCTTTGTTCTTCCCGTGTTTTAACTCTCCCGAGTAGCATCTTGGAAACATGCTAGGTCTGATTTTCAAGAAAAGGCAAAGCAGCTAAAGTATTCCTTCTCTAGAGTGGTGGCATTTCAGTGACGGTAATTTCAGATTACAAAGAAGGTAGTAACTGTCTTACTTTAGCCTGCAATTGGCGCTGTAGTGGTAAATTGGTAAGATGTTGGGAATCTTCTGGAGGGAAGATGCATGAAGGCAATGAGTGAGGGGGTATGAATTAAAAATGATGTCACTGTGTGATTTATCGCCTCTCATAGGTGCTTTCTCTAAATTTTGTTCTCTTGCTGATAAATACTTCTTTCTGTTCTCTCTGCAGGTCTCCAGGTGGTTTTAAATTCAATTATCAAGGCCATGGTCCCTTTGTTGCATATTGCCCTGCTGGTGCTGTTCGTCATTATTATCTATGCCATCATTGGACTGGAGTTATTCATGGGAAAGATGCATAAGACCTGCTACCACGTGCAAGGGGGGCTGATAGGTAAGGGAAATACTCTGTGGTATGGAGCCTTGTTCCTTTGCTTTCTGTCTCTTGTGTGAAGATTCTCACCAGTGCAAACTGAGTATCAGGTGTTTGTGCTCTGACAGGAGGGAAGGTTTATGCAGCCATATGACAGTCTGTGTGGTAGTGCAAATGACAACCGTTTATGAGGATCCTAAAGTGCAGGGAGGGGGAGAAAGAATGCTTTGGTAGTGCTGGTCTATGTGTTGCAGTGAAATGAAATCTCCAAGATGAATGGAAACATCCTTTTTCATAAGACTAGCCCCTTCATTGGGTGAATATTTCGTTCACAGTCCTTAATTTCATTTCTTTTCCTGGACTTCGTCCCTCTCAGTGAAAGGAAAACCATTTGAACAGCTTTCTACACTACAGACATGAGCCAAGAAACAGAAGACACTGAGGCATTATGCAGATGCTGTGTTTTTTGGGGACATCGTTGTCATTTAGTTATGTCAGTGTGTGAGAGTGATGCTGCAGCAGCAAATGGCAGAAACTGGAGATGTTGTGCTGAAAAGCAAACAAGGACAAACGAAAACCCCTCTGAGGCCAGATTTTTAAAAGTGACAAAGCAGCAAGATCATAAATGCTCTTTGATTAGATGGAGAGGTGATAAGGAATGACGGTAACACACAGATTTTCTGAGGGAGTCTCCATGCGCAGTGGAGCATTTGTGCTAGCACAGGAGATGGGAGGCAGCAGCTCCCTGCTGTGTGCCTGTTTTGGGTTTCCCAGCGGTTGTTGCTCTGCTGCTTGGATGTGAATCACCTTTGATGTAGAGAGACTGTCTCTAATAGTGAGAGTTTAGCTTGCTCATCTTGAGCACTCAGTTTTTAGCCAGTCTGTTAAGGCTACAAGAAAAACTGTCAATTTCTGCTGAACACAGTAGTGAACGCTTTAACATGAACCTTTGCCATATAGAATAAGAAACAAACATAATTACTCACTCTCCTGCACATAGATGCTTGCATCTGTTATAGAAGTAGCACAAGACTCTGAAATCTGTATATTTAAAAGAAATCTATTGCAGGAGTTTTTGTGCCTGTAAGAATTTTTTTCTGTAGTATTTTTCATATAGAAAGCATTTAGGCAGGCTTGTTGGATGGTCTTTGGAAACACCTGCACAGAATAAAGGGTGGCTAATCAAGCATTAGAGTGTTACAGAGCTGCTGAGTGCCACTGGGCTATCGATAAAATGCCACATCGCTCCTAACCTCCAAAAGAGCAGAGCTCCAGAGACTCTCTGCTGTAGTTTAGCAGTGTCAGCCCCGTATCATCCTATCTCCAGAGCACTGAAGCCTGCCTGCTGCAGAGGTTCAGTCTCCTTCAACAAAGTGCCAGTCAGTGCTGCAGGTCCCTTCCACAATTAACCCAGATGCCAGGTGACTGCAATGTGAACGCGCTGGTCGTAACATGCAGCTGAAAGAAATGTAATAGACTTGTAGTAAGTTTTCCTCTCATGTTGAAAGACATTATTTTTTCCTCCCAGGAGGATATGTGTTGAAGAATAATAGTAATTTTTAATGAAGTACATTTCAGTTTTGACTGTAAAATGTGACAGCTTGGCCATTTTTTTTTCATTTTTTATTTTTTTACAAAAAAAGAGAAGCACCACAAAACATCCCTTTGTCTATTAAAATTAATAGTTTCTTGTGTATTTTAAGAGAAATCTGTCAACTTTATGAGATGTGTTAAAATCAGATATCCTTCACTTGCTTATGGCTGTGTCAAATGGCAATTAATTTTCTTCACCCCCTTTTCCTCCCTCCTCTCCTTTAAGATACACCTGCAGAAGATGATCCGTCTCCCTGTGCCCCCCAGTCCGCACACGGGCGGCAGTGTCAGAACGGCACCGAATGCAAGGCAGGCTGGGAGGGACCCAAGCACGGCATTACGAACTTTGACAATTTTGCTTTTGCCATGCTGACAGTGTTTCAGTGCATCACGATGGAGGGATGGACAGATGTACTCTACTGGGTACGTATCCGAAAATGATAAGCTGAAAGGCATGCTCATGTGCTCCATCTGTTTTGAAACTCTGGGGCTTTAGATTGATCTTTGTTTTTTATGCTTGATCTTGATAGTGAAGGCATGGTTGCTAGCATGGAGCTTTAACTCTGAATATTAGTGGGTGAAATTGGAGGGTTTAGATGGTGCAGTTAAATCAAATGTAAATGTTGACTTTGAATTGATGTTATGATGTTGAAAGATGGCAGAAGGCTTACTAGCTGGCATGCAGCTTATTGTTTTGAAGATTTGCAATGTACCTTTGTTGACCAGAATGTCATACAAAGACCCTCTCTGCTGGGGTGAACTATCCCATATATCTCCAGATTACTGATGTAGAAATATTTGAAAATACAACTAATGTTTTACCCATGGCATTAATGCAACAAAGGCACTATGCTGATCAGCTCGCAAACCCCTCTTCATGCCAGTGCTACTCCTGATGATGACTTTTATCCTAATACTAATTCTTCCCTCTCTCCTAACTTTGATGTTGGTACAAATCTTGGTTACATGTCAAAAAATGACATGAACTTTAATCTAAGTGCAGAATTTTAAATTAAATCTCATCTTGTCCTTTACCCTAATTCTAGAAGTATCAATGGCTTTAGTTTCCACCTTGTAATTCCTAACGTGTTGGAGGATTCGGTGGCAAAACAATGTTATAGGAGTTAAAATCAGATTAGGCTTTCACTTGTAAACCAGATATAAACATTCCTGGATTTAGCTCTTGCCATCAATTTTGGCACCAACGTGTTATTGTGCAGGCATTTAATTCACACACAGCTCAGTCCTGACTGCACAAGGCTAACCTGGGCTATGACTCTTGTCACAGACCATTTTTGAGACATCACAAATACATTTGACGGCTGACATGTTATGACACCTGGTTCTCCATGACGGCAGGAATTCCAATGCAGGATGGAATTTAACTTGAGAATACCCAAAACACGTGAAAGGGTAATCTGGACTGAAGTAGGCTTGCACTGTTAATCAACATCAGCTTCTCTCTTAAATATGGGCCTGAAGCTGTATTCTACCCACCAGTGGGTTAGGGTTTACAAGATTTTCCTTTGAAGATTTAGCTTATCTCTAATAGATATTCTCTGTGTGGAACAGCTAACAGTTGTCCTTTTATCCTCTTAAATTTAGATTAGAACTGTGACTCTAGCTTCCTTCTACTGCCTGAGATAAAGGGCAGAGATCAAACCACAAGGAGAGTCCAAGTTTCAGAACACAGGAATTGACTTTACTTGAAAAGAGGGTATAAATTAATAAAATAATAAAGAAGAATAGAAGTTAAGTCAGAAAAGGAACCAGACAAAACTACTCTACTGCTCAACAATGGCTATATATAATATACCTGTCTTTTTATTACATTGAGCTCCCATTCCACCAGTCTCCTAGCACCATCTGTCTTTGTGTGATTGAGAGGATTTATGGGAAATTCAGGGGAAACAGAGAGTAAAGGATATCAGAAATAAACATGAAAATAGCTTTGGCAGTGCATATCATTTAGTATTGCAAACGCTATCCACAAATTATCACAATTTTCTCCGAAGGCATGTTTTACAAAAGACCCTGCCCATTCCCACACTTTGGAGTCCATGTGCCGTTTGCATGACTGGATGTGAATCATTCAGAACTCAGTTATCAGTTATCTAATAACAGAAGCCAAAAGCGTACACTCACTGCTAAATGATTTTCCACCATGACTGCTGCAGATGGTCTGATTTTTTTTATGGCATCCCTGCAGCAACCTGGGTTTTAGCTGTTGGCTTTTGTTTGACATTCAGGACTGAATTCCTGAGTGGCTCTTTTTCCCTAAGAGACAGTATGGCAAACCGAGACCTGAAATTAATACAGATTGGTCATTATTTTTAGGGGCATCTGCATAGTTAGACTTCTAGGCTATGGCTTTGATGTAGCACTTTCTTTGGAAACAAAAATGTTTGCTATCATCAGTTCAGTTATTCCTAGACAACACTACAAAAGCTAGACTATTGGTGCTGCAGTCAGTAACTAGGAAGGAGTAAATTTAATATGGAAAAAAGGCAAAACAAAAAACAAAGACACGTCACCTATGTTTAAGACACGTCACTTATGTTTAAAGGCTATGAAATACCAAATTCGAGGAAACACTTAGGCACCTGAAATGACAGACATACGCTGATGTAACCAATCCTGAGAACACTGTTGTCCCATGTCAGTGTTTGCCTCTGTAAAATATTGAGAAAGTGGATGGAAGTCAGCAGTGATCAGTGTTTGCCATACAGTAGAGTAGGTGTCTGAGACATGATGAGTATTTATTTGGCAAAGAGGAAATGGGGGCCAATGTTGATTGGGAAGTTACTACACAGGGCGCACCTATGAGAAGCACTGTGGGTTTAATGTTCATACGTAGAAACCATCTCTTCACACTGCAATTTCATATGTGGATGTTTCAAACTATTTCTGAGATGTTTTATAGTCCATGCAAAGGGCATTCCAGCTTAAGCTAGCCAGATCAACAGAAATGGTATTTCTGGATGATAAAGAATACAAGAGATGCAACTTGAGAGTGAATGAAAGAATGTAGTTAGTAGGACAGGATACAAATACGCGTTCTTAAACTTTGTGTGAGCCATCATTTCCTTAGTGAAGCCTGATTCATACATAACTCCACTCCCTGGCCTTTGCATTTTTCAGTCAAGAGGACTTGCAGTAAACAACCCACTGAGGGCTGCAACTCGAGATCAGAGACAGGCTGTTCTCTTCTCAGGTCAATAATATTTTGAAAGATCTGCATCCACAGTGAGGTCATGTAAATGAAAATCTGCTTTATTAGGAGATATATCCGCACAGTTAATGAAAATAAGAAATCTAGACTTAAACATTTCTACTCTCCAACTGCATCCTCAGGGCTGGTATAAGAGAGAGTTGTCTGCAATTCAGACAATTTTTGTGGCTGAAGATATTAGGTGATAATTTTCAGAAATGGTTCCTTAAAAGTTTAAGGAAGAATGATGTAAGCTAATGGTTTAATTTTGAAAGTGCTAAGCATTCAAAGTTTGAGCTGACTGTTAGATTTTCAGCTCCTCTGAAATTCAGTGTAGATACCAGCTTTTGGATCTGGCCCTGCTAAGTTCAATGGCAAATTTCCAACTAATTTCAAGAGGTCAGATTCTCACTTTCTACTTTGTAAAATCTTCATTATACTGTCTAGATGTTCCACATGCAGTCATGCATACAACATGAAGACTTGCAAAGCCTTGGTATCTGTTGTGGTTTTCTTAAAGGACATATATGTCAATGTAAGGAGTTTTCTTTGCTCCCTCCTTAAATCTGAAGATAAGACCCTGACCTGAAACTCAGAGGAACAGAGAAGACTCTGGGCTGAATTACTTGGCTGGAAATGTTTAGTCGGTAGAGCAATTCCATTGGTATGAGCTTTTCTGTAAGTGCTTTTCAATTGTGTTTTTCTATTTCTCGAAATGCAGCTTTTGAAAGGTACTTACACCTCTGCATTCCTCTCAGTGGGAATGGAGGGAGCTTAGCACATTTCAGCATGTCGCCCTGGAAAACAAACTAGTAACGTCATGAAACTCATGTCTGTCTTAGGCCACATTTTTCAAGGTTAAACTTGCATGTTTGAAAGTTAGAAAGCTGTGTGGCCTTCCACACACCCTGGTCTCTTATTCCACTAAAATAGCTTTCCAAATTTTACCTTCAGTTTCCTGCTTCCCTCTTCATGCTTCCTTCAGCTTTTCACATCTGTAGTGAAGCCTGTCTCCTCTTTCATGGGGTACTTAATATTTCTCAGCCTGATCCACATGCTCACAATAAAGTAATCAGAGACAGGAAAGCAATAAACTTTTATTCCCTAGAAGGACTTGACATCAATGAGATCAATACACTTTCCAGTCTCCTCTCACTCAGCAGATAAGAGCTGTGAATAGACTGAATTATTTTGAAATATGAAAGAAAAATGCAAGGGAAAACAGTCTGACGCTGCTATAGTGTCAGGTATGATCGTTACTTATAAGGAGGCAGTTTTTTGACGTAAAATAGCCATATTGGACAGGTTGAAAATCTGCAAAGCAACCTTGTTTGCTGTATGCTGAAAGAATTACCTTTGTTGAAGGGAGTGTTAAGTGTTTTTAGGATCTTACCTCGTCTCAAAGGTTTCTTTTGTCCCTCTGTAACACCCAGGTGGCTTTGTCTCATGCGCAGTCAGATCACAGAATCATTTGAGCTCACAGACACCTCTATACATCATAATTTTTCCTATGCATTGTAGAAATTATTCTCAAGACCCTTCTTAATGTGTGATCAGCCCTTCTCAGCAGCTTGCTCCATTGCGCAGACACCAGCACCCGTTTTTGAAGACCCCTCAGTCTTGGGAACTTTCAGCAGCAGATGCAAATCCAAATGTTACAAATTGAGTCATTTGGTATTTAGCAATCAGTTTCTGCTGCAGTCCATTATTTCTTATTGTCTTGTTGACTAAGAAGGAAAATTAATCCCCATGCAGTTTGTAACAATCTATTTAAGTATTTGTAGGCATTTGTTGTGTCCCCTTAATCTTTTTCTAATCTAAGCAGATTCAGTTCTTTCAGCCTTCCCTAGTGGGTCTTCCTTTTAATTATTTTTGGTCAGTTTGTTACTGCCCTTCAGGGGAAGTTTCACTTCTGAGGTAAATACAGCTTGGACTGTGCCATGTCTCTAGACAGGCTTTCATCTTCATGTGAAATATGCTTTCTGCAACTGGAGCCCCTGGACACTGCATGCAAAACTGTCCACTGCCACCTCAGTCCTAATTGCCTGGTCTCTCCGCTCCCATGCAACTGTGATCATAGAAGTAAATGAAGACAGAATACAGATCAAGTGCAAAGCACAAGGGAATACTGTTGCATTGGGCTGCTCATATTGCTGGGTAATGGAGAACCTCGCCCTGGGTTGTTCTGCACACAGCTTGGCCATTGCAGCTTGAATTCTAGGATTTAGTAATTCTACTTTATCACTTTATTATTAATAATGAGCAACCTTGAGCTTGCCATTGTTTCTAGAGTATTGGCCTCGTCCCATGTCATTTGGACAATGTACCAGAATGCTTGGTTGAATATCTAAAAATAACACACTGTGCCTCCAGGGACAGTTTACCTCAAGGCTCTGACTGTAAACTAAAGACTGTGGTATTATTATAGATGGACTAAAGCCAGCTCTGGATCAGATCCAGGCCACTAACCTGTCTCTGGAAGAGATGCCTGAACTGGCACATAGTAGATGGACTCCCTTAAATTTAACTGAACCATCCTTGGTGGACTTCCCCAGCCCCTGGGCAAAAAACATTTTGGTAATCAAAGACAACTCAGATGAGCCAACACAGTGTAATGAGAGCCACAGTGTAGTGAGATTGAATCAGTCGTAGTGTTCAGAAGCATCACATCCCCGAGAACAGCATAGACTAGTGTATATTAGATGCAGCAGGTTAGATGGACTGTCCTGGAAGATCCTTCCATCTCTGAATCTGTGAGATCAGACTTCCAAGAGTCACTAAATGGAGCTTGAAACTGGATCTCCTGGTCAACATTACAATCCTTGTCATGAAAATAAAACAGGGAACAAACTGGACAACAAGTATAATTTACTCTGCTGACAGCTTTGAAATATCTTCTGAGTTTTTCTTCCCCCTCCACAGCCTGTTGAATCCAATGAGGAAGGCGTGAGGAGTACAGTGATATTGCCACAGTGGAAGATGTTAAATGCAGAGCTGCAACCCCCAATTTTCACCAGCTGTGTTTTTCCTTCTAACCCTTTATTCCTGCAGAACTTAGGCTTGATTTAGTAAGGCTTTCCACACAAGAGAATGATCTGATTCTAAGAATATATCTGTCTACATGTTTCCATGGTGTTTATTCCCCATCCGCCCCCATCCCTTCAAGAAAGTGCTGGGCTTTTATTGTTGTGGGGTTGAGGTTTTTTAATCATCTTTTTGGCAGGGTTTGGCATGGATGTGAGAAATTAACAAAGAATAAGCACGCAAGTATGAGCAACCCATCTCTGGGATTGCAGAGGTTATTTCTTCTCCATCTGCTGTAACAGTGGTGGGTAAGGGCAGGGGGCCCATAGTTGAGAGCGCTGAAGGGCCACGGCATTAATGCGCTGAAAAAGCACTGTCCACACTCAGTTTGCATAAACGCTGACTTGAATCCGTTTTCCTTTATCTCATAAACTATACATGCAACTGTCATGGTTGCATGTACTGCTGCCTTGAACGTAACAGCAGTGACTTGCTGTTTGTCACCTGCCACAAAAGCCCACTGCTGAACATTTGCTTTATGCCCATGGGTACCTGGGTAAAATGAAGTTTTCATGAGCCCTTCAGGTCTCAACTTTGGGCTTCTCAGCCCTCTATCTCTATATGAAAAGAGGCTCTCTATTGAAAATAAGGTTCTTCATGGGGTGGTTATGGGGGGTGTTAGTGGAGACCCTCTGCCCAGTGCTCCTGCGTGGGAAGGACCTCTTTAACAGCCCTGTCTTTCTGTTGCCTTTTCTCTGTTCTTTCTGCTTTTGTTCTACCTTAGGCTCTTTCCTAATTACTGCTGTCTAATCACCACAGAGACCTTTCTTGTCTTTAATCTTTTATCTCAGAGCTATAAAATTAAGAGCTATGCTACTGGGATACTTCTAAGTGACCTAGGGTATTGATTGCCTCTGTGGGTGCGCTGCTTGGGCCCTACTACCAGTTTTTCAAGAACTGATGATAGTTTCCTTCTGAAACAGCTGTCTTCAGAGCTGTTAAGTTTGGACCCAGACCCATTAGGCAGATTCACAAATAGCACTGGGAGATACACTCGATGTCAGAAGGCCAATGGGATCCTGGGGTGCATTAAAAAGTGCATTGCCAGCAGGTCGAGGGAGGTGATCCTCCCCCTCTACTCTGCCCTGGTCAGGCCTCAGCTGGAGTACTGTATCCAGTTCTGGGCTCCCCTGTATAAGAAAGACAGGGACCTCCTGGAAAGAGTCCAGCGGAGGGCCACAAAGATGATCAAGGGCCTGGAGCATCTCCCCTATGAGGAGAGGCTCAGTAAGCTGGGTCTGTTGAGCCTGGAGAAAAGAAGGCTGAGAGGGGACCTGATCCATGTTTATAAATATCTTAGGTGCGGGAGGCAAATGGAGGTGGGGAATCTCTTTTCAGTGGTCTGTGGGGACAGGACAAGGGGCAATGACCTTAAGCTGGAGCACAGGAAGTTCTGCACCAACATGCGGAAGAACTTCTTCATGGTGCGGGTGACGGAGCACTGGCACAGGCTGCCCAGGGAGGCTGTGGAGTCTCCTTCCCTGGAGATATTCAAGACCCGCCTGGACGCCTACCTGTGCAACCTGCTGTAGGGAACCTGCTCTGGCAGGGGGGTTGGACTCGATGATCTCTTGAGGTCCCTTCCAACCCCTACAATTCTGTGATTCTGTGATAAAAGGTGGCTCTAGAACTGACTGTTTATAATTCTTATGTTTTGAGATTAATTTTGTTTCAACATCTTATTTTCAAGACAGAAGGCAATACAGCTAGTCCTTCACCAGTCTTACTGTGCATAATAAAACTTCTGC
The DNA here is from genome assembly GCA_013396635.1 of Penelope pileata. NCBI lineage: Eukaryota > Metazoa > Chordata > Aves > Galliformes > Cracidae > Penelope > Penelope pileata. The sequence goes on along the minus strand of WBMW01001041.1, from coordinate 702,906 downwards.
CTGCACAGAGAGTTGGTCCACTAATACTGACTTGGTTCACTGATTTCAGTGGGATTTCTGCTTGAGCAGAACTTGCAGACCCTTTGGTAGGTCATCATATTGTCATAGAATCTAGAGGAAGCCATGACAGCAGCTAAACTAGAACTGTTGCATTCTAACTTCAAAAATACAAACTGCACTCAAATTGGAAGCCTAAAAACATTTGGGACATCTCCCTAAAGATACAAAGTGACCAGAATTAGAAAATGAAAGGTTTGGGGCTCGATCAGAAGACTACTTACGACAGAACATCCCCACTGTGGATTTTTAAAGCATATCTAGAAGTCAGTCCTAGACATTGTGCTTATCTGGTCTACATAGTGTTTTTGATAAGACTCTCAAGAAAAAGAGAAGGGGTAGCTTTGTCTGTTTATACACAGTTGCACCTCATTCAGATGTCCAGATAGTAGTTTCTTCAGTAAAGCTCTACTGCTTTTACGAGTGGTACAATGCCAATCAGATGAAGGCTTGCTAGCTGTGTACTATGAGGTCTAGATATCATACATTTTGTTTGAGACCTTTGGCTGTGATTTCACAACTGGAAGCTGAATTCATCAATTGAAATATAGAATGAATTTCTAGGAATATTGTGGATTGGGAAACTGGCTACAAAAGAAAGTAAGATACCCAGGTCAAGTGCAATAAAAAGGATCAACAGTCATGCCTACCCTTAGTAAAGAAGGTAGTGATTATGTACAGCTCACAGTACCCTTTTTCATTATCTTTGTTTTTAAGGACTTAATTGACTATGTAAATCAATGAACAGTATGTGCTTGTGTACTCCTGTGCATGTGACAATCAGTGCTGTTCTGATGTTCTTACGGTAGAATTTGCTATCAGCCTGCACTGAGATAAATAGAAGCAATTATAAAATAGAAATACAATAAAACAGGCAGAAAATCCTTTCTGGATAAGCAACCATGCAAATGTAAATCCAAAATAAACAGAGACAGGAAGGAAAAGCCCAAAATTCTAGGATGAAATGAAATCTTTAGATTTGGAAACCCACCCTCCTAGGGGATATTTCCATGCCTGAAATCAGCATTTATATTCTTTTGGAGTGAATTTCCTAAGCCTTTAAAAGATGAAAAGGTTTTTAAATAACTACGCAGCAGCAAGAGATGGAACTGTTGCAGTACCTTTAATGAAAGAGCTATGAGCCCAGTGGCTAAATAGCTTTTGGGCTTTTGGATGACTTTTTCAAAGATCAACCTTTTCCTTTTAAAGGGAAAAAAAA
>WBMW01001041.1:530501-701611 GCA_013396635.1 Penelope pileata | reverse complement strand
AAAAAAAAAAAAAAAAAGCTGTACACATAGGAACAAGGCAACATACACAAAGCTCTGTGACTTTTGCCTCAGGAGGCATAAATGCAAATCCCAATTAAGTCACACAAGTCAAAATAATTTTTGGAGGTCAGTACATGGCATTTGCGAATTACAAATTCACCCAACAAGCTAAACCACTTGTAATCGGCCACTTGAGAGAACAGGAAGCCTTAATGGGTGACGGTGTCTGTTTAGGGATCTGATATCAGAATACTGCAGACAGTTCAGTGGCATAAATTTCTTCAAGAGTAGATCTACTGCTCAAGAGCCAAAAAGAGTAGTGCAATAAGAGGGCAAAGGTAATGTCACTATTGATGTTAGCTCTTGTGTAGGGAAGAGATGGGGAGAATGGTCGGTTGGCCACCTATATCAACAAGCAGAATGGATCAGTAGCAGAGACATGGCATACTGGACTCCAGGCTGTTTGTGGTAAGTCCTGGAGACCTACTCAGCCTGGGCCTTGCAACTTCAAGAGTTCTACCTGAGTCAATGCATGGTCTGTTCTTTCTCTGCTGGTCTGGATGGTCCAGTCAGTCTCAAGGCAGACAGAGCATAAAGGTGACCTGAACCACCCTTGAAAAAACAAGGCAAAACACCCCACTTTTGATAGAATAGCTTAGAGGAGGTTATTCACATCCTCAAAGTGCAACAGATCCAATACATTGCAAAGTATGAGCTGTTTTATCACTTGGTAGTAGATGAATAAAAGCATTTCACTTTGGTGTTAAAACAGGCCAAAGAAAAGTTTAAAACAGAAACGCGTGCATGGAAATGCAGAGCTGAGACATTCCTGTATGGGAAGATTTTGATTTGCAGTTAGTGTTCCATTTGCATTTCTGCTTTGGAAGTTTGCATAGAGGTTTTTGGAAGTTGGATTCCAAACTGTTATTTTTAGGCTTCTGTTACTGCTAGAACAGTAACTAAGAAGAGGGGAACACTCTGAAATCTGTGGGTCAGTTTGTTCAACCTCGTACTTTGTTTCAGGAATACTAGAAACAGCTTACAGCTGGACACATTTCAAATATGTTTTGTGAATCTCTCTCCTTTGTTGCCCTCAGGTGTACTCTGTACACTGGAGGTTGAGTTCTGATCTTCCATTGACACAGGTTCAGTTCTCTGCCTTCAATGAAGTCTGTCCAGAAATAAAACTTTGGCAAAAAGACATCTGAATTGCCCATGCAAGTATAGAAACCCAGGATGTCAAAGGCTGTTTTGATACACAATACCCTGAATCTGCCTATATTTTTTGGTGTACTGTTGTAGAATTTATGGGACGTGGTTTATGTAGTTGAAACGGAAAGGGAGAGCAGGCATGAAAAGGCCAGGCCACAAATGTAGGCAGCCTATCTAGGTTTTTTTTGTGGCTTTCTATTTTTGATTTGGTTTCATTGTTGTTTTGCCTACTTGTTTATTTTTTGTTTCTTTTTTATCTTTTTTCTTTCTTTTTTTTTTTCTTTTTCTTTTTTTTTTTTTTTTAATTTTTTTTTTTTTTAATGTTTTTTCTTCTCTTTTACATATTGAGCATGGAGAAAGAGTGAGGTGGCAGAGAGGAGTCTTGTTGGAGCTCAGCATTTAATTGCCTTTGATGTAAGGAACTCTATCTGTGTAACTAATGTTTCCAGTAGGAGAGCTGTGCTCCTGTATTGCCAAACCCTCTGCAGAGGAACATAATGCCCTTCAGTTTTCACAAAAATATAGAAAAGTTTCACCAAAAAAAAAAAAAAGTGTGATGGGAAGAAGTATAAATGGTAGCTTCCTGATTATTTCTGGTTTCCCTCCCTTAAGTATATTAGACTGCAGAAATTTCCCAGTGGTACTTGCACTAACATTTAATGTGCTGAGACTGTCAGCAAAATCCACTTTTCAGATAGTTGATTTGTCATGGTAATCCGTGCCCCTTTGGAACATCACTGGTGTTTCTAAATCTTGCAACTTTGTGAAAATAAAATTATGTAACAGTGTTGTTTCCTTAAAATCAGGGAGGAGCCTAATTTTTCATTTATCAGTTGGAAATGACGAAAGCAAAGTCAAATGCCAGTGACCTTTAGCATAAGTTGAAGTTGGACAGTACAGCTCTGTGAAGGCTGTTTAAAATTATAGATCTAAGACAATAGTAAACACCCCCAAGCCAATATTCCCCCTACTTCTTCTGCAAGCACGAAGTACCATGCCATATAACTGTGGGATCAGAGAGCATTTTCAAAAGAAATAGCTTTCAATGGAGAAACTTCAGCTCAATCACTGTGTGCCACAGATGTTTTGACCTGTTGGTATTTGAATGCAAATTTTAATTCTCTTCCCAATCTCAGACAGAGGCCTCATTTTTCCCATAATAGCTCAGTCTGTTAAAGAACAACTGACTGCAAAAAACAATGTACACCCAGACCATAAAAAGATGAAATACGAGTATAGAAACTTACCAAAGAATGAAATAATGTTGTGGAGTCCAGCAGCTATATGCTGGAGGCTAAAAAATGCAGCAGAAGGACTCAGTGTCAGCATATAGTACTAGTAATCTGGGCTAGATCAAATGATTGAAAATGTTTTTTTAATTATTTTAATATATACATATGTGCCTAAGACTTTATACAGCCTTTCCCAGCTGCAAAAGGGGGCCTAACCATGAAATATCTAATGAGTGATGAAAACGTAACTCAGTGATGTTACAAAGGAATAGGTTTGGCAAATTCTATTGGTAACAATGCTCCTCCTCCATACTATATGTAAGAAAAAGCAAATAAAATTTTCTTTATGCCTTTTATGTTTTCTTCACTGATGAGAGTTCATATAACAACAAAATGCCATTTCACTGTGACTATATCATTCCAGAGAAGCTCAAATGGCAATTCTACATGTCTTCAGTTTATCTACCATCTAGCAGCTACAGACAGTGCTTCAGGATCTCCACTCTAGCCTCATTCTTGCTCAGATTGCAGCAGCCTGGAAGGGCCATTCTGCAGGACTCCTGCTATCACAGAGTCTCACTACGAATTTCAAGCCAGCCAGGTTGTACTTTGTGCAGGATTGTGTGCCTTTGTGACTCTGAGATTGAGCCTGGCACTGCTTTCACATGTTGTCTTCGTAGAGCTGTGTGGGAAGTTTGGTCAGTTCTGGATACTTCAGCTTCTTATCAGGGAATGCAGGCAGCAAACCAATGAAGACAATAATAATATCCAGAGTTTTTCTAAGATAAATCAGGAGCTATTGTTCTCCTAGATCAGAGCAGGTGTTCTTGGGTGAGGACATCTAGACCAGATTCAACATAGTCTTTGTTAACAGGGCTGAAGAAGGAACCTCTGCAGACTGTCTTTTTGGATCTGTCTGCTCCCTTTTCCTTCACTCTTCTAGACTCATCTTCCATTGCTGCAATTTCTTTGATTCTTTCTCATGAATTCTCTATTGCAAATTAATCTCTTCCTTTGATGTTTCTGTTGTCCTCATCAAGGCAGTCCTTTCTCAGTAAATGGCTCCATTTAGCTCTTGCAGTAAGTTCTGAACAAACTGCCGATGTTTCTGGTTCAGGGTGGAATTTTAATTTGCTCTTTCCATCATTACACAACGTACAGAACAGCTGAGGAACCAAGGTGCACACAGAAATCTTGGAATATTGAGTACTATTCTTCCCACTGCCCAGGCGTGATGACTCTGGCCTGCATTGTTTGCTTTTATCCTACAGTGACCTTGTATCAGAATAACCTGTCTAATGAGCTCTTTGCTCTGTTTTATGATCCCTATGCATTTGTCTTCACCCAGCTATGTCTTGCCCTTGTCCTGAGGATACTCTGATAAGAGGTTCTAGCTGTCCACATGCTGTCTATGCACATATAAAATTTGCAAAATTCTGTGATTGAGGCTAGGCAGTAAGAAAAGCCTTAAAAATAAGTGCTTGGAGATTACAACTGACCTTACAATTTGCCTTTCTGTTAAGTACTTAAAACAAATGTGATTGTCAAAACAATTTTTAACAGGAGCAACTGATCAAGTGCTTCTCCTTCCTTTGTGTATCATCAGACTGAGGCTGGAGAAAACACTCCAGTCTCTCCTTTGCATCCATCTGATAGTGCCAGCTACAAAATACAGAATATTTCACAACAATTTTAAGGAGCAACTGTGGCTTAAAGTACCTTTAAGACTACTAGGGTATCTGTTTTTAGAAAGAAAATTTACCCAGAATAAGAGCAAAAACATCTGGAGTTCTTTGCTTATAGTTTATGGTCTTCAGAAGAAATTTTATTATATTGTTCCCAAGTCCATAGAAGTAAGTCTGGTTTCCTTTTTTTTCTTATTTTAGTATATTCTTGCTTATTTGAGGATTGGGGTTTTGTATTTTCTCAACCCCCTTCTCTGTCCTTTTGCCTTGAATCAATTATGAGACCTTCAATTCCCACTCCTTATCACCTGTCTTAAAGACTCAGAAAGGCTGAAAGTATTTCAGGTTGACAAGATAAATGATAATGCTTCTCATGATGCACTAGAATGTCTAGACTGAAATGCTTAAATCTTTGTTTGAACTAATGATTTTGTCATTTCTTAGTCACTGTATACGCAAAACTTCTAATTTTACAGAGCTTTCTTCCAAAGGATTTGATAAAATGTAGTCCTTATCATGTATTTCTCCCAGTTCTGTGCCCTATCCCGTTCAAGCAGAGCACTTATGCATATCAGTCCATTTCTGTTGGTAACAATAATATTGACCATTGACTTTAATGGAATTACTCCTATGCTCTAAATTATGCACATATATGAGTACTAGATTAAAAACCAATCAAGCAAAGACAACTAATTGGATTTCAAATATTGAAGGATCTACAAGGTGAATCTTCATCCTTAGGGTATTAATGCAGTAAGTCTAGATCCATCTTTAAAGACATGCGATGGTTAAATATGATCCTTTTCTTGTTCCTTCTGTATATGGTGAAGTCAGATGGACACATGCCATGAGCAGAATCACTTCAGGGGTATGTAGAGATCAGCCAGGGATTTCTCATGAAAGCATGTGCTTTATTCATGTCGTTTTTAACAAGCTATGCAGCACTCTTACAACATTCAGGCTCCAAAAATGTCAGAAGATTGAGAATCTGAATTTTCAAAGTGAAGGCTTCAAGCAGGAAGAGACAGTTATGTGTTGCCTATGCTTCTACAGGTCTTGCTATTTGCCATAACTGTTTCATTTGGGTAGATAATTTCCTGAGGCAATGAATTCCACAAATTTGTTGTAGATGGCAAAAAAATTCATTTTTACACAAAATTTCCAAAGTTATCGCTCTTTAATTTTATTGAGCACTTTGCTCTTCTTGATTAATGTCACTCTGTGAAAGGTTACACACTTCATTGTAGAATACTTGAAACATCTGTATTTAAAAAAGACTATCATAATATTCTATAGTCATTAAAAATCAATTAGCAATTTATTCAAGAAATGGAAAGCTAGGCCTGGTGTCCTGGCTAACTTGCCTTCTGTTAAGTTGCTGCTCTCCAGTGTTGTGCACTGAACAAGACAGACTTCAGATTTCTTCCTCAGTTGTCCATTTAGCATGAGTGGCTTGCTGCTTTCCAATGGCAGCTGCCCTTCTAGCATGGATTGCACTTTTCCTGTAACTTGAGTTTATCAATTGTTTTTGAAATACATTTGACACAAAGTGTCACGGTGTGGGTGTGTGAATTGCCAAGTCAGCAGAATTTAGCGAATTGTGTCTTCCCCTCCCATTAACTCAATGAAAGATGTCCAGTATGTGCTTGGTGATACTGAACCTTTATGTTAATAGATAATATGCCACTAACATTATCTTTGAACTATGATGCTGGTGTAATGAATAAGACACTTGTAAAATGTGCCAGACTATTGTCCCTGGAAAAAAAAAAAATCTCTGAACAAGTAGAGTACTCATGTCTCATGTGGCTCCTCTAATATTTCTTCTCCTAGTTCCAAAGAACCACAAGGCATAGGCATAAAAGGGTGTTTATAAGTAGACTTTCCATTCCTCAGCCTCTACCAAAACTGCTGGTTGTAATTGTGATTAGCAAACTACAGAATTAAAAATCCTGCTGTTATTGATAGGAGATTATCTGTCCTTCAGTTGAAGGTTGCGGTGCTAAGATCATAGCAATTAAGGATGCTAGGAAAGGAAGAGCTCTTTCACAGTTCATAATGTCCATCAGACCTTCTCAAATGTGCTGAAATAACCTCTTTTCGTCTTGATTCTCAGTGGTTTTTTTTGACACGCGAGAGGAAAAATATTTCATAGAAAAGTATCAGAGCCTGATTCCCTTGGTCTGTGTGTAGTGAAATTGTTTGTAGCAAAATGATTTGCTTTATCCAGAGAGAAAGAACTGACTCCAAGTCTGTTTATAAACAAGTGATATGTGTTGCAACTCATGCAGTGGGGGATTTCAGCCACCTGGATGCCTGCTGAGAAAGAAATACAGCAGGCCACAAACAGTTTAGGAGGCTCCAGGAGTCTGTTGGGGATAACTTCCTGGTCCAGGTATTGGACAGACCAACCAGAGGTGAAGCGTTACTGGACTTGGTGCTCACCAGTGCAGAGGAGCTCATTAAAGAGGTTAAGATTGGAGGCAGTCTGGGCTGCAACCATGCCCTGCTTGAGTTTGTTATCTCAAGGAGTTATCTCAAGGTGAAGAGCGGAGTCAGGACCCTGAACTTCAGGTGAGCGAACGTCCATCTGTTTAATTATTGGATGAGATTCCCTGTGAAACTGTCCTTAGGGACAAAGGAACAGAACAGAGCTGGCAGCTCTTTAAGGACACTCTTCTGAGAGCACAAGAGCTCTCCATCCCCCAGCACAAGAAATCAAGTAGAGGAGGCAGGAAACTGGCATGGCTAAACAAGTAAGTGCTGGTTAAACAGAGAGAAAATGTGGAAATGTACAAGGAGTGGAAGCAGAGACGTGTCCTGGGAAGAATACAGAGAAGTCATCTGGATGTGCAGAGAGGAGATCAGAAAAGACAAAACACAGATGGAACTGATCTTGAAAAGGGATGTGAAAAATAACAAGGGTTCTACAGGTATACTGGTCAGAACAAAAAGACCAAGGAGAGGGCACCCCCACTGATAAATGAGAAGGGAGAACTGGCTTCAACAAACATGGAGGAGGCTGAAGTCCTCAATGAGTTTTTTGCCTCTGACTTCACTGGCAGTCAGGCTTCCCGCGCCTCTCAAGTCTCTGAACCTCTAGATGGGCAACGGGAGAGCAAAATCCTTCCTGATTTATGGAAAAAGTATGTTCAGAATCACCTGATGAGACTGAATGGGTACAAGTCTATGGGGCCAGATGACATGCATCCCAGGGTCCGGAAGGAACTGGTTGCTGTAGTTGCCAAGCAATCTCCATCATATTTGAAAGGTCATGGCTGTCAGGCAAAGTCCCTGGTGACTGGAAAAAGGGAAACATCACTCCCATTTTTAAGAAAGGGAGGAAGGAAGATCCAGGGAGCTACAGGCCAGTGAGCCTGGGAAGATCATGGAGCAGATCCTCCTGGAAGACAAGTTAAGGCACATAAGTGACAAGGAAGTCATCAAAGACAGACAGCACAGCTTCATGAAGTGCAGATTGGGCCTGACCAATTTGGTGGCCTTCTATGATGGAGTGACAACTTCTGTAGACAAAGGAAGAGCAGCTTATGTCAACTAGAGTTCTTCAAGGCCTTTGATATGGTCACACATCATGTTCTTATCTCTAAATTGGAAAGATATGGATTTGAAGGCTGGACTATTCGGTAGATAAGGAATTGGTTGAATGGTTGCAGACAGTGTTGTGGTGAATGGCTCTATGTCCAGGGGGAGGCTGGTGACAAGTGGTATCCCCCAGGGATCCATCTTAGGACCAGTGCTCTTCAACATCTTTATTGATGACCTAGACGGTGGGACTGAGTACACCCTCAGCAAGTTTGTGGATGACACCAACTGAGTGGTGCAGTTGATACAACAGAAGGAAGGGACATCATTAGAGAGACCTGGACAAGCTTTAAAAATGGTTTGATCCCACAAGAACCTAATGGGGTTCGATGAGGCCAAGTGCAAGGTGGTGTACTTGGGTTGGGGCAATCCCAGATACATGCACAGACTGGGAGAAAAACTCATTGAGAGCAGCCCTTTGGAGAAGGACATGGGGTTTCTGGTGAATGAGAAGCTTGATGCGACCAAAAGTTTGTGCTTGCAGCCTGGAAGACCAACTGTATCCTGGGCTGCATCGAAAGAGAGATGGCCAGCAGGGTAAGGGAGGTGATTGTTCCCCTCTACTCTGTCCTCATGAGACTCCATCTGAAGTACTGTGTCCAGGTCTGGGGTCCCCAACACAAGAAAGATGTGGAGCTGTTAGGGCAGGTCCAGGGGAGGACCATCAGAGGGCTGGAGCACCTCTCTTAACAAAGAAAGGCTGAGGGAGCNCAGAACAGAGCTGGCAGCTCTTTAAGGACACTCTTCTGAGAGCACAAGAGCTCTCCATCCCCCAGCACAAGAAATCAAGTAGAGGAGGCAGGAAACTGGCATGGCTAAACAAGTAAGTGCTGGTTAAACAGAGAGAAAATGTGGAAATGTACAAGGAGTGGAAGCAGAGACGTGTCCTGGGAAGAATACAGAGAAGTCATCTGGATGTGCAGAGAGGAGATCAGAAAAGACAAAACACAGATGGAACTGATCTTGAAAAGGGATGTGAAAAATAACAAGGGTTCTACAGGTATACTGGTCAGAACAAAAAGACCAAGGAGAGGGCACCCCCACTGATAAATGAGAAGGGAGAACTGGCTTCAACAAACATGGAGGAGGCTGAAGTCCTCAATGAGTTTTTTGCCTCTGACTTCACTGGCAGTCAGGCTTCCCGCGCCTCTCAAGTCTCTGAACCTCTAGATGGGCAACGGGAGAGCAAAATCCTTCCTGATTTATGGAAAAAGTATGTTCAGAATCACCTGATGAGACTGAATGGGTACAAGTCTATGGGGCCAGATGACATGCATCCCAGGGTCCGGAAGGAACTGGTTGCTGTAGTTGCCAAGCAATCTCCATCATATTTGAAAGGTCATGGCTGTCAGGCAAAGTCCCTGGTGACTGGAAAAAGGGAAACATCACTCCCATTTTTAAGAAAGGGAGGAAGGAAGATCCAGGGAGCTACAGGCCAGTGAGCCTGGGAAGATCATGGAGCAGATCCTCCTGGAAGACAAGTTAAGGCACATAAGTGACAAGGAAGTCATCAAAGACAGACAGCACAGCTTCATGAAGTGCAGATTGGGCCTGACCAATTTGGTGGCCTTCTATGATGGAGTGACAACTTCTGTAGACAAAGGAAGAGCAGCTTATGTCAACTAGAGTTCTTCAAGGCCTTTGATATGGTCACACATCATGTTCTTATCTCTAAATTGGAAAGATATGGATTTGAAGGCTGGACTATTCGGTAGATAAGGAATTGGTTGAATGGTTGCAGACAGTGTTGTGGTGAATGGCTCTATGTCCAGGGGGAGGCTGGTGACAAGTGGTATCCCCCAGGGATCCATCTTAGGACCAGTGCTCTTCAACATCTTTATTGATGACCTAGACGGTGGGACTGAGTACACCCTCAGCAAGTTTGTGGATGACACCAACTGAGTGGTGCAGTTGATACAACAGAAGGAAGGGACATCATTAGAGAGACCTGGACAAGCTTTAAAAATGGTTTGATCCCACAAGAACCTAATGGGGTTCGATGAGGCCAAGTGCAAGGTGGTGTACTTGGGTTGGGGCAATCCCAGATACATGCACAGACTGGGAGAAAAACTCATTGAGAGCAGCCCTTTGGAGAAGGACATGGGGTTTCTGGTGAATGAGAAGCTTGATGCGACCAAAAGTTTGTGCTTGCAGCCTGGAAGACCAACTGTATCCTGGGCTGCATCGAAAGAGAGATGGCCAGCAGGGTAAGGGAGGTGATTGTTCCCCTCTACTCTGTCCTCATGAGACTCCATCTGAAGTACTGTGTCCAGGTCTGGGGTCCCCAACACAAGAAAGATGTGGAGCTGTTAGGGCAGGTCCAGGGGAGGACCATCAGAGGGCTGGAGCACCTCTCTTAACAAAGAAAGGCTGAGGGAGCTGGGCTTGTTCAGCTTGGAGAAGACAGCTTCAGGCAGGACTTCCAGTACCTAAAAGAAAGGTACTTACAAACAGGGGGAGACTGACTTTTACATGGTCTGATAGTGGTAGGAGAAGGGGGAATGGGCTTCAAACTGAAAGAGGGGAGATTTGGGTTAGATGTCAGGAAGAAATTCTTTACTTGGAGAGTGATGAGGCACTGGCACAGCTGCCCAGAGAAGCTGTGGATGCTCCATCCCTGGAGGTGTTCAAGGCCAGGTTGGATGGGCCCTGGGCAGCCTAACCTAGTGAGTAGCAACCCTGCCCACAGCAGGGGTGTTGTAACTTGAATGATTTTTAATGTCCCTTACAACCCAATCCATTCTATGACTCTGTGATTTCGTCACTAAGGAATCTCTTGAACAAACTTCTTTCTAGAAAGGACAAGGCTTCAGCCTAATTCAGCTTCAGTAATCCTGAGGCTGGTCAACTTCTGCACCTGAATACCTAGATGGTGGCATTGTGTTGTACAGTACTCAGTGAGGCAAGGCAGCATCCAACTTTGTAGAGTAGAAGGATGATGCATAGTGTGCCAAGATGATGTCCCCACAGTGCTAGAGAAGGCATGTAGCAAATCAAGAGAAGGAATCTGAGACCTTAATCTCTGAGGTGTCTCTAAGAGATGGCCTATCGACATTCAGAACTAGTCCAACTTCCTCATTGTTGACAGTACTGAGATAAAAGTATGGAGAAGTGAGCTGTAAAAGGTCAGGCAGTTTAACTCAGAAAGCAGACTTATTTCTGTAAATGGCCATCTGTAGATTTACAGCAATGCTATGCTCCCAGCTGACTTCAAAATTGTCCCCCACACACTGAAGTTGACACCAGGTTGCAATTACCTTGACTGCTGTAGCTGGAATATTGTCATTCAGACCTACACTGGCCGACAGTCTTTCTTCAGATCTGTAAATGTAGATGATCCACTTTTTCTTTTGGGATTCATGTGGCTAATAATAAACACCCCAGTGAGAAATAAGCAGAGAAAAAGTGCGCTCAGTGACCGGAGAGTTAAACTGTGTATCGGTGGTTGTACTGTCTGTCCTAGAGGTAACTTGTAAGAGATCCCCTTTCTGTTCACTGTAGACAACAGCACTACAAAAAAGAAGTACTCTGCAAACCTAATTTTCTGCAGTCAGTAGTGCAGAGATCTCCTTCTGATCTTGTCCTGACCCTGTGCAGCTTCTTCATTTCAGTAGCATAATTAGGAAAACTCAACTGTACCACCTAAGCTATGTCTGCAGTGAAAGCCTCCAGCTGCAGTCAGCAGGACACGTGTATGCATACACATGTGATTAATAGCCATATATTCGCAGAACGATGATACGCTTCCAGGAAGCATTTTTAATCAAACACAGATGCGAGGTTTTTAATGGTAACTGCATGGAAGCACTGTTCAGTTGGGGGCAATCTACCATGGATTTCTAGGATAGTTCCACTTCAGAAGCAGTATGTCCAGATATTTGGAAGGATACCATCTTAGCCAAGAATTTAATGTTTCTTAAATGTTGATACGTTACTGTTACTGTTTTCAGTGTATTTCTTTTTCCCCCAACTTCTGCCAAGCAGCCTACATCTCTTCATCTCTTTTGGAGAAATTTTTCTAGAGCAAGTAGTAAAGTCATAGTGTACTGTCGCTATACCAAAGTTTATTTGTTGTTACACAGCTTACCAAATAACTAATGACATATCAGCGTCTGTCCCTATCACCTGTGGCTCCATCTCACAATATATGGAGTGATCTCACCTTCTGCTGTAAAAAATGAGATATGAGAGTATCCAGCATATGGAGTCCAGCAAGAGAGAGACATTAAATACTCAGCTGTCTGCCAAAAACTGGTGGTTTCTCTTCTTTTGAGAAGATACCACTGTCTCTGCCTCTTAGCTTACCCATTACGTATATAGTTGGGCACTAAAAAGGAGTTGAAAAACTGACCTCATAAATGCTCGCTCTGAGAAGTCCTAAATGCTCTGCTGTACCAGGACACAGGTTTACTTTTCAGGACCAATTTGTGCTGATGCTAACTGATACAAACATTATGCAATTGGGCAGGCAGTGGGAATAGGCAGAGTACACTGTATTCTAGTCGTATACCTTGCCAGGTTGCAAAGGAAGCTTCTTGCCTCCTGGAAATTTCTTCATGCTGGAGCAGTACAAAGAGACAAGCCCCTCAGTTCTCTACCAGAAATTCTGGCATTTATTACTTAGGATTCACTCATACTACAGATTTGAGAAGATGTATTTTTCCAGCTGGCTTTCCCAACTGAAAAAAAATACTGTCAATAGATAAGCACCACATAGTTGAGGCTTTTTTATCACCATCCATCATAATTAAAGGGAAGTCAAGTCATCATTCTGCCCATGTATATTCTTACGGCAGTTTATCGAAGTCACTCATAATTGTTGTTTGTGTGGATTGTTTTACATAGATAGTGGCATTCTATGTCAAAGGAAGGGGATGTTAAGACTCATTTCTTGATCTAATTCCAGATTAAGTAGTTACATTTTGCCTGCATGATTTCTCTGCTGTGATTTCAGGTGAATATTTGCTTTTATCTTGTACCATGATATTTTGTTTTCTTTAAGGCATTGCTGTGTTTCACAGCAGAGGTGTCTACTTTTTGTTCATGTGGGATGAAATGTGGCTTGCAAACATAAGGAATAATTACTGATATTTCCAAACTAACTGAGCAATTCTACAAAAGTATTCGAAGGGAAACTGGGTAATATGCTTAGATAGTGTTGGAAGGACTTCTGGGCTTCTGAAGAGAGATGTTCTGACCACAAAATCTATCAGTCCCCTGAGGAACGAGATGATGAACTGTTTTCACAGAGACAGATTTTGAGCTTATGTTTTAATGAGTCTCCTTCAATTAAGTGGCAGCTGGAGGAGCCTTGAGATGGAGCTCTGGATCGGCCCATTGACTGTGGACTGTTGCCAGAAAAGGACTTTAGTGACTGTACTTTAAAAGGAAAATGGATGATGAACTTCCATCCACAAAGAACAGATTATGTTAGTGTTACTCTCCTGCCTTGTCTTACTGAAGGTCTGAAATTCCTTTCCTGAGTTGTTATGAATCTTGAGTCAGATTGTCTACCCTAATGTGCGTCTCAGTGCCCATGTATGGAAGAATATTTCTTCTGTGATCACAACAAGTGCTTAGGTTGCAAAGGAGAGAGCATTTTCCTAGAAGGAGAGAACAACATGATAAAACTTTTGAAAGTGTGAAAAACAAAGGAACCTAAGTTTCTTTATGCCTTTTAGGTACTTTCAATTCTGCAGTTTAAGTTCATAAATCATTTTAGTGCTCCTGAATATGTTAACCGCCATCTGTTTCTTTAATGCTGTTACGTCTGGCTCGGGAGATAAGTGTTTATGAAAAGTAAAGAAAAGGGGTTCTGGTATTTTGATACCATCATGAAAATGAGGTTCTATTAAGGTATCTAGCAACTTTCCAAAGTTTTGAACTTCAGAGGAGACTTCAAGATAAAATTGTGTTTATATGCTACATGCTTTTAAAATATATTGAATATCTTACATACTAGAGTTGCTGTACATGTAATACAGGTTCAGGTGCTAAAATGGTAGTCTGCCTGCTTCATTTGCAGGTGCTTGTGGCAGTGTTAAAACCAGATCAATGTTCACACTATTCAATTTAGTCTCAAATTCTTTGAGTATTTGAGAGTTTGAAAGAAAGCTTTAGGAAACATTTGGCCAGGTCAGAACATGTTGGGCCTTGAAAGGACTTTCCTCAAAAGCATCCAGCTACTGCCCTGACTGTGGCTAACTATAAAGACTACCAGAGTACTGCCAGGGAAAGACATTTACCCACAGTTACCACATACTCCTCTCTGAAGTACGTACCTGTGCTACAGATGGGAAATAAATGGGATCTGACAACACACTGAGGGATTGCTTAGCAAAAACTAGCAGTATTTTCACGGCCAGAAAACATGCACAGAGGTTAGGGTGGAAGTTTAGAAGCCATCAAATGGACCCTTTCTGGTGCTGTGGGTAAATTCCAGAAAGGGATAGTCTGCAACTTTGATCATACCAGACATTGATCATTGCCTGTAAGGAAACAGCTAGAGTTAAAAAGCAGTCAAAGGAGAGGTTGCCCCAGAAAGAACATACAGAAACACTTGCTATGATTATGTGTAAACCAACCAGAGGCTCTGTTTACAAACCTTTCCATCTGTTCCTTTGCCTAATCATTTCTGCTTTCCCTCTCTGTCTTCTAACTTTCCTTCATCTTTCCAGATGCAGGACGCTATGGGCTATGAGTTACCATGGGTGTATTTTGTCAGTCTGGTCATCTTTGGATCCTTTTTCGTTCTAAATCTGGTTCTTGGTGTGTTGAGCGGGTAAGCTGACAGTTTTGGTGTCCTTTTTCCAATGCTACAGGGCAAGACTCCATAATAAGGGTTCTTCCCTGTCACCAGGATTCTTTTGGAGGGATTAAAAATCTGAATCCAAGGAAGCTTTCACATCAGCTCTCAAAAATCTTGGCCAAATATCGAAACTTTGCAAATAACAATGCAGGTAGCAGAAGAGGTGTGTTTCTCTGACAGAGAAATTTAATGTCAGGGCATCCAAAATCACTACTATTGACCTTCCATAAATTTCCAGAAAATTGATTATTGAAAATCTTACTGCTGGTGACTTGGGATCTCTTTGGCTGGAGCCTTGCGGTGCTCAGAAACTGAGCTTGTCTCACTAATTATCATTCCACTCTTCCAGGTCAATGATGCCATAGGAAGGGACTGGCCCTGGATCTATTTTGTTACACTAATCATCATAGGGTCATTTTTTGTACTTAACTTGGTTCTCGGTGTACTTAGCGGGTAAGCAGTACCAGGAAAATGTTTTATTATTGTTTATTTTTTAAAATTTGTATTTTTATTCCTACTCTGCTATTACCAAAACAACGGGCAGTGGCGGGTTGATCTCTGGAACTTTAGTAGAAGACCTAGGCTCTTGCTGTGCAAATAGCAAAACATGGCCTTCCTAATGGCATGGAATGAGCCTTTTTAAATAGACTTAAAAAAAATTCTTTTTAAAAAAAAAAAAAAAAAAAAAAAAAAAAAAAAACAGGACAACTCTGCTTGTAACATATTCCTCTACCTAAATCCTTTACCTGTGCTCTGTGGGAAGAGGACAACACTGTGTTCCCCTGTTAAACTGCCTGTGGATGAAACACGCTGTTCACCACAGGAGAAAAGGATTATAGTAAAATCTCTAGAAGAGTCATTGGGAGTGAAGGAGGAATAAGAGCATGAGACAAATCCCTTCACAGTTGTGGGATGAGATTCCTGCCAAATTATGTCTTCTCACATGATAAATTTTCACATTGCTTAATATCTCTAAAGCACAGCCTAATGGGAGACTATTTTCCCTGGAGTGTGCCTTGCACGCGTTTCTTCTTTAATACGCACACCTTTCTGTTGTGCGGATTACAAGCCCAGCATTATTCAGGGAGAAAAGATCATTTCCCTCCGACCTTTTCTAAGGAGAAACAGAGAACTAGAAGAATTTCTTCTAGTGTTCAGATATCCCTAAGACATCCAGACATCTAGCTGTATTTCAGTTCTGTGGTGTAACTCTCACCGCAAAGCATAATTTTGGTAGATGTGATTAAAAACAATTGATACTGCCCCCAGTAGTTAAAAACTTTATTGCCCCTGGGGAGACAGACAGTTAGAGGAATGAAGGCAGCAAACATTCCTCACCAGATTTTTTTTTTTTAGATCTTCCAGATTTAGGCTTCAAATTCCATATTTGGGCATGACCAAATGGTGCCTACAGCCATTCCATGCAGATGGATAAATATGATATGAGGACTTCTATTCATCCTCTTTTTGTTTCTAACATCCTCCTTCAATGAGCTCTATTTAGAATTTGGTCAGAGCCAGTATTTGTTGTCTGAGTGGGCAGCCCTTATGTCTCCTGTCTTTTGAGGGAGAAAATCATCTCTGAGCAGGAGAGAGGACTTGATGCTTCACGTAAGTTATGTCCTCAGTGTTTGTGCCAACAGCATAAGAAGGGCAGTAGTAGGACTAGAGAAGAAGATTGTCCATTGATCATCCTGAGAAGAGACAGGTAATAGCGGATCTACTGGAGGGGTTACTATTGTCTTCATTACCCCATTGAAGGACACGTGCAGCTAAGGCAGCTGCTACAAATAGAAGAGCTTCCAAGTAGTGAATGGAGAGGAAGAAAATCTCCAGTAATGAAGTGTCAGGCAATAGTCTGTGTTTGGATTTCTGGAGAGTGATATTCTGGGTACAATTTTAAAACGTGAGCTCCTCATTTTTCCCTGTGGATACTCTGATCGACAGGTAAGGATCAGCAGTAGAGAGGGAGGAGGAGGAGAAGCTGACAGTGGGTAAGCAGTCTGTAGTAACAGAAATGCACTCAAGGACCATGTAAGATGGTGGTTAAAGATTATATAGTATCTGTGAACTCAGCCCTGAGGAGTGCATATTGTTGAAGCAGTGCCGATTCAATTTACTAACACTTGGATTTGTGTCTGTACATAGTGGAAAATTACATTTCCTCTCTCTTTCATTTTTCAATCTAAGAAAGTGTTTTGGGACCTGGATACCCTATCTCCTGAGATACTGCAGCTAGACCACCACAGCTAGTGGTGAGAGATGAAAACAGTCTGCAGGGAGAACTGAAATTAAAGATGAAGTTCACCTTGCTTAAGCTGTGAGTCACTCTTTCTGGCTGTGTTCACAGTATTATGACAGCTGCACTGTTTCTGCAATTTTTTCCCCAACTGGAGAAAAGTAAAAAGAAACCTGAGTATTTGCATCCACGAAAAAAAAAAAGGAAAAAAAAGAACAGAAATGATAGCAGAAATGTTCTAAATTTTCATTGGGCTAAATAAGCAGTTCTTAAACAATTAACTTTCTAAAGCAATTTTAAATTCTGCTGAGTTGCAAAGTGTCTTCACTTTGCAGATTCAGCTTTTTTTTTTTTAATAAACTTGCTATTAGTCTGTTCTGTGTAGATGACCCACCTGTCTGTTCTATGTAGATACAAAGCAATATTCCTAGGCATCTTTGTAGATCCATTCTGGGCATCTCTGATTTGTCCCCATCTATTTATTTCAGGAATGTCAACAACCACGTTGTGTAGGTAGACTTCATCAGTGACAGATTGGCTTAGTTTTTTTTAATCATTTCTGAATACGTAAGTGTAATTAATTGTACTCACAAAGACACTTTGATTGCACCTGCAAAATCAAATGCTGAATTCTGCTCTGCCTAAAGATCTCATCTGTAATTTATTTTTCCTCGGGTATTTCACCCATTCATGGTCCTTCTGGTGAATTTACTAATCTCATGTTAAGCTACATAGTATGACAGAATATTCATGTGCAGAGCTATAATCCTCTTTCTGCCTTGACTGAGCATACTGTAAAATTCATGTATTCCAAAGGAAAAATCCAGTCAGCAGATCACGCAGTAGACCTCCTCAAGCCCAGACAAAAGATGTCCACATCATTGCTGAGAGCAGTGAAGCTCCTGCTAGAGGTCTTCTGAGACCAGAGATGTTCATTTCTGTGTTACCTGTTTCAGTTGATTAGTGAGGGAAAAAACAGCAATGTGGGCTCAACTTTCAGACCTGCATGTTGAAGCACATAGATTCACATTTGTTTTATATTTTGCCTATCACTGATCTCTGGACATAGGCCAAACAAGCAGTTTACAAAGGCAAATGGAGGGCCAGAGAACAGCCATTTCTTCTTCGAGAGGATCCTGGAAGCCCAGTTAGTTGTTTCTAATGCTCTTACTGCCAAAGAAGAGATCAGTGTCTATGAGGCTGTCTATGGTTGTAGCTCCTCCTGGGGGCACCAAGAGGATTTCTGACCTTTCAGGACTCTTCCCTAGTCTTCTGCTCCCTCTTCCAACCCTTTCCAATCCTTGCTGTACCTGTCAGGATGGACAAGGTTTGAAGCCGTATGCTGCACTAAGGAGGAACTTTGAACTGCTAGAATTCAGCTGTTTTCCTCACTTTCCACAGCTCCCCTAAATGTGAGAATTCATGCTGAGTTCAGATATAGGCATAAATTATCCATATTTCATCATCGGGATGAACAAAATAAATTTTCTTCTGCATCAACGCAGCCTACAGAGCTGGGTGTTTATATTTATTATCTTGACCCACTCTAACCTTACACAGAGAGAGTAAATACCTCTCCAGAATGTTCTGCTTTTTGGTGTTTCCTTTGGCAGACATGTCTAATAGTTTTCTGGGAGAAGTGAAGGAAAGTGAAGCAAACCAAGTCCTCATAAAAATGAGAAGATCCACCAACTCCTGAACAGATGTTGTCTCATTCACTGAAAAGAGACAGATTACTTGGTACTTCTGCTAGCCTCTGCTGACCTTATCCTGACATAATATTGCAATTTTTTTTTGAGAAGGCCACCTCCAGGCTCAAGATGGCACCTCTGCCAGAAAGCTTATTTGGTCCTTGGCCTCCCTGCTGAAACTGCAAACAATGAGCATTTATTGCCAGCTGTGGTGGTGGCAGAGGTAATGTGCACACCTGCCTGCAATAGGAACTGGGCTGAGGTCACCAACTCGTTTCACACAGGATAGTAAATGACTGTTGGTAGTAATTCTTGATTGTGAACTATATTTGCCCAAGTACAGGCTGGCATTCCACATGGGAAGTGGTTGAAATTGCACGAGCAATTTCCTGAGCCACCTGTTCTCAATAGCTTAATGCTAGTAGAGCGTAGAAATTAAGATAATTTAAGTAAGTTGTCTTCTTTGGAGATTCATACAAGATTTGGAATACCATACATAGTACAAAGGAAAAAATCAGGCAAATCCTTTAGACTAGGGGATCACAGTATTTTCAATTGTGCCATTAAAAATCTAGTAACAAATTAACTTCCATGCAGACAGTCAGCATACTGAAATGCTGCTAAAATTTCACTTCAGTTTAGTCAGCTCTTCCCCCAGCCCAAGTCCCATTTGAGAGAGAGAGTATGTGGGGCTGACAAGACCCAAGCAGGCATGCATCTTAGATGCATCTAATATAAATGATCCAGTTCAGAGCACAGTAGGAGTTTCACTTACTGTAAGCTGGGTCATTTCATGATGTTTTCCACACTTCGGTTTCTAAAACTGCCCCTCGCAAGTTATATCCATATAAATAGTTCTCAATTGGAGTTGAGAGCCCACTCCCTTTCAAAATTGCACTTATTTGTTAAAGATTCTAAAATACCAATTTATGAGCCAACTATTGAAATACTGGGATTTGATACTGGGTTGACTATGATCTACCTTCAGGCCTGAGAAGCCACCAATTCTCATTTCCACCTTCATTATCACTGACTCAAGGGACATGCTGAAACTTTAACAATGTGACAGGAGCAGGGATCACACAGGCGTCTTTTGTCATGTACTTTGGCTTGAAATGAAGATGTCTTCCTACTCATTCTGCTGCAGTGCTGGTGTCATGCACAGCTCATAACGTAAAAACCCCTGATTCAAAGGCTGTGAAGTCAAGAGAAATCTTTCAGTGGGACTTAACCAGACAGGAGAAAAGTACTTCACCATCACTATTGGAAACTCATCTCTGCTTGAGGATGATTCATGGGGCACTCATTAAGATTTTGTGTAGGATTTTCATAATCCTAATATTACCTCAACAAAGTTAGTGGTAGGTTTCCTATTTGTTTTGCGGAATAAGCCTAAAGACGTGTTAGGGTGTCAGGTTTCTTTTGTTTGGTTTTTGTTTTTTTTTTTAATTCTGTTTATTGCTGGCAATCAACAGCAAGGCTAATGGAAAACGTGTTTGAGAGAATGACTTTTCCTCTCATTTCTAGACATAGTGGACCATATTATCTGCTGAATATGCCTTGTATAGTGATCTGCTTCAGCGGATAGAAGGCTTAATGCTTAAGTACTCTTGGTCCAGCGCTTTTTACAATCATTATGCTTACTTTTTAAAATGCAGGCATTAAAATCTGGTTTAGAATCACAGGAGAGTCTTCAAATGGAGGTAGATTGGCATTTCAAAAAAAAAAAATAGCACAGAATAGGTGTCTCTGGCAGACAGGCAGAAACAGCACCACAGACAAAAAGAAGGCAAAGCAAACACCCTGGATCATAACTAAGCAATACGAAGTTCTTGTTCCTCTGCCCTCTCTTTTTAAGCCCATATTCCCGACAGTGGTCTTTGATCAAACAATCAGACACCTACTCTGCTTCACTTTCTGGCAGAATCTTGTTATTGCTCATGTTTGTCTACTCAAGATTTGAAAAATAAGTTTCATTTCAGATAATAGGCCTGAATACCGAAAGCCTGCAATAAAACATTGAGGTCTACATTTTCAAACATGTTGTCCAGTACTGTGGGTGAAATTGCCCATAATTAACTGTGTACAGACTTGTGAGTATCATTACTTACACTTACAATTAGTGCAATTTAGTTACAATGATACCTATAATCTTATGGACAGATTCAGACCTGGCTAAAAATCAAAGCTACTGTCTCACTCTCCAGATGTCAGATTATTGTCAAACATTTCATCATTGTATTGAATTAACCAGTATTCATATAGATGTTTATGGATAACTGTTGAAGAATATCAAGTGGTAAGGAGTGCTAGAAAGCATGTGATATTGTACATAAACATTACATATCAATTTTATCTGAATTATCAAACAAATGTTGAGGATGAGGGGATTTTAAGAGGTAATTTAAGCATTGCTAAAAATGTGGTCACTCCAACTGTTTTACAAATGTATGTAGCAAGGATACTCCTTTCAGGCATCTGTCCTGAAAGAATAGAGAAGGCTCGGTGTACTACATAGGATGCTTTCTGCTGAAGTCAATCTAACACATTGTTTTTCAATCTCTTCCTCTCCCTCCACCTACATCCCGTTCCTCCCTCCCTCTTGCTAGGGAGTTTTCCAAAGAAAGAGAGAAGGCTAAGGCTCGGGGAGATTTCCAGAAGTTACGGGAAAAGCAACAGCTAGAGGAGGATTTGAAAGGATATTTAGACTGGATAACTCAAGCAGAAGATATTGACCCAGAAAATGAAGATGAAGGCATGGATGAGGAGAAGCCTCGAAACAGTAAGCAATTTTCTTCTGTCTTTCTCTGCTTTTAGCAAAGGAGCCTGTGTCTACCTGCTCTAGTGCTGAGATTGCCAATAGGGCAGAGCAAGTTCTTCCTGAGACCCTCACTGTGCTTATACATGATCCAAGTTTAATGCCTGTTGGAAACTGTGGGAGGGAGAAATACGTGTAAAATAATTGATATTGTTCTGCAGTTCCTCAGTTTCTTGTCTGTAGTAGTGACATTAGAACCTAATATTAAACAGAAAAAAAAGATCAATACTTGCTGTTAGAAGTTTGGTACCGGGATAGGTTTTAAAATATACATCTGTGTCCTGTTCATTTATTTAATTGCAGTTCAGTGTTGCAGGCTGTTGACACATGGTTAATTACTTTGAAGGCAAAGGTTTCTAGGCGAAGTGATGCTACAGTATGGGAGAAGGGCCAAATCAACCCTGTTGTACATTAAGGGGGCCATCTGTAGCTCCATTGAAATCAGTGGAATTGCAGTTGCTTTTGCCAGGCTGGAATTAAGCTTTCTGACATTTCTTGAAAGGGAATTACCTCTTTTTCTTCCGTTTCTGAGTTGAGAATATGTTTGTACAAAGTGAGAATTCACCAAATATCTCTTCATATTAGAAATTGTGAAGAATGATGCATTTGAAGAAAGCAAAGATTCCTTACATTTAACTACCTTCACTCCACCTTGTCTTTTACCAGCACAGGCTCTGCATCTCTTCAGAGACATCAAGCAGTTATCATTTCAGGTCTTGTACTTGGGAAATGTCAGAGTTGGAACCTTTAGACAGTTACGCAGTTAACAGACACTGGCACTACTTTTAGCTTTCATTACTGAAATCTGCATTATCCCAGTTTGACTTTTGAAGAGAAGACATGAAGCATTTACCTAGAGCACCCTTACTACCCTTTACCAAATAAGCAAATATATGAGGTGATGTGATCAGAGCCATATATTCCAGCAACAGGAAGACTGGACATTTGAAAGTGTTGCCTATAGAAAAAAGCAAGATCTGTTTCACATGCTCGTGATCTTCGAGGAGAGTGAGTGCTGCTCCCTATAGCTGCCAGAACATTTTCAGAAAAAAAAAACAACCTTGTAGTGTCATTGATATTAAGTCATACCCATGATAGCTAAGTATCTACATTTGAGGAGGTGACTGGGGGGGGGCTTGTTCAGACTTCCCCAGATCCAAGTTACTTTTTTTTTTAATTTTGGTGCCTTCATAGGGGTTATAGTTTACTTTTACCATTTAACCTCAGTAATCTCTCAGTAATGTCTTTGTTCCCCATGGCCAAAATTTGTATGCTTCTCTACAGTATACAATACATTGAGGATCATGTCTGGTGATCCCATTTAATTTCTTTGTAGACAGATTTCCCTGTTAAGAAAAAAAAAAAAAAAACACTGTAATGGACCATGCTTGATATCCTTATATGGCATCTGATTGGGGAATCCAATTGTCACATGCCAAGTCATTGAAGTCACCAGGAGGCTTCCTTTACTTCAGTGGAAACTTCCTCCTACAGACATGCCTGTCAAACAGGGCTGAAGGCATGTCCTGTGAGGTGAGGCTGAGGACACTTGGGTTACCCAACCTGGAGGAGGCCTAGAGGCAACCTCATTGGCAGGATGGGAACGGCACAAAGCTGTGTCAGAGAAGGGTCAGACTGGGCATTAAGAAACACTGCTTTACCATGAGGGTGGTCAAACACTGGAATAGGCTTCCTAGAGAGGTGGTTGATGCCCCATGCCTGTCATGTTCAAGAGGCATTTGGACAATGCCCTCAGTAACATGCTTTAACTTTTGGTTGACCCTGAAGTGGTCAGGCAGTTGGACTGAATGATCTTTTATGTCCCTTCCAACTGAACTAGTCTACTGTACAGCCATCCTCTGATGGAGAAGCCATTAGTCTCTCAATATGAAAGGTAAAGAGCAACACCCCATTTCCCACCTCTGGCATCAGCTCTCAAGCCAATAAAAATATCTGCATGTGTGCTCCCATCCAGCAGAGTTGAGGAGATTGCATTCTGGCTTTGTGTATTTCATAAATCACATTCATTTTTCTAGTGGACTGTTGTGTACATTTTTGTACAATTACATGTGCCGTATTGTTTAAGCTGTACTGTATTTCCTGATACTTCTGAATTTCAATTTTTATTCATATGATAAGTGCTACTCCATTTTCAAAGCCAAATAGATTACAGACATCTTCTCCTACGGTGTCATATTCAATTCATTTGTTGATATGCTTATCTCTCATGCCCCATCCACCACACAAGAAGAAACTTCTGGTATACTTACTGCACCTACCTACGCGGTTCCACATCTTATGTATCCTTCTGCATACAAACATACCTTATGCAGAACCATCTCAATCCAGTGCTGGAGACCAGTATCTGCCAAGAACACAGTGGTACAGAGCAGCTCTGAAAAGGCTTGTCCTTCCTCCTGAAGCTGAGTCATGTTCCAGCTGTACTGCTCTTGGAGCTTGAAGAGTTTGAAGGAGCACTGTGCAACAAATCAGAGAAATAGAGGCCCTTAATAATTTCAGATTAAGCGAATGGCATAGAAAAAGCGCCATGAGTAAGTGATGGGATGCTGGGTGTGGGTGTCTGTGTGTGTTTTCTGCTGTGTTGAATGTTTTGGCTTTCATGCCAGCAGTCAGTCGCCAGTAGGGTTAGACTGGGGGAGAAAGATGGTGTTAATTCTCTTCCAAATACAATCTACTGAAAAAGCTCGAACTATAAAGGACAGATGGCACAGCAGTTCAGACATGGTTGCAAATGCCCTCAGGAATCCCTTAGGTTTAATTGCCCTCAGCACATCTGAATCCCATCTACTAAATATGCTGAGCTTCTTGGTTTTGCATTTCTGAGGCTCCAATGTCTTCCTTGTCTTCTTGTGTTTAGCTCTTGCTGAAGGAACATGCCAAACATGCAGCTGTTTGACAAGGGTACAGAGAATCATAGAATGATTTGGGATGGAAAGGACTTTAATGATCATTTATTTCCAACCTCCCTGCTGTGGACAGTGTTGCCACCCACCAGATCATGCTGCTCAGGGCCCATCCAACTTGGCCTTGAACGCCTCCAGGGATGGGGCACCCACAGATTCTCTGGACAGCTTGTGCCAGTGCTTCACCATCCTCTGAGTTAAGAATTTCTGCCCAACATCTAACCTAAATTTCCCATTTTAGTCTAAACCCATTCCCCTTTTTCCTATCACTATCAGACTGTAAAAAGTTGGTCTCCATTTTTTTATAAGCCTCTTTTACATACAGAAAGACCGCAATGAAGTTTCTCCAAAGCCTCGTCTTCTCCAGACTGAACAACCCTTTGCTTTAGTTGCATTTGCTTTGGTTATATTACACTGATGCTCAGGAGATTTAGGTTCCAGCCAATGACTCACACCATTATTTTAAAGAAGTCATGTTAGTTTTTACTTCCTCAGCTT
Organism: Penelope pileata; assembly: GCA_013396635.1. Lineage (NCBI taxonomy): Eukaryota > Metazoa > Chordata > Aves > Galliformes > Cracidae > Penelope > Penelope pileata. The sequence goes on along the minus strand of WBMW01001041.1, from coordinate 676,901 downwards.
CCCCCTGGAAATTGTTTGTATGCAGATTTTTGGTGAGTTTTCTGTTTGCTTGCTTGTTTGTTGTTGTTGTTGTTTTTTTAATGAAGAATATCAAAAGAGTTCAGCAATTTAATAAAAATATTAAACTAGAGTCTCAGCTAATGTAAATCTGCAACTCTGTGATTCAGCAGTTTACACCATCTGGGCTCTTGCCCAGGTAGTCTACCTGAACTGAATCATCCCAAACACAGAGAACATATGTTTCCAGTCTCTTCTCTGTCCTTGGCTGCGCAGGCCAGTTTTTCTGTCATCTTATTCTGTAAAGTGGACTGCTGGCCTGTCAGCCTGCAAACTGCCTCCTGTAGAACAGAGAACATGAGGCAGAAGGAAAGAGAACCGCGCTTGTATCCCCTCTAGTTTGACTGCCTACGTCAGTCTTTAGGTCATCGTAATTCGCATTTTGTATATTTCATTACTTTCCTGAAGATGTCAAACTGAAGTTTCATTGGATGTTTACAGCCCTTAATGAAATGGTCAAGTCCAAGCCCTACAGCTACTAGAGCCCTAGTGGAAGAAGTGGTGAGAAGAGAAGGTAACGGCAGTCAGGGTTGGACAATATGTGCAGCCTTTAGCTGATGTTCTCAACAGCATTCTTATGAGGCAGTTTAATAGCAGTTGTCTCACATTCACTGAGGAGCATTGACAGAGCAGTCTGAATTCCTCCTCTGTGTTTTGGGAAGTGTATGTTTATGACAGTTTTTCCTTGTTTGAAAGCATGATTTTTCCATTTTGGAAGATACGAGGTGGGAAATGTGAAAAGGCTTCTAGGGGCTGTTTGTGTTGATAGTTTTCTTCTATGCTCTTTCCCTGATGGGCCTACCACAAGGGAAGAAAACATTAATTTGACAGAGGAGAGAAACATGTCATGGCACAAAGCAGATACGGGATTTCAAAATTACATGATAGTGAAAAGAATTGTCCCTCCTGTTGCCAAAGTAACTGGGAATTTGCCCTTTTTAATTCTTCCTGAGAGTGGTCTGGCATGCATCTATGTTGTTGTGGGCAGAAAAAGAAAGCCTCAGTCCAACCCAGACTCCCCTCCTATTGAAGTTAACTGGCAAAATTCCCATTGACTGCACTGGAGTCAGTAAAAAGCTGTGAATGGGCAGAAAAAAGTTATTTGATGTTTCTGACTGCTCGGATTTTGTCCTCCCTCTGTTTTACTGTATTTCAGTCCTATTTGGTGCTGCTGCGTGCAATGTGAGCACGACCACATTAATATCAAGAGTCTGTAAGAGTAACAGAGCTTACTGCTTGGCCTGGAACCTGATAACAAAGCCATTCTGTGATTCAGGAAATTCTTCTAGTTAAGTCATATCCAAGGTAGTGCTGTAAATTTAAGTAAATTTGCAAGTAGCTTACCCTGCAAAAATGTAAAGTCTAATCATACTCCGGGGCTCTATTGCAATGGGACTGATTACCGTAAATAATCAGGTTTTCGTGTAACACAGCAGTAAAAACAGTGCAAGTCAGTGTGCTGCCTATCAAAACACATAGCAATACTTGAGAGAGTACATTAAGTAATGAAAGGTGCAGAGGAGAGAGGCTTGGCTGCACGTGCAGATTTATGCCTCAACTAAAGTGGAAATAGTGCACAATGGAAAACGATAAAGTACAGAAATACAGACAGGTTCTAACATTCTTTAAAAAAAAAAAAACTAGGCTGTTAAATAAGAAATAATCTCTGATTTCACTTTCAGAGCAGTTATTGTGGTGTCTTGGTGACCTTTGGAAATATTTATTAGCATCAATTGCAGCCTAATTTTTAGGTGGGCTGTTGATTTAGTCTTATCCCTACAGCCACTGTTTCTTGTGAACAGCACTATGTTTTTATGTTTAGGCAGTATTCAATCTCAAGTTTGTGAGAGTCTTCCATAGGAAAAAACGATTTTGAAACAGGGAGAAAGTTTTCAGGTGCAAAGTAAAACTTTTAGAAGAAATTGGGTTCTTGTGGACCATTAGAACTTTTGGAAAATCTTTGTCTTTTGTGCAAATGCTTTGTGCTTCTGAACATTGGGCCAGAAATAAGGAGAACAGGAGAGCTGGTGGTTCAAACAGAATAAAAAAAAAAAAAAAGGGAATTTGAGAACGCTGGAAATAGTAGCCTTAGTAATTTCAACCCAAACAGGACTTTATTCCCAAGATCTCCAATAGTGCATAGTTGGATTCTATTACATAACAGGGATAAAAGCATGACCACCTTTCTCTATGTCTTCATTCTCCCACTTCAAAAAGTTCAGGCCTTTTAGGTTTTATCTATCCAGTTCCTGTTGACTTGGCTTCCTCCTACAACGTCAACTTTTATACCATAAGGAGACTCCATTGATTTCAGTGAGGCTATATGTTCCGCTGACTTTAGTGAAAGGTGTCACTAAATCCTGTGCAGCCCTTTGGAAAATATAGTGGTTTGAAGCTGTTGGCTAACAAGAATTTTGTCTACAAATCTTATCAGGATACCAAGATAAAAACACCAAGTTGTTCAAATTTTACATTTACTAATTTCATATGTCAATTCGCTTTGTGGACTCTGAATCACATGCTTAAGTGTACTGACAAGGAAGTGGCTTATTCCTTTCAGCCTGAAAAATAGCATGGTACTGTAGGGTAATGTCTGAGGCAGAAAGTACATAACAGGATTTCAGAGATTTTTGGGTGACCTAACAAATTCTTGGTTTGTTTTCTTTGATGAAATTTAATGGGGAATTACACAGCTAGGGCATTAACATGGGAGATTCAAAGCAGAAAATGGGAGAGAATATTTTTACAAGATATCTATTTTAAATTCAGTCTTGACCATCACTACCTTTTAAACTCATGTCTTCTTACTCTACAAGCAAAAAGGTGGTGTGCTGAGTTAATCTTTATAATTTGTTCAACCAGAACACACTTGAAATGCTTGAAGCTGTCTATTGATGGTAATACAGTTCACCCTAATTTATTCTAGTTTCATCTGCAGAATTTGTCTCAGTGTATTTCACATACACGTGGAAGGACATTGGCAACCACTCCTGGCCAAGCATGTGTAGCCTGATATTTTAGAAGATTTTTGTCTGTTGTCAAAAAGCAATTAAAAAAAACACAGGATGCTCACATGGAATTTAAGACAATCTAAGCAAAAGCTCTGCAGGGCACAGGCTGAAAAACAAAACTTTTATCAGTTTAGTTCCTCTAAAACTAGTTGGTGATTTGAGAGTTATGTCGTACAACCTGGTTGCATTTTGCTTTCCATGCATAAATTCAAGGAAATAAAAGCCAGTGTTGTAAAATGATTTACTTGTCAAAACCTCATCTAAAGAGGAAGAAAGCACAGTGTCATCTTTTATCATTGTCCACTGATGTGGAAAATAATCATCTGGTAACCAGGAAAAGATTTGCTGCAGTGCCAACAACTGTGGGTATTTCACAAGGGCACTTGGTAGGTGTTTCACAAGGTTTAGCAGCTGTGATAGATTTATTTCTTTTCACCTGGAGACAGGGACAAAATAAGTCTTTTCTGGTATTTGCTGCACATATTTGATTCTCCTGGGGAGAAAAAAAAAAACTCCATGCACACAGCTGCAGAGGTCCAAATCCATGATTTCACTGGAATGATAGCAGCTGCCAGACGTGTGCCTTGCCCAATCCATTCATTGTAGAAAACAATCTCAGTGGCATTTTTGTACCTTGCCATCTTTGAAGTAGCTTGAAAACTGTTCTTAATATAGATACTACAGTTTGTGCACACTTACTAAAATGTCTTGGTAAGTGATAAGTCAGCTTTGTTTTTGTTGTGTGGAAAGAGAAGCTCAGGTTGCAAAATAGGTTTGTGCTTCAGATGTCAAGCTGGAGTCTATAATTAGCATACTGCCTAGAAAACCTTTGGGGACATTAGTTCTCGCATTTGGATGAATCACTCCTGTGGTTTTTAGGCAAGAATCCTATTGAAGTTGCTGGGGATTTTGCCTGGATAAGGACCTGGGTCCCAACTTGTTTTATCTGAGGTCAGTAACAAAACAGGCAAGTGTCAGCACTAGAGAATGTTGCCTGATGTTAGGCCTTGATGAACCAGAGGCTCTTCTGTGCTCACACGTGGTTTTACTGTGTAACTGTCATCCACCAATGGGAGAGCATGAGTTACGTCAGGTCTGATATCACTTCCAAGACTCCATAGTCCAGATACTGCTATTTGTCCAGCGCATAATTCCACTGGCTAAAATGCCATTGTATGTGTCACGAATTTGAACTACCGTCATTACTAGCGTTTTGATTCCATAACTGTATATATGAAAATAGAGGATCACACCCACATAAACTTTTATATCCTGAAATGGAAAAATGATGGATATCACAGAAGAGTGAGAAGGCATTGTGAGACTCCAGAGTGACTCTCCAGGTAGCTGTGGTGACAGAAAGTAATGTTGCCATTTGAAAGCATAATTTTTGTCATATAAATTTCTGTGAAATAACAACAACAACAAAGATAATTTAGGATGACTTCTTTCACTTTTGCCTCATGTTCCATTAATGTCACCGAAACTATGATGCCAACGTCTGACCTTTCCCCCACTGGAAAAAAAAACTAGGAGTAGATTTCCCTAATGACTGTTGTCACATGTTGCTTCCTTTTTTATATTTTCAGTGAAAAAAAAAACAAGGAAGCAGTAAGGACTTTACCCTTGCTTGTTTTGTCTTCACCTCACCCTTTCCAAGAGGAGAAAGGATAAGATACTTATAAAAGTGGACAAAGTTAATTTTCTTAACAAAGTGAAATTAAAAGTTTGCTTTTAAGCCATGTTTAGAAATGTTTCATCTACTCGATTGATTCTTTAATATATATATATAAGCTAATATTTGGAGCTTCTGTTCAGCTCCATCTAGTTTAGAGAAAAAGGCATAGAAAAGCTAAATGATGTTCTGAAGGTCACCCACCCTCTCATTGCCAGAGTCTTTCATACGACTGCTGTGTCCTTTATACCAGAATTTTTATAGAATCACAGAATGGCTTTGGTTGGAAGGAACCTTAAGGCTGACTCAGTTCCATCCCGCTGCCATGGGCAGTGCCACCCACCAGATCAGGCTGCCTAGGGCCCATCCAACCTGGCCTTGAGTGCCTCCAGGGATGGGGCACCCACAGCTCTCTGGGCAACCTGTGCCAGTGCTTCACCACCATCTCAGTGAAAAATTTCCCCCTCACATCTAATCTAAATCTCCTCTCATTCAATTTAAAACCCTTCCCCCTTGTCCTATCAGTATCTACTCACATAAAAAGTTGGCTTCCTTCCTCTATATAAGCTCCCTTTCAGTACTGGAAGGCTGCAACGTGGTCTTTCCAGAGCTGCCTTTTTTCCAGACTAAACAAGACCAGCTCCCTCAGCCTGTCTTGGTAGGAGAGGTGCTCCAGCCCTCTGATCTTCTTCGTGGCCCTCCTCTGGACCCACACCAAGAGCTCCACCTCCTTCCTGTATTGGGGGGCCCAGGCCTGGGCACAGTGCTCCAGATGGGGCCTCCTGAGAGCAGAGTGAAGGGACACAGTCCCCTCCCTCTCCCTGCTGCCACCCCTCTTCTGATGCTGCCCAGGATACTGTTGGCCTTCTGGGCTGCAAGAGCAGGAACTATTTTCCTTCTCTGGAAAGTCACTATAGTCATACACTTTAATAGATATAACTTTCTTGTTACCCTGAAAGTATGGACTGTTCACTCTCTGATTAAGTTAATCAACAGGTTTATTTTTAATTAGTAATATAATTTAACAACCCAGCTTTTATCAAACAACACATTTAGGTTCATTGTTCCTTAGATTTCACAACTTCCCAGTTTCTCTTTCTCCCTTTGTGGCTGAAAGGAAGTTTTGATCATAAAACAAAAAGCCAGCAATTATTTCAAAATCCTTTTTCTCTGCTGATGGGTATTGCTGAGGCTAGGTAAATCACCTCCAACCAAACGCAATTTAGCTAAAGCCTGCATTTTATGTCAAAGCACACTATGAAAAAGACAAATTGTTGCGTTTGTTTGAATGAAGAGCAGAAGAAAGTGCTGGTATTCAGGAAGCCTCAGGACAAAGCTATGGCCAGTATTGCAGTCTATAATTCCGATTTGTTCCAACATAGCATCAGAAGACCTGGTGTTGTTTGCTGAAGCAGGAAAGTGAAGTAACTCTTCAGTTTGGGAGATTTGGGAAAAATTCAGACGTGTCTGACCCCCACAGCCAGCTCCTTGAGGGGATGTTGGTGTATAGTGGAACTCTGCCATAATTAACTGACCCTGGAGCAGTTGCTGCAATGAGCATCTACTGAATCTTCTGTGCTGCTGCCACTACTGTTACATGGCAGAAGGGAGCGCAGCGTGGGGAACAAATTCCAAGACTGTTCTTATTTCTGCCTGTAGGATTAATTTTTTCTTTTTATTCCCTTACAGCATCAAAAGACACAAATTAAATAAACTGCTAGGGTGCTGTAGTTCACATCTGGGAAAAAGATCTTCCTGTTAGATTCTCTGTGACTGAAAAAGTTTTGGTGATCTGCATGTGCTCCGCTGTCATGCAGCTGAGGATCTGGCTTGTGTTGTTCAACTTCAGTTTTTCTAGCTTCTCCCTTCCCTGATTCTTGTAACCTGGAGCACAAACTATGCTATACTGAGTACTGCTAGAGCAGTGATGTGTGACCAGCTACAGCACATAGAAGCTGACATTAATGTTGATAGGGCATTAAGTTTATCTACTATAAAGGCTATTTCCCTAGTGAAGACTGTCTGGTGAGATAACACCTCTGTTACGCCTGCTGGAAGAAAGACTTATGTTGATGTAGGAATCCTCTTTAGTACTAATATGTTACAGAGAAATATCTTCAATGGTAAGGCTTTAGAGAGAATTCATTGTTTATATAGCTGGGGAAGACACCTTTGTGCAAATAAATTAATCTCCATCTGCCCTGTTAGGAAGTGCTTCTGGAAGCTGTCAAGATTTATCTACTTACACTGTGATTCCACTTCTCGTGAAAGGACATTAGAGGAAACTGTCTGTGAGAAAAGTGCCATTGCTGTACCTCCTGACAGATTGTATGTACTTTATTTGCCATTGTTAGAGAGGTTTAGAAGGCATTCAGTGCAAGGAACTCTACAGAAAGTTTTAAGAAGAAATACCAGTGACACCCAAACTGAGTATATGTACAGCAAGGCCTGTTTTTTAGGTAGAGTCCTAAAGTATGCTCTTAAATCTTTATAAGGGCATTTACAGAATGCTTTTCAAAACTGTGGAGTGTTCAGTATTTTCTGCAGAAGTCATTGAGATTGACTGGTGATGAACATTTGAAAAAGAATTATCTTTGCAGATGTAGCCTGAAGAGTCTCTTCATTGAGAGAAAAGCATTGGTGGAACAGGACTGATAGCAGCTGAAACCCTGAGGACTTTTTAATGTGATATAGCTAACTGTCAGGAGAGAGGCTATGGTGTTCAGTAATGGTGGCTGAGGACAAGGAGCATGACAAGGAGCATATGTTTCGAGTTTGGAGTTAGGTGGGGGGTGACAATTACTTGTATTGTATTAGTGCCAGATGACATCAGAGCTCCAGCGTGCCTGGCACTGTATACACACAAAAATTAGGTGTATGTACACAAATCAAAGACAGTTTGAGCTGTAAGCTCAGAGTTTACAGTCTGAACAGAAAGTGATATTATAATTCCTTTATTTTTCTTTTTTCTTTTGCTTTGAAAGCAAAGCTAGTATAGAAGGGAATGCCACTTTAGACACTTCATGATACCCAAGACTTTCATTATATAGATAGGCAGAAAAAATATAACAGTTGGGGCTTATAGTCTTGTGGTGTGCTGCCTGGAAGGTCACAGCTGAGGTGGGACATCAAAAATGCCATCCAGTGACTCATAAGAGCCAACTGAGTGTGGTCTGAGCAACGACTCTTAGGAGAACTTGGCACAGCTAGAAACTTCAGTATATTCTTTAAGCTTAATATCCTAATAATGTTTTTGGTAGAGAGAAGAATGCGGTAGGGGCAACTGTAACAGAAGTTGTTCTGCTGTGAGTTTTTTCCCAATGGTCTAAGTGTGTACTCACTGGGACCTATCATCTCCTTGTCCTTCCCTTTGCACTTTATATCATAACTTGAAGAGTTATGTCGTAACTACTGAGGTCCAGACCTTGTGTTCCCCAGCCCAAACCAAGAGCTGGGCTCAGACTGGGAAACCCCTGAGAGGCCAGGGCTGGCTGAGGGAGGCAGGAGGTGTGTTGTTAGCAGGGCTCCCCTGGGGAAGCAGTCATAGAGGATATGTCTTCCCTGCCCATGACAGCAAGATAGCTCCAGCAGTCCATTGCTTTCTTAAACGGATTCACAAGCAATCACACAAGGAGGCAAAAATAATAGTATTTTTCTTTAAATGCAAGTAGGGTTAGAAAGCTGGCCCTGCTGTTGTGATGGCAGCGCAGTGGGGCAGCACGATGAGCTGTAGCTGACAGGAGCTCAGTGAGGAGTGATCTTCCTGCAGCACAGCATGGCGACAGGTCGTCTGGGTGACATTACACAGCTGAGCTGGTGTGTGTGTTACTGAACTGATAGCCAGTGCTGGCACAGCTGAGAATTGATAATTGTGAATGGCACCCAGTGCTTCTCAGCACTTTGGTGGGAAGCCTGGAAAGCTTGCAGCTAGGCCCTGGTACAGGCATGGGTGTAATGGAGGAGCAATCACATGCTTGCTCTGTGACCTCTCACTTTTACTTATTGAGTGAGAAACTTCCCGTCCACTCCAGTACAGTCTGCTAATAGGATAAAAATCTCCGGTTGTGTTTGCTCCTGGGAAGAAAAGCAGGCCTCTCCATCCCAGTTATCTCATAAACAACATCAAGCCTGAAGAGGTGGCAGGGGAAGGGAAATGTTTCCAACTGGGGAACTGAACTGAAAATAGCTGTGGCACTGAGTCTGCCTGCTGATTACAGCAGCTCTTCGGTTAGCAGGATTGTAGAGATAAATCAACAGATTAGACAAGCGGCCTTTCAAATCCTGAGGCCTACATTCAAATTCAGCTTAAGGGCCCATGGGTGTTTGCAGTGCTGCTCACATCCTCATTTCCATCTTCACAGTTCACAAGCCGCAGCATGATGTACCTCACTATTCCTTGTCTGCTTGAGGAAAGACTGCAGTCAGATGTGACCCTCTAAGTGCAGACTGTAGAGGTCTGCAGGGGCCCAAAGATAGGTACACCTGGGAGTTACTGGAGGTCAGGATGGGGATGTTACCAACTGCATTAAAGCCCAGAGGCTGAAGTAGCAGAAGGGTAAAAAATCAGAACAATGCTGCAGTGGCAGAGCTGTGTGGGTCTTCACAGATGTGTAGATCAAAACCAAGTGTATGACCTAGCTGTTTCAAGAACCACCAGCAGAATAACAGGGCTATGCCAGGTCACCAATGACTTGCTTTAGCAACACAGCTGTGTGAGGGAAGCTTGCATAACACCTGCCCACACTAAGCTCAGCTCAAGCTGTTGTTATCAGTCCCTCGCTCTCCTGCATGCTAGAAGTATTTGCAAACTAGGAATCTATTATTTCAAGGCCACTATAAAATGCCTGTTTCTCTGGATTGGGGTAATTGACCTATTCTCAGTGCCCTACTCAAAAGATGTAAAAGCTGTAATTACTGGTTTGAAAAGCTGACTTTAAGGACAAATCTCTTTAACTTGAATTCTTTGCTTTTCTACTGGCTGCACAGTAACACACAGCCTGCCCAGCTAGCATGTCTCATGCTTCTGACTCATGATATTGTGATAATAGTGTCTAGTATCAGGCTAGTCATTATGTTAGCAAAAGTGTCTGAGAACACTACATGCAGGAGCAGCAACAAAATTGCAAGCATTTTATTTACTAGGCACAGAAGAAATTTAACAGGTTAGGGTTTAAAAACAGAATTTTATATGCATTTCATAATAGAAGAGGTGATTTCCATTTCAGATCATGAAGCTGAATAGAATCTGTCCATGAATACAACTTCAAGGGTCTAGCATTTTCACACAGCCCTGGCTTGAAAGTGACTTATACCTAATGCGCATATTTACCATATCTGTCCATCAGTGAACTGAACTTCTTGATCATTTACCATCAGGAAGGCATTACTCACAGTCTTTCTTATGCATCCCAAATGAATGCTGCTATTAGAAAACATCCACACTTGCCGAGAATTAATCTCTCTCAGGCATCGTCTGTACAATGGGACTGCTTAGATGAACAGGGACAGCCTTGCTGCTCTTTTGATAATATTAATGCTCAAATATTTTAAGTCACTCCTAAATGATGTCTTCCAGCATAAAATAAACATATGCTACTCTTCCAGCTTGTAGTTGTATTTCAGATCAAATATTCAGTCACTGTTGTTCTTTCCTACAACTTCTTCACTGTTGACCCAGCTCCTGCCCAGTTGCCCTGCCTGTCCTCTGAAATAGTAGAATTTGTCCCCCACATTCACTTTTCATGTGCATGATAGTCTGCCAGCAAGGGCCAGCCTCCAAGAGAATAATTTCCTTCTTCAATACAAGACAGTCCTCTGAGAGATCTACATTCTCGTTAGCTCAGCCCAGGCACAATCCCTGCCCAAGCTTCCCTGCTGCCGGTCTGTATGAGTTCCCCTTGGGAAAGATTTGCACTGTGAGCTGCCGATTCACTGAACCATCCAAACACAAGTACAGGCCATGCTGTCCTGACATATCCTCTTATGTGCTCTTGCTCACAAACCATCGGCCACTGGCTGAGTCTTCAGGTGTCACCAACCTTGAAATGGCTCGTGACAGACAGGGATGTCATAAAACAGCTCAAGCTGCATCTCAGTCGCTTTGAAGCTTGGCAATCTAGGTGGTGAGCAGCACTCCCTGGAGTGTTTCTGATGACCTAAGCAGATCAAGTTAGAACTGGCTTCTGTAATTTTTTTGCTTCTCCCAGACTCAGCAGGGAAGACAGATTCACAAGGCTGTGAACTGAAAGAACAAAGATGCTTTTGCTGAAGTAGAGATCCTCCTCCAAGTTACTGATTCACCACCCAGGTGTATATTTGTGTGCATGGGCAGATGCAGAAGTTCCCCCATGCACAGGAATTTAAGGAAGCGCATGACCTACCTTAAAACCACATTTGTGCTTGCAGCTTATGCGCTGATAATTTTCATTATTAACAATGTAAGTGGTCAAAATACAAGTGTCATTGGGATTATTAGAGGGACGAAAGCAATGTAAGTCAGAAGGATATTTTTAGTTGCTGGTTATACTGTCTCGAGGGCACTTTATTGTTAATTATTTTATTCATTTTGTTTCATCAACTTTTGTATCCCTTCTCAGTACATTAGCTACAATGTTTGCAGCTCTCATGCACCCATTTGTTAGGTACCTGCCAGACCAGCCTTCAATATTAGAATCATTTTGATTTTCAAGTGATGTGCTCCTGCTTCGTGTGTCCATGTGTCATTGATGGGGTAGATTCGAGCACACTTAATGACACTGCTGCTTGCCTCAACCTTCCTCTGTTAAAAATCTTAATGAGTGAGAGAGAGAGATCTTGCAGAACCATTCAGAGCATGCAGTTGGGATTTGTTCACCATCACAAAATACTGTTGTTTCAATGCCTTTTTTCTTCTTTCCTTTTTCCTTTCTTTTTCCTTTTTTTTTTCCTTTATTTTATTTTATTTTATTGAATTGTTCCATTTCTCCAGAATTCTGTGGGGAACTAGAGAGGTTACAAAAAAGTATTAGACTGACACCAGAAACTGAGGCTATAAACCACATCCTGGCAAGTAAATGCCTTGCACTTTGGCATATTAGCTGTTGTTCCCAGCGAGGCAAACAAAACAAAACATTTATCAGACAAGAAAACAAGTTTAGGAGATCGCATGAGGATCCACATTTAAGAGAGAGACATCTTTCAATATCTGTTCTGATAGCAGCTCCGTCACCCTGTGACCCAGCCCATCTGTCCTTCAGCCACAGGGATTGAAGCAGGTCGCTTCCATAGCCCTGGCAGGCAGAAGCTCTGCAGAGCAGTGGGTGAATGGGCACCCAATGTAGACTGAGATGTTAGCTCAGCAGAACAAGCAGTTACCCAGGGAAATCACTCATTTTGCCTATCTTAACAGAGTTAAACTTCTTTCTGGAAGGTCCTACATCCTGTGCTTCTGAGATACTTGAGATAGGACAGTTCATGCAAAAAATACCTCTGCCCTCCTTGCAGGGAAGCACAAGGAGAGTTTTAAGTTCTTCCTTTCATATACAGATCAGAGCACATCTGAGGCTTGCAAAGGCCATCTCTTGTCAGGGCCGGAAGTTTGGCTATGCTTGTTATGTATCTTCTCTACAAACTGCATTCCACTCACTGGCTAAAATGAACAAATATTTGTGAAATGATGCATATTGCTGTCAATGGTACTGTAAAAAGTAGAAAAATGACAGCTGTTTAAGGTAGCTGAGATGTCTGATGTACTAAAATAAGTCTCAGGAAGATTAACTAGTGGCAAGGTAGTGCATTCATAGGTGCACAGTAATCTGCATGTGTTAATGACAGATCTGTTAATCACATGCCTGTACATCTGATACAAGTCTCTCTCTTCTGTTCGTCTTTGTGTGTCATGTAAGTTCATCAAGCCCATGGCTGTGTCCCCTCAATGTCATAGAATATGTAAGAGCCTATGGAGACACTCTGGATGGAGAGAAGGACATGTGACAGCAAGTTTTTTTATATGAAAGATATATACTGCAATTTATACTGTAAAATGTATAAATTATATATAAGTGAAATGTCAGACTTATCTCAGTACTGGCAATGTTCCTACCTCTGCTCCTGTTAGTACCCAGTGCTGCACTGCATCAGACTTCTCCACACGGTCTTACTGTAAGAAGCCCTGTTACTAAATCCTAGCTGTTCTATCTTTGCTGCTGGTTCAGTGGTGTAAAGGTCTTTTTACCGAAAGCCCTTCTGGTTTTGATTGAAGCAGATGCAACTGACAACCACTTCATGGCTCTTTGTTGCTATCCTGGATGTGACCTTGAGTGAAACTGCAACTCAAGCTCTCTCCTAATTGCAGTCATTTGTATGTAATCCAAAATTAGGTTATTCAAAGTGTTTATATTACGTGAATTTAATGCTTTGATGTGTGTGTAGTACCATCTTTATGAATATTGGCCTCTGAGTCCTCGACAAGAATTTTCGAAGTATTTTCAGATTTTCTAGGGTTTTTTTATTTTATTTTATTTTTTTTGTATTGTGTTAGATTCATTGATATATTCTGTCTGTCTTTGGGAGCTATGTAACCACCAAGATCCTGCTTATAATTCAATTCCCTTTCCTTTTCTCCTGTAGAAGCCTTCCTAATTGCAGAGCTCCTTTTCAAAACAGAAACTCTGAAAGAGTTCCCCAGTCACAACTATTCTATTTTTCTGAAAAAAAAATCAGGAATAGATCTCAAGAAAACTATTCATTTACCTCTGCATGGTTTACTCTCTGCATGCTGCTTGCATTTAAGAACATGCTCGCTGATTGTTCCTGAGACACTGTATGCATGTAGCAGAATAAAAGCTGTATCTTATTTAAATTAATGAATAAGATGAGTGAGTACAGCATTTCCAAACAGGCAATGAGAAGAGGAAAGCTAGGCAATATTCACATATTAATTAAAATGAGAGCTCTCCACTGAAAAAAAGATGAGTCGATTGATATTCTGGCAGCTGCCCGCAAACTCGTTCATGGAATGATGGGCAGGAGAGGCACCGCGGGAAGCAGGGTTCTTACTGCAGACAAAGTCATTCACTTGATGCACATTCTGGTAAAGGAAGCAGCCTGGATATTGCAATTTATTCTTGTTGTGCTTGATGGAAAAAAGAAATCTTAAATCTCAGCTGGAGAATTCACGAGACTTCTTTACTCTTTAGATTTGCTTTATAGTTCTGTGGACTCCCACCTGGGAGACATTAGCATCAGTAGTAACTATAGTACTTAGTGCTTATTGTAATGTGTTTAATCTGCAGATCTCAAAGAGATTTGCAAGGTGAGTGCAGAATTATAATCCCCATTCTAGAAAAATGGAACAGATATCTAGAAAGGCTTCATCATATGGCCAAGGTTACACAACAAAGTGATGAGGTGACATCAGGTTCGTCTGACCTCAAATACCAGCATGGGTGAAAGGGGTGATTTAGCCCTTTATTTTGTAATGTCATATAATACCAGCAGAAGTTAGAGTGTTGCAAGAATCACAGTCCAAGTGAGCATATCAAAATGCACAACCAGGTGTGTTTTTCCTTGTCTTAGTCTGAAAACCCACTGCAGTTCTCTCTGAACATGAATGAACATGCTGTTGAGCTTCTATACTGTTCCAGGTCAGGTACCTAAGGTAAATGCCCAGCCTGCCCATGTAGCTGAGGGAAACATCCATGAGCCATTCAGAAAACCTGTGACAGGATCCTCTCTGTCTCTGGAGCTTAACACAGACAGCTAAATCAGAGATGTGAAGTCAGGCAATGTGAATAGCCTCTGACATATCCAGTTCTGAAACTAATACCAAGGTCTGCAAGGTCATTTAGTATTGTATCCCATTAACATTTGTGAAAAGTATATGCTTTGGCTATATTTGTGGAACCTTTGCCCAAACATCATATTTTCTAGGTTTTAAGTTCTCACTGTGAGATTCATTAAAGTCAGATTCAACAACAAGAAGGTGTGGCAGCATTATAATCCATGGAGATAAATCTGAATGTTAGAATTACTTCCACTGCCAAAATGACAAAAGTGCCATAAATGGAAGACGCAACAGTGGCGGTGATATTTCTGAACGGGGAGTATATATTATTCTCTAAGTTTGTAAAGGAACAAAATATTTCAGGGCTACACAGATGGGCATTTGATGGCACTAGCTTTTTGCTAGAATGGTTGGCTGTCTCTTGGCAACCTGCCATCTAATAATTTATTACATGTCCACAGGGCATTTGGTTGGAGGGACATATGTTAGTGCAAGTGTAGAGCTGCTATCAAAGCTCGATGCCAGTGACATGGAACAGAGGCTCTCAAAGGGTCTTTGAGAGGCACATCTGTCTACAGCCATTCACAGACTGCAGATTCTTTGTCCTTATTTCTGTCTGCTGGGCCCCAGAACTAGAATTGACTCAACATGAAGCATATCTCAGGTTTATTTTTAAGGAAGTAGCTAGATAGCATTTGCTGCTTTAGTTGCTGCAGGAATGCTGTGTAAGTAACGTGAAATGAGAGTGTAGGTAGTTCAGGAGGAAAATTCTGTCTTCAGAGATGAGCCACACTGTGGAGAGATGTAAGAAGTGCAAACATTTCGGAAGTAACGGCAGAGTATAAAACATACTGGCCCTCATGGTTTGTATTCTGTTGAAACCATGAAATACCTGCATGCTTTTAAAACGTAGTTTCACTTCCCTTTAGAAAGAAATTGCTGTACTGCCTTGAGAATGTGTAATTAATGGGAGATTTCATCAACCAGAGCAAATTATGGTTGTGATCACTAAGGATAAATCCAAAAAAAGATTGCCGTGTTAGCAAAGCCACCATGATTTGCCCCAGGGAAATGTCTGATATGGTCTTTGGTATCCATCCCTGTGTGGTTGTTAGTGGTTCACTGTACTGATTTGGTTTGGTTTGGTTTGGTTTGGTTTGGTTTGGTTTGGTTTGGTTTGGTTTGGTTTGGTTTGGTTGAAGCAAGCTGCCTGTTCCCTGTGCTCACTGCCCTTTAGTTGCACTGCTGCTCCTGGTGCAGTCAGGCAAAGGCAAACTGCCCAGTGGAAATGCCTTCTCGCTCCTTTAACAACCTGCTGTCACATGTGCTAAGGAGTCACCTGTATACAGTATAGGTATTTCATCATTGAACTACTACCCTAAGGTATAACTTAATACCCTAAGGTACTGGGTGGGCAATTGAAGTATATGCGCAGGGATACAGTGTCTGTGGTGTACTGTGGGTACTGAAGTGCCTTGAAAGACAAAGCATGTGGTAGGTGGAAGATCTACAGGTCTCCTTGAAGGTTGAGGCCCACACTGCATCTGGCAGAACCCAGCCCTGCGGGGACCTATGATTTGGGTACAAGCAGCTGATTTTTTGAATTTGACTAGGAACAACTCCTGTAAGAGTGCATAAGTCACTGATCACATATGGGGCAGGAGGCGAGGCACGAGAATTTCCACTGCTGAGTCACTTTGTGCCTGGGTAGGAGGAAATACCCTTTTGTCTTAGCTTCCAAAATTATAAGGGGAAGTGGCCATTGAGATGGCATAGCCTGTATAGCATGATCCTGAAGATAACTCTGGTCTGGACTAGAGCCCACCATTTAGAAAGACATTTCTTCATGATTATAACAATCCTGTGGGTATTCACCACCAGCATTCCTGGTACGTGGTTCCGATAATTAATTACTCTGACTGCAAAAAGTGCCTGCCTTGTTTCTAGACTGGAGTGTGGGCACAGGGTCTGTGTCTTTGAGAGCTGAATCAGATAAGAAAGCCATGTGGGCAGTGTTTGGTCTACTTATCTCATATTCAGCCCCAGTTTATACTCTTCTGCAGCATCTTCTGTTTTCAGGATTTGTTAACTGGCCTGAATCAACCTCATAGCAGCTATGCACATGATTATCCCTGATACTGAAGGTGAAGTGAGGTGTCACATAGAGTAAGTGATTGTCCTGCTGAGAACATATCACATTTGGGATTACAGTCCTAGTCTCCTGTCTGTCCTGGCCTTTAACTTCTGGCCATCGCTCTTCTTATATGTGGTAACTTCTTAATACTTTTTATTGTCTTTAACATTTTCTGTAAGTGCCTGGGAGTTAATGCCAGTGACTAGCCTGAACCACAGAAGAGACAAAGAAAAAACAGAGAAATGTGTTTACTCCAACAATTGCATCAGTTTTGGAAGTTTCTTGATATTGGAAAAAATTAGGAAAAGAACCAACAGATCTCATTCAAAAGTAGGCCAGTCCAGATCCTGGCCCTAAGGATCAGGGCATAACTTTGGGACAAATTGTGATTGCCTTAGACTCATTGATTTTGTTATGTCAGGCATTCAAAAAAGAAGAGTTTTGCTATTGAAATCGCTGGAAAAAGGGTTTGACCCATAAACTTAGGTACAAGCACTTCATATTCTCAGAAGACAAATATAAAAAAGAGCGTAAAGCAAGAGAAAGCTGTCCCCTGATGATCTGTTATAATATTTTTTACTTCCATATACCTTTGTTCTTAGTTTTGTACTTTTAATTCACATGATGAACTTTTCTGACAGAAGTGGATGTCATGTGCAAGCTGAGTTCCTTGTTTTTTTCTTTTGCCTGTCACTGGCTGCATGTTCTCTATTGATGTCTTGTTCCTGGTACTTGACCATCTTGTCTGTGAAAGGAAGCACTCCAGCTGGCTTGCCTGATAAGAAGAAAGGAAAGTTTTCTTGGTTTAGTCACTCCACAGAAACCCATGGTAATGTTCCACTGCACTTTGTGTCCACACTACGTATATTTGTATTTGTGTTTGTCTATATATCTCTATACAGACTGACACATAATGTATCTTTGTATACTTCTGCATGTGCGTGCCTTGCTTTTTCTATTGCTTGTGCAGTGTCCTCTTCATGCTCTCAAGATAATAAGCTGTTCTGCAAATCAATCACTTGCTAATGTCTTCAAGATTGTTTTCCATCTGCAAATAAGCTCAAATATGTCTTGAAAGTGCTTTACCTCATCTTCAAAGATGACTTGCCAAATATCAATGCTTTGTTTTTTTTTCCTTAAGGGCTTCATCTGGACCAAAAATTTTAATTATGAATGTTGTTTTTTCTTCCAGTGTACCTGAATCTTCCATGCATATCAAAATTCAAAAACAAAATTCAGTTGATTTCTTTATTCATCTTTCTGAACGGACAAGATTATTAAAACATGTAGTCTTTGTAAGGAAACATGCGCCATTAGAGTCCAGTATTTCATGGTTTTGTCTAGAGTGCTAGAGAGATCATTATTTCATATGGGCTATGTTCCTAAACAACACAGTACAAGAACTTTAGATTTCCAGAGACATACACTGGAGGCACTTGCATCATTGGGATGGCATGCAAGAAGGATTCTGACGGGGCATTTCTACCACAATGTTCTCAGATCAAGAACCCAAGACTTCTTTGAAAGAACCTTCTGATATATTTCTAACTTCTGAAAGACTACCTGGGCCCATAGTTCATTAAACATCTGCCCAACTGGAATGCAGAACATATTTATTCAGTCTCTCTTTGTGCTAACTACTCACAAATAGATATTTTCTTATTAATAAGTAACCTGTTTTGGCAAGCTATTAGAAGAATCTCCAACAGCAAATAGCTCATGCTGCCAAGTCTCACCTGAGGTGTACATCCAATGCAGCTCCTGTTTTGAAGTTCTGTTGGGCATCTGAGAGTTCTAACTCCTCCATTACTCAGTTTGAAGTATCTTTTTCTATATATTTGAAAAGAGGTGGAAAGGGAAGGGGATCCTATCCCTTCTCCTACCGTAAGTTGAATGTTTGTATACTGAAGGAGTTATTACAGCTCATACAGGAGCTGGGAGAAATTCATGGAATGGAAACTGTGAATCTTTTTGATCTGTAGAAGCAAATAAAATAGTAAAGTCTCATAACAGATAGAAGATGTGACGCCTCCTTGAATCCCAGTGAGATAGGTTCATACCTAAGATTGCTTTCATTGGGTGGCTATTCCATGCCATTTCTGTAAAAGTGTAGGAGATTCTCTCCAGTTTTTATTTTATGGCTGTCAACATAAAATCTCTGCCATAGTTCATTAGTTTCTTTGTTGGTAATAGCTGAAAGGGTCTAGGAGTCTGAATTCCCCTCTTTATCCCTACAAGTCCAGGCTCTATGTGTAAGGTTAAAACACACTAATGGTAGTATATGACAGATGAGCCATCAGTATTATTTATGTGGTACTTGCAGTCAGGCTAACAGAAGCCTTTTACCTGAATACCTATCAGTCTGGTACTTGTTTTTTGCACTCCACCCCAGAAGAGATGGGAGGGCAGTAAGATGGTTGGGCTGATGCAGGTAAAGAGGCATCATCTTAAGTGTTCATTGAATTAAGCAAACATTTTTTTCTTACTTTTGCCAGTTTCTCTGTTATTCAGTGGTTCTCATTCATAAAATTTCTAGGAACTGACTCAAAAACTAAGCAAGCAGCTGGCTCTTCCCCATTCTTTAGCATTTGAGTAACCAATGTATGTTCCAAAAGTCTACCCACCCAGCCTGTGCAGGGAGGCAGCAGATGTACTCAGCTAAGGGCTTAATCCTCAGGGGCTGCAGCTGAGGGTCTTTTCATTAAGGCTGATGTGATTCATTAATAGATGTGTCAGGTTCTAATGGCCAACCCTCTCTTTTTCTTCCCTTTGACTCTTACAGTGAGCATGCCCACCAGTGAGACTGAGTCCGTGAACACAGACAACGTCCCTGGAGCAGATATTGAAGGCGAAAACTGCGGTGCTAGGCTAGCGTGAGTACATCTACACAGTTATATGTGTGTAGGGGCTGGATTGAGCGTTGTGGTTAAAAGCCAAGGCAAATGTCAGACTGAGGGGAAGGAAACGACACTATGGGTGAAAAGAGAGGATGGAGAAGATCTGTTGGTCCCAGTTCTTATCTTATTTGCAACGTAAACTCACTTTGGACATTAGTGGAGAGGCCCTGGGATTACACAGATATAAATAAATTATGGAATTCCCAGGGTAAGCAGAGCTGGGTTTGCATAGTAGCTAAAAGAAGAACTGATCAATAAGTGTTCTTATTTTAAAATTTGCCTTTAGTGATGGTTAATCAAATTCAGCATATGCAGACCAAACAGTGGAATTGACCGGTATAATTTAATTTCTCTAACAATTTCTCTACACTTTACAGTGCCTTGTGATAGAAATAGACTTATGATAACTCCCATCCTGCAGCCTGAATTACACCCTTAAAGAGCTGAGCACAGCATCATAGTAAGAAGAAATGTCTTAGTTGGGAGGAAATAATGCCTCCTCAAAATCACACCATTGTAGTTAATGGACAGGCTCAACAGCATGTGAGATAGCACTTATGGAAGACATTTATACTGTAAGGTATATTTTTTAGCACCACAGAGAGCATGAATAGACCAGAGGAGTTTTTTACTCCCTTTTGCGTGACTTGAACAAGAATTAAACTTAAGCTGCATGGGAATGTATTTCTCCCCCTAGATTTCCATGAAAAATGGACTAAGTGCTATGTGCTATGCTGGAATATTTTGAGGCTCTCTCCTGTCCTTGGGCATACTTTTCACCCTTCAGTTTGATCAACTGGTGATGATAAGTGCGTAAGAAAAAACTCCATTTCGCCAGACCTGTGATCCAGTGTTCAGCTCCTGACAGTGACAGGAGGGCAAGCACGCAAGCCGGGTCACTTCCTGCATTTCGTTCCACTTTCACTGCTCCTGAATTCATGTTTATTGTATTAGAGATCTTAGAGGAGACGCTTCCTTTTTTGCCTTTAGTGGCCATTTATGGACCTGTCAGCCATGGATTTATCTGAAACTGCTAATGCTACCTGTCCTCACAATCTCCTGTGGCAACAGCTTTCAGAAGCTCACTACCTGCTGTGTAGACAAGTACTTTAGTGTTTTAAGCTGATATACTACTACTTTCAGTCAATGCCCTTTCTTCCTTATACTGTGAGATTTGGCGATCAACAGTTCTGCATGCAGCTAATCTATCACTTTCATGACTTCATAAACCTTAATTGTATCTCCCACACACACCCCTGCCCTTCTGCTCTGTGAACTGAAGAGGAGGAGATCTTATCTGCATTGCAAGATATGATATGGGAAATATGTTATAAATTTAATCTGCTTTCCTGAAAGTGTCAGCCAGTGGCTTACAAACCCTAGAAGAAATTATGATAGCTTTCCTTCACTTCCTTGCTGTTATCTACCTGCTGAGTCTGGCATTATAGTTTAGATTATGAACCTTTTTCGGAAGGAACCGGTCTAGGTCTATTTACAGCACTAAGGCAGTAGTAGCTCTCCCTTTAGCACCCCACAGAGCTGCCTGTGCTCTTGTCACATTATAGGAAGCAGCAGCTGGATATGTGACCGTTTCTTCCAGCTGGATCCAATTTGGAGAACCTTCTATTCTGCAGTTATGGTTCCTAACACAATGGGTCCCCTGGTGCTACGCGGTGACAACAACAATGGCAACTGTTACTATAAAGTTGCATATATTTTTAATATTACAGCTTGCTTTCATTTAATGTCCTTAATCCCAAAGGATCCTAAAACACTTTATGAACTGTATGTGCAAAGATTGTTTTCACAGCGTTAGAGTTTAGCCACCTTCAGGGTAAATTGTGACAGGTGTTTAAAAACATAAGGGGAAAGGACAGAAGTGTACAAGGAGGAGTATGAGGGATAAGTTGTTTTGTACTGAAACTGTATGGGGATTTTTGGCAAATAGAACGTAATTCTGAAAGCTGGAATGTGGCCAGGAGAGCTGAAGTTTAACCCAGTTCTAAACATAATCATGACTTACAGTGGAGTTTACTTAAAATAGTCCAACATATCCCCAGGAGAATGACAGTCCTGGGGTCTGGCACAGTGCTTGCTATGCCCACAGCGTTAGGAGAAGAGACAGTTACGTCCAACTCATTTTAACAAAGAGGGCATAGAAAGATGACAGGAAAATGGAACTTCATTTCTTCTTCCTATGTTGTAAATCTTAAAAATAGTGCCTAAGTTTCACCAAAGCAAGACGTGAAATTCAGGGAGATAAAACAGTTTCCTTGCCACTTTCCACTTCATTTGAAAGTAGGTGGTATACAGTAGGGAAATTGAAATCTGTTATTGAGAAGGGGATTTTTTACCCCGTGCCCAAGGACATTCAAGATCCTCAAGGCCTCACTGAGATTGCTTTTCATCTCTAAGAGATGAATGGGAGCCTTCAACCAGGAAAATGAATAACTGTATCACTATATTTGAAAGTCTGGCATAACATACACGTTTTGTTAATGCTTCCTGGTTTTGTAAACTTGTAGAGCTGCAAATTCTTCACTTACAGGTGAATTCAAATTCATCTTGAATTCTGATGCTTGGACTTCACTTTGGTTTGTTTGGTTTACAGCACTGCACACTCAGGTGGAGGGAGAAACCAGCTTTCCTGGTTTCAAGAAGTATTATGTCCTTACTGAGCCTCTGTTTATACCTCTCATAGGCTAGTATTCCTGCTGGAACATATGAAATGTAAGCAAGGATTTCAGAATTGATTTGAGTAGTAAGTAACTTCAATGGAACCTTAGAGCATCAGAATGTGGCCGGTGCTTCCAGTAATTAACTTAATGCTGTTCAAGGATAGGAATAGTTCATGTGGGAAGTTGAGCTTTTCAGATGAATTCCTCGTGTAGTACCAAGTGACTTTCAATAAGTGTTAATAATTGTGGTCATGCCATCCTGGTTCACTCTAGTTGAAGATTAGGCCCTGGCTTTTGAGCAGTTGTCTTTCCTCTGGAATCTGTTTCTGCAATTGTAATGGCTAGACAAGTTTTTTGTTCAGTTGTTGAGTTTCAAGTATTGCAGATGAGCTTAATTTTTACCAACCGACTAATATCACCTAGTGGCCATGAGTCCCCATTGTTTTGTTGTAGACACATTTTTTCCCAGAGGGCAGAGACTGCACGGGGCAAGCTGCAGCTAGACATGACTTAAGCATTAGGGCGATTAAAAGTCACAAGTAATATATTTGTTTATTTAGTGGCATCAGGCTGTTAGGACATTTAACCACCACAGCAATACTACCACCACCACGGTTACAGGCTGACCTTGCCATCAGAATGCATGCATGATAAAAAGAAAAAGTGCCTAGGATACTGAAGGAAAAAGCATTTTTATTGAAGATAACTCAGAATTACTGGCTGTTCGTTTTGTTCTTATAAAAAGCTGTAGATCTTTGAAAGGCATCATCTGTGAATGACAGAAAGATCTGCTTGAGAAGCCAGGCTCAAGCATGCCTTTTGGAAAAGGAGAGCTTCCCTGACAGCCTTTCTCAGCTCCACAGAGACATATGCTGCATGAGATCAGGAGAGTACTTCTCAAACACACTCTGCCTCCTACTGATGAATTGTTTCAAAAAAGCTTTTATTTCTATAGTACCCATACTATAGAAACTGCTTTCATCAGCTGTGCTGTCTGGAGCAATGCCAGCCTTCAAACCAGCAGAAGGAGTTTCAGGAGGAATCTAACATCTAATCTCTTTGCTTATTGCGTAAATCCGGTTTCTTAAAACTAAAACAAACAAGCAAACACAAACTTCATTCATATTCATCCCTAGTATAATTCAGCTGCCGTCAGGCGAGCTGTGACAGGGAGTATTTGCTTTCCTAACATGGGTGCTACCTTTATCAGGTGTCTGAATTTGAAAAAGGTTTTGTAGGGTTCCATAAGACATTGGAAAATGTCCCTCAATTTCCAGTATATCATCCCTGTCATGATATTGCCTTGTACTGCACTGACATCTGCCCTGTAGTAGGAACACAACAGCTTTTATCCTCAAGGACAATGTCTGGAAGTGGAACTTATCTTAATTCTGGCATGTCACAGGTTTAATAACCTGTTGCCTCCAGGTACAAAGAAATGTGTTTTCTTTACAACAAGTATCAGTGAGATAAACCTAGAACTAGGAGCAACAGGCTTCTGTTTACAGGATGGCCTTATATCCAATACTGAGTAATTTCTCCAAGCTTCTACGGTTACTGCTCAGCGGGTCTTAGATTCCTCCCTGTTGCTCATAATCAACAGTAATCTGTTCTGTGCAGGATGGCAGCGTACGTAATCTTCCAATACAGCCAGAATGCTAATTTTCTAATACAGCCATGCAAATCTGGAGTGCCACAATAGTACTCGCTTTTATACATATGTATTAGCTAAAAAAGAGACCTTTGTGGAAACTAAGGTTTCACAGAGCCATAGCAGAAAACTGAAGCACTTGAGCTCAAAGGGAAAGAGAGCTTAAAATGATCTATGTTCACTGAAATAATAAGCCACTTGGCATTTTCACCTTGGCTGGGATTTCTGTGTATTTGGGGGACAGTTCAATTGCTTTTCCACCTAAGAGGGTTAAAACAATATAAGAGGATAAAGCAAAATTAACGGCCTACACTGGCTTTTCAACTGAAAGTGCAGCGTCCTTTAAATATTATGAACAATGGAAGTTTTCCTTGGCAGCTGAGCCATCAGTGATTTTCCCTTGGTGTTTTTCTGGCTGTGCAATAATTCCTTATGCAGGTTTTGCAATAATCAGTATCGGAGCCAGTGGTAAAGGGGAAAGAGCCATTTTGCTTGCAGGTTCACTGCAGTTGCTGGTGGTTTTGACCTAGTGAGAAGATAGCCTCCTTGGAGTACCTAATTCTTACATCAGGAGCAGTGGTAAGAAAAGTCTGCCAAAAACTCTGAAACCACTGCTGACTTGAAGGAAAACACACGAGATCAACCCTTATGTGTCAGCCTTAGCTACTGCTCTGCAATTTATTTACAAGCATGGCGTTTTTGGTATTCACAGTCAGCTCTAGGTGTGTGTCTAAAGGACAGTAGCATGTCACTGTGGAAGAGGTATTACCTTCCTGCTTCAGATTCTGTGACAGGTCTTACCTGTGACTGTCATAGGGAGAACTAGATTATTCACTAAATTCTGAAGAGCTGGCCTGTTTTCTCAGTCTGTTTTTCAGCATAAGAAGGCCTAATAAATAGCAAACCAGCTCACTTTTAAGAAGATAGATCCAGTTTTCTTATGGACATTCTGTAGATTCTTATTGCTGCTGGCTAACAGCCACCTCTCTCTTGAAACCAGCATCACTCCCTTTGGATCAGCGTGTTCTCCCATGCTTGTGCAAGAATGGCAAGCAGGAGGATCTCAGTCCACTTCAGAGTTCAAGTTCTCTGGGGCCAGTCTTCCATTCTGTTTTGTCAGAAGCTTTTAATAAATGGTCAGAAATGAGAAACGGTCACTCTGTGTCCCTGTATAATACTGCAGTATGAATTGCATTATAGAGATAGCATGTGGCAGGATGCAGGTCCATTGGTTCAGTATGAATCACAGAGATGTAGCTGAGCATAGGACTTAGCCCTAAAACTTTATTGTACTGAGAGATTGTTAGGTGTGCAGCATGCATTCCTGAAACTGCCATGTCACTATATAGTCTTGTCCTAGGAATGTGTGGAAAAGGATCCTGGTATGGGCATCTTCTCTTCAGGGATTCCAGCATCCTTACTAGAAGCAATGAAATGCCCTTCCATCAGCAGGAAGATTGAAAGGGAGAAATGCAACAAATCCAAAGATTTGTTGTGCTGCTTTGTCTCTCAGAATATGGGATATCTCACTACATTTGAATTATGCTCATCATCCTGAGCTTACGTTGATAAAATCTTCAAATTTCACTGTCTCATCTCTATGTGGTACATAACCAGCTACGGTTAGAAGAGTTTTGGAAAATTAAACGTAGCTAGTCAAATGATAAAGGTCTGATTTCTGTGTTACCTTTCTAAATCATAATCTGAGCTACATAGATCCTACGACAAAAACACTCAGTAGTGATCTGAAACAATTTTCATGTAGAATCCAATATCATGATTTAAAAAAAAGAAAAAAAAAAATTTCTCGAGACATACCAGAACTGTGCACCCCCGAGGAAGCTCTCTTTCTTCCAAAGACGTAAAGCATCTGGATTATCAGAGGTGCAAGAGATCTGTGTTTAAACTCATAGCAGAGGATCTGAACCCCTGTGAACACCATGAACCCCTGGCAAGTGCCAGTTTGTACTGTCATGAAGAAGCCACTTGACAGCCTGAAAAATGCCATAAAAGCATTTTTGAGTGTGATTTAGTTAACTCTCATTGTGAAAGGCTAAGGCTTCTTGATCATAGGTGTCATTTAAAAATGTTTCAGATTAGGGCATAACGTTTTCAAAAGCAGTTATTGTACAATTTGTTTTTCCAAAATTCCATTTCACTCTCGGATTCTGCCTCTAAATATAAATCTCTTCCTCCTCCCTTGTCCTATTCTATATATACATCACACCCACATGTGATAAAGCCTTCTGCCATAGCAGTAAGGCACTGGGGGGAGGGGAATAGCTAACCTGTTGGAGCACTGAATGCACTTGGCTGTTGCTCATAATGCTCCAAAGACGTAATTATCACATGCATGATAAGTACTACACCTGCTACATCTCTTTTGCTTAAATAAATAAAAGATTCCTTAAATGCAACAGAACTCCCTTACTGGGAAGCTATCAGGCAGAG
This sequence comes from Penelope pileata, assembly GCA_013396635.1. Taxonomy (NCBI): domain Eukaryota; kingdom Metazoa; phylum Chordata; class Aves; order Galliformes; family Cracidae; genus Penelope; species Penelope pileata. The sequence goes on along the minus strand of WBMW01001041.1, from coordinate 650,584 downwards.
AGGTCATCAGAGGACTTTGTTCAAGACCAGGTTGGATGGGATCCTGGGTAACCTGATCTAGTACCTAATCTGGTGGTTGGTGGCCCTGCCTGTGGCAGGAGGGTTGGAACCTGATGATCCTTGGGGTCTCTTCCAACCGGGGCCATTCTATGATTAGATGATTCTATGATTCTACGACTTCACACTCCTTGTCCTTCACTTTCCACTGGGCAAGTCCCCCATGACATCCCTCTTGCTCTCTTTCCACCCCACACAAAACATTTTCCCATGAAATTCCTCCTATCTCCTTTTGAGTGCTGAGCCTCATCGTTCATTGCATTATTTTTTCTTTTTCTTTTTCCTGACCTTGTCTGATCCTTCATTCCTATTGCCTGTAAATCTGATCCATTACAGTCAGTAGGTAGAGCTTTTTAAGGACTTTTCAGTGAGATGTTGGCATAGCATTAACATCAAGGATACACTCTGTAGGCACTCCACTAGCCATCCTTATTAAAGTTCCATTGTCTCCACAGCATAATTTAGCATTCTGTTCAGCCAGTGCATTATTTTGTCTTTATCAAAAGACTTCTTGCATGTGTCTGTAAACACGCTGCTGCCTAGTATGCGGCCTAGACAAGCTGCCTGTGACACAGCAAGAAAGATGTGTTCAGTACAACAGCTCTTTTTTCTTAATTTTCTTTATTTTTGGTTTGGACCATCTGCTGGTGAAATGTTCCTATCACTAACATCTCTTCCACAAAAGGAAACTGACCCGTCACTGACTACTTGTCAGTGACTGATGTCCTCAAACAGGGACATGACCTGTTTTAAGACTACTGCAGACAGTAGTGTTGGATGTGTTAAGAATTGCTTTCTCCTATGTCGGCTAACAGTGAATCCATTTTTGAGCCAGTACAGGGAGACCTTTTCTGGCTGTTGTGAACAATGAATCACTTTCTGATCATAGAGGGAACCTTAGGAAATGCTTCCATTCAGCAGAAATATCTTATTCATAGTCACTCTCCAGATTTTCATTTCGTTTGTTATTGGCAGTGGATTTTACAGCTCCCTAAATCATCTCTAACTAATGTTATTGCATCCACATGCCTTTATTCTCTCTCTGCCTGCACCAATGTGTACCTACCGCAAGACAGCCAAAGAATTTCAGGGACTTAGAGGACAAGTGTCAAGCAGAGCAAGATAGTGGTTAGTGAACTAGGATCCGTCTCTAGCTTTGCCTGTGACATCCTGTATAAGGCTAATGAGACTATTTAGGAGAATGAATCTGAGTGCATGGAATTAGATATTTAAACACACATATGGTGGGAATGTGGCTCAACTTTCAGAAGTGCTTAATACCAAAATTTCATTGATAGCAACAGAATTTCTGATTGGTCAGCCCATTTAAATTCAAATTACTTTACATAGGTTGCAAAGACAAGTTAGTATGAGTGTTAGTATCTAAGTACGAAAATATTCACTATCTATTGTTTTTCCCTCAATTGCTGGAAGAAAAAGAAATATTTTTTTCCCCATGGTTTCGTAATGTGTTTATATATCCTGAGGTGATGGGTGATGTATGAGAGCAACAAGTCTGTGTGTATAAAGCCATACATATATATACATATATTTATATATATAAAACCAACTAGTCACTAAAAGAAAAAAGAGTCATACTTGAAAAATAAACTTAGTAGCAGATGTACAGCAGCCCTAGCATTAGGCCAGCCTTTCACCCAAGAGAAAGGCTATTTCACTGATGTCCGTAGGTGGTGGAATCCCATCACAGCATGGCTTCTGCTTCATGACTCCCAGCAAACAACAAGATTTGGATATCAGAGAATTCTAGCTTTGTCTTGTGCCTACATTGCCTTATAGGGAATTCAAAAGGAAAACAGCATACATTCAAAAAATTAATTGAGCTTAACTTTGTTTCTTTCTCTTGCTATTCTCATAAAAGCCTAGGAGGTTTGGGACAGCTTCAGAGACTTTAATGGTAATTCTTGTCTTTCAGGCATCGGATCTCCAAATCTAAGTTTAGGTAAGTAATTTGACTTTTGTTTTCTTCCTTTGCACTAGTTTTGTTTCTTACCTTGTGAAATGGTTTATTCCTGCATCTGTGGGATGCAGTCTTGGTTGTAGGACGTGCTGCCAGACTTGGTAGATTTTAGTCAATCATCTACCAAATATCGATATGCTTTTTCTAAATTCCGTACTGAAATAAGGCACAGTGGCTGCTGAGAATATTTCACTCAAAAATACCGATCTGATTGCTACCTATGTGTCTTGAACCATAAAACATAAAAGCAGAAGGAAAAAAGGTTCAACCACGTAATTACACTACGTCCATCAACATCAACCATGTCTGCTCAAGGTTCTGTTTCCTACACTTTGTTCCATTACTCTGCTCTGCCTGATTGTAAATCTTTCAACTGATGAAGTTTGCTTCTTCAGGTTATTTGTGAAGTGTTCCCTTTTACCATGAGACATGTAGAGTTTTTCTGGTGATATTTCCTTCTCTGTTGACATAAAGCTCTTAACAATGTGAAGCAATCCCCAGGTGATCACCTGTGGGTTTTCATCAGAAAAGCTGTCTGAATCCGTGTAACTTGATTGTTTATGTCCCAGTCCACTTCTGCCTCCTCTGTAGGAGCCCAGTTTCCTCCCTAACACTGAATTCAAAGTCAATTTCATAAAAACGTAAGTTAGCTTTCACAGTAACTGAGACAAGAGACTTAACTCTGACCTTCAGATTACTTAAATAAGGAATATAATGTACATTCAGGAATCTGCATGTGTACGTATCACCCATATGCATCCCTGTGCAGAGCATCACATACATGATCACATCCATACAAGCCATGGATTTAATTGTGTTAGGTGTAAGCACAAGAAAACACTTGGATCACCACATGGTGATGTGTGTGCCCATTAGCGCCCAAATACACGCAAAAGTGTGTGGGATTGCTGATGATTTAAGGACAATGTAAATGCCTAAGTGTTGTCACCATTGTGTATTTGGGAAATCATTTCTTGTCCCCAGTCCACTGCAGAACACACAAGCCTGATTAAATGCTTGAGCTACCTCGACTAGATGCCTTTACAAACTGCAAAGTTAAACAGCCTGGATTTGATTGCCTGTTAAAATGTTGTTGCAAAATTCTCAGCCAGCGTGCAATATGCACATTTATCTCAATGCTGAACTCTGACTTAAGTACGTCCACAGATTATCACTGGAAATCATACGAAAAGACTAATCAAGAAAAGTTCTCTCCTCCTTTGTCCTGTAATGTCTCTGTGTGCATCTCTATGGAGCACACACACAAAGCTATGTATATAATGTATATAATATCTATATAAAACTATTAGTTTTATTATACAGTGGCAAGTGTTGCTTAGAAACTGGTTGCTATGCAAGTTAAATTCTGAAGAGTAGGAGGTGTGTAATTAGCTTTAAATATCTTCTGTGGTTAGTAATTACCCTCAGAAATCAGTGACACAAGAGGATGTGTTCATGGAAGGCAAACTTTAAAAGGTCTGTTGATTAACAAATGGTATCTTAGTTCTAGGCATGAAGGTGAGAAGCTGAGATCCCCTAAGTTTTTCTGCTCACAATTAGATCTGGGACTAGGCTAGGTCCTGAACATTGCTGAATGTTGGATACCTTCCACAGATTTTATTTGATCTCACCTCTCAAAAGGTCCACAGTATACAGTGGACATGTTTTCGTTGACTATCCCTGGGCTGGGCCACGTTCCATTTCATGCTCCAGGTATTAAATAGAAGAAAAATAATGATTTTTACAGGAATTGGGCTGAAACACATCTCAGGATAACTGTGATGGATGTCTTAATCAGATTAAGAGATTGCTTGAAGAGGTTTATTCATCCTTAAATGTTGCAAATTGGTTTAGGACTAACTTTATTCCTAGAGCTAAAGAAAGGATGATCACAATTGTCAACTCAGATGGGAATATTTAGCACAGTGAACTCTAAAGTTATTCTCTACCACTTTTGGACTTCTGGACAATGAATCAAGAGTAGAGTCTCTCTTCACAGGGATTTGCAATAGCCTAAGGATCTCTGTCTGAAAAGCACTTTTCCTTTTTTAATTTTTCAAGTCGCTATTGGCGTCGATGGAATCGATTCTGCAGACGAAAGTGCCGTGCCGCTGTCAAGTCCAATGTTTTCTACTGGTTGGTGATCTTCCTTGTGTTTCTCAACACCCTTACCATTGCCTCTGAACACTACAACCAGCCAGACTGGCTCACGGAGGTTCAAGGTGAGGAGAGTGGGATAGTTCTGTTTATTATGGTCAGTGTTAAGAAAGAGGGCTGACGTGTTAGGCCACAGAGTGTAAAAGGAGTACGCACATCTGCAAATAGTCCTCTTTCTGAGGAGGATCTTAAACAATATATCAAAATATCTACCCACATTAGGAGAGATTTCAGGGAAGATGTAAATCCCTTGTTTCTAGCCAAAACAGTGTTCCTCTAGGTGTAGGTGAAATCGGGAGCTTATTCTGAATATCCATAGCAACTGGATTTTCAATTTATGGATAGCTTCCGCTATCCACAGGTTTCCCAAGGTCTTCCCTGAAATGCCATTTATGATAAATTCTAACTACCAGGAAAATGAGGAAGGAAGAGTGATTACATGTAAAGTTCTCCATTCTGCAGAACGGTTGAATCCTCACTGGAGGTGAGAGCAGCTGAAAGGCTTAATTAAGCAACAGCAGGTAGCACAGCAGCTCTTCTATTCCCACTCCCATCTGCAGATGACAAGCGGGATGGGAGGCTGAGCATGGGAAGGCATATCTCTGCCTTGGAGGTTGTGTGGCTGTGTAATACATCACAGCTGCATGTGCAATACATAAGAATCGCTGTAAGCGTCCTTGTAAAACATTTCTGTGAATGAGATGCCCACACTTCTGAAGTCTGTTCTTTGGCCCAAGCTTGGATAAGGTTTTTCTTTCAGATTGATCCCAGAAGGCAAGAGTCAATAGTTATCTGTGATGATCTTTTGATTAAGTTTCCTTAATCTGTTTCTGTTTGTTTTTCATGAGACACTGCCAATAAGGTGCTGCTAGCTCTTTTCACGGCAGAGATGCTGCTGAAGATGTACAGCCTCGGTCTCCAGGCCTATTTTGTGTCCCTCTTCAACCGCTTTGACTGTTTCATTGTCTGTGGAGGAATCCTGGAAACGATTCTGGTTGAGACGAAGATCATGTCACCACTGGGCATTTCGGTGTTGAGATGTGTTCGGCTATTAAGAATATTTAAAATCACAAGGTACTTTTGCGCATCTTTCAGAGTGTAGGAGGGCTGCTTGGCATGTGTAATTTCAAGTCACTGACATGGTGGTTGTTTTCACTTTTTCTACCATTAATTGAGTAGTGAGAGTGCTAAGCTAATGGTCTTCATCTTCTGAAGACCGAGACAGTGGGGAGTGTTGGACAGATTGGATGTCCCTGATGTGAGTGGTAAGGATTGTTGAGGATTCTGTTATAGGGAAGTCTGTCATAGGGGACTGAAGACACTTGATACCATGCAGATTAACCAAAATCTGGAAGGATAGTACAGGCTGTGTTTGTGCTCTGAACTTCCATGCAAAAGACAAAGTGAAAATAAAACAACAGATAGCCTTATGACCTTTTCTAATGCTTTATGGTGACAGAGAGGAGCCTGAAAGACTGCTGTGAGCCAAAACAACTTTTGACTGAGGAGCTCGTGCCAGCTCCAGGAGACTCAACTGTGGCCTGTATAAACATAAACAGCTATAGGCAAAAGGTGTTGCCAGCCCTTTTCCTACGGAGAATTCTGGCATGAAGCAGCTTCTCTACAAAGAAGCCAGACTTTCCCAAACTCCAGTCTTCCCTGTTTTTGCTTTTCCTTCTTTCCTCTCTCCACAGTGGTGTCTGTTAAATAGTTACTTCTTCCTGCAGGCTCATAATTCCAAAACATCAGCTTGATTTGTAAGGATTTTTTCAGCTTGGTGGAGGTCATAGGAGATGTCAACTCCTGATTTACCCAGATTGGAGCTCTTGGAACAAATCTGTCCATGTGGTCACTCAAAGTAGCACAGGACCTGCCTTTTCCCACGAGGGTACCGGTCAGCATCTTATATAAAGCTTGACTGAGGTGATGAAAGAGTGAGTTTTATGCAGGCTCAGCTACAAAACTGTCCCTAGAATTGCTGTATATTCCCTCAAAGGAAATTTCTTACAAATCTGAGATAAAAAGCATAGAACATGAGAAAAACAAAACAAGAACTGGAAGACAGTCAAGATGGCAGAGCTGTGAGGCAGAAAAAACAACAAACTTGGACTCTTGTATCATACAAAATTTACCCTTAAAGCTCCTGAGCTTCAAGTTTCTGACAGTGCTGCTTGTTTTCAGAGTCAGATGGTAGAGACAGAAAATCAGTTTACAATCTTGAAGAGAGTGGCCAAAGCAAGCTTGCAACCACTGAAAGAGAAAAAAAAGATAGTCTATTTAGAATGTGATCATAGGAGGGAGAAAAATGTCCCAATTAACATGAGTTTCCAGCAAGAGAGATGTCTTTGCCCTTTCAGAAGTAATGGAGATCTCTGGTCCAGGGACTGTTTTTCTTAGATCTTTGGTTCTGAAAGCTATCGTCACTGAGTCTCAGGCCTGGTTTCTGAGGAAACCAGTAGCTGTTTCAGGCATTGGGTAATCAGATACACCCAGGGCAACATACCAATAGCTATAAAAGCATAAGCTTCTACATAGCATGCTGAAGAGGTCATTGTTTTTTCAAGACATTTCTTCACTCCTACACAAAATATATAATCTAGCTAGGAGAATTCTCTAGTAGAAAGGAAAATGCTGAGAGAATATTGTTAATACTTCGGGAAGCTTGATCTATTGGAATACTCAGATATTCCTAAAGCTCCTGGCAGAGATGTAAAGTAGGAACCAGCCAGCAGCAGGACTAGTTAGATGTGCCTCCTTTCTGCAGCAGATCTGAAATCCAGTTTTGCACAGAAGAAGTGATACCTGGAATATGTCTTTCAATTTTTACTGATGTCTCTGTGTAAAGCACAGTCAGAGCTGAAGGGTAATTCACAATGAATAATAATACACTAATCAGGTTTTACCTTCTTTCCTGTTTCTAAAATATTGACAAGTAAGTTGCAGTAGTTTTAGATTTGTATGTTTTTAAATTATTTATAATTTTCTCCATGATTTTTCCCCTCCCTGAGTGAAGTTTACCCTCACGTGGAAGGCCTTAGCACAAGCCTCCCAAGCAGTACTTCAGGCCCACTCATGTCTGACTGCAGGAGAGAATATTCTGACATTAAAGCAAAACTTCTGATGTTCTCCAGTGAAATACAATCTTTTCCATTATTCACCTAGCTCTAAACAGTGATAATTTAGCGACATTTGCGTTATCAATACTGGTGGAAAACACCACCTGAGTCAAATGATAATATAGAAAGATACAATCTTGGAAAGGGAGGGAGAATAGGAAGGATGATAGTGTAATGTTTTATGTCAAATGTGTATTCATGAGCAGTGACATAGACGTACGGTGGAGGTGGAAACAGTGATATTCAGGAGAATTAAAAAGGCACAAAGCAGGGAAAATACTATGGTGAGAGTATGTCAGGTAGCCTAATTGTTATATATTTGTGTGGGCTTTCTGTGGTAAACATGAAGCACAAATTCTGGGCAATTTAAGATTATACACTTCTAGGTAAAACAGAAAAACAGCTTCCTAATACAAAATATACAAATAAAGGTGCTATCAGGTGCATAACACATCACTTTACAAAACCACATTTAGAATGTCAAGAGCAAACTTTTCTTCCAAGATTATAAATACTCTTCAGAATCATTTTGCCTTGTACATTAGTCTTAGTAATTGGGAACTCCATGCTGAGGGGCACTGGGGCACCCATTTGTCACCCGAATGATCTCTCTAGGGAGACTTGCTGCCTGCTGGGGGCCCATGTATGGGACATTAGGAAGAGGCTGCCAAGTATGCCAGAGGACTACTGTCAGCTCCTGCTATTTCAAGCTGAGACACAGAAGGCTGCAACTAGAAAATTACAAAATATTTTAAAAGATTTTATATCCCTTGGGAAGATGTTGAAGGGATCAGGAGTAGTGTTCTCCTCAATCCTTCCAATTGGAGACTGGGACTGGGGAAGAAAGAGGAGAACAGACCACTTGAATGAATGGCTGCATGGGGGGTGTTGCACTCAGGGTTTCAGGTACTACCATCTTGGAAGCACCTTCAAGAGGCTGGGTATGTTGATGTCAGATGTGGAGCAGATCCTCCTGGAAGCTATGTTAAGGCACATATGAGACAATGAGGTGACCTAAGATAGCCAGCATGGCTTCACCAAGGGCAGATCATGGTTGACCTATCTAGTGGCCTTCTACAGTGAAGTGACAGCATTGCTGGGTGAAGGAAAGGCAACTGATGTCATCTACCTGGACTTCTGCAAGGCCTTTGACATGGTCTCAAACCACATCCTCATCTCTAAATTGCAGAGATATGGATTTGAAGGCTGTGCTGTTTGGTGGGTAAAGAATTGGTTGGTAATGGCTGTACGTCCAGGGGGAGGCCAGTCTTGAGTGGTGCTCTTCAACATCTTTATCAATGACATAGACTGATCAAGTGTATCCTCAGCAAGTTTGTTGATGACACCAAGTGGTGCAGTTGACGCAACAGAAGGAAGGGATGCCATCCAGAGGGACATGGACAGGCTTGAAAAGCAGGCCCACGTGAACCTAATGAGGCTCATCAAGACCAAGTGCAAGGTGTTGCACTTGGGTCAGGGCAGTCCCAGATATGTGCACAAACTGGGAGAGCAACTCATTAAGAGCAGCCCTGTGGAGAAGGACTTGAAGATCTTGGTGGAAGAAAAGCTGAATATGAGCCAGCAGTGTGTGCTTGCAGCCTGGAAGGCCAAGGGTATCCTGGCCTGCATCAAAAGAGGGGTGGCCAGCAGAGAGAGGGAGGTGATTGTCTCCCTCTTCTCTGTCCTTGTGGGGCCCCATCTGGAGTACTGCATCCAGATCTGGGGCCCTAGCACAAGAAAGACGTGAAGCTGTTGGAGGAAGTCCAGTGGAGGCCACAAAGATGATCAGAGGACTGGAGCACCTCTCTTAACGAAGACAGACTGAGGAGCTGGGCTTATTCAGCCTGGAGAAGAGACAGGGACACCCCATTGCAGCCTTCCAGTATTTGAGGGGAGCTTATAAGGAGGAGGAAGACTGACTTCACGCAGGCAGATAGTGGTAGGAGAAGGGGGAAGGGTTTAAAATTGAAAGAGGAGGTTTAGATTAGTTGTTAGATGGAAAATCTTTACTCAAAGGGTGGTAAGGCTGTTTGCAGCAGTTTACTGAAAATTGTTATTTTAAACCTAAATCCTGACACTAGATATGTCACTGTTAACTATAGGTAGGACAGACATGGCACTTTTTTTGTACCTCCTTTCAGAACGGCTTTATATTGGATGAACAGTGTGAGAAGCTTTCCCACAACACGGCTTCCAGCTGTTGCTACTGTTTTAAGCTCTGTGTTTGTGATTGCAAGTAGCATAAAGCCATAGTGGAAAGCAATGAAGAGGAGAGGGAAGAGAATAAAAGACATTAAGGTCTAATCCAGTTCTGCATTGGATTTCTATGTGAGATGTTGAAAAAAACATTTAACATCTCTGCATCTTATTTCTGTTTTCAAACAGGGATCATGATCGTGTCCTACTCGCTGGAGTTGTGCAGAGCCTCTTTCACTGGTGCCTTGGTAGATGTTAGGAAACATTCATTTCCCTATAGGTCAGAGGAAGCAACAGTGCTTTCTTTTTTACCTCCCATTATATGCTGCCTGGTCCATACTCTGATTCTGTCCAGCAGTGCCATGAGATTTCTTGTAAATGTTTGGTATTTTTTTTCTTCGTAGCACATTAGCCAAAGAGGACAGAGTGGTCAGAGACCCTTTGTCTGGGCTTCTGCTATTCCCAACATAGAACCCTTGGTTTAATGAGTAACCCCAGAGGATTCAATGGTGTGTTTGAGTTAGCTCTGCAACTGCCTAATGCGGCAGGTGGTAACTTCAGTTCAGGCTTCCAGGACTCTGAGATAAGACCATCCTTACTTCCATGTCCTAGTCAAGTCAGGCATTCATTATCCTCTGCTTTTTCCTTTTTCTCTCTCTTCTCCTCACCCCCCTCCCCATTACTTTGTTTTCTTTTCTAATGGTGCTGTATTTCTAGCTAGCACTCAGAGCACAGAAAAAGCAGCGCTAATCTTATCACCAGGTTATCTTTGTTAATTGCTCTAAAGTTGGCTAGTTACATAAGAAACTGAATCTCGGGTACCGAGACATTTGTAAGAAGTGCAGAGCTGATAAAAGTCTATGCAGTTGTGCTCTGAGATAGCAAGGCATTTAAGCTTTAAGCAAGTCTTTGAGACTGTTCAGGTATGTAACAGCTTTACTGCATGTCTCTTAAGGGCACTGCTAGTAAGACCTAGGAAACGTGTCCTGACTGACGTCAGAGGGCTTGGAGATATTCTAGACCCCATCAGTTTCTGTTTTGAGGATTCTAAATTGAACCTAGTTTCATCAGAAATTACTTTTTCCCTTTTCCTGTGTCACTTTCCCTTCCTCCCAAAGTGTGAACAAAGTTGTGAACTGTAAGCATAAACAGAACTACAGTGAGCTGTTACATTGCACGTTCAATCTAGACATTTGGTGGCACCAAGCCCACGGCTTCCATGGCCTTGCCCTCTGCTCTGTAGTTTTACATTGCTTGTCTCTTTAATTGCAGTTAAACTTAAAAGCACTTGAGCTTTCTCTGAAGCGTTGAAGCTGGGCTGGAGGGAAAACATCACAGTTCTCTTTGAAGCTCAGCGCTAGGAGATGAACTAGTTGCTGAATTTCAGAGGACGTGGCAGTCCCTCTGCAGGTCAGATTGCTAACCTTTGCAAAGCGATTGGGCCACTTGAATGTTTGTCTGCCATGAGACAAGGAAGGCCTTCTTTTCATACTGTCGTTTAAAAAATACTATTTCAGAGAGATTTTAAGAACCCTTGTCTCTAATGACTACACTGCCTTAAGAAGAGACAGCTTTGTATGTGGAATGATCAGACCTACTTCAAGAAGTCAGAATGCTAGACATGTCTGACGTCCTTGTCAGGTAGAGCTTCTTTCTCTGAGAAGAATATATCTAGAAATTCAGAGCCTTTTAAGGCAAGAAAGGTTCACTCTTACGGGCTTTGGGAGAAGGGAGTAGAGGATGTTGTCCATGATGGGATCTCAAATCATGGTGGCAGACCACAAGAGATAGTGATAGAAGGAAGACTTAGAGATCACAGGCAAACATTACTGGCTTGCTGAATGGTGCAAGCCACCAAAGCTTGCTAATAATGTGCATTCAAAATGAGGTGATTGGAAGATGCCAGCTACTCTCTGAGCCCTTCCAACATGAGAAAGTATAAAGAGTTTGGTACCCAAAAAAGCAGTGATAGTGAGAAAAGAAAGTCGAGGCCCTTAGGGATGTAGATTTGGATTCTCACTGTAAGGGTCCATATAAAACAAGCGTTGCAGGATATGAAGGACCTCTAGTATCTTTTGTATCTTCTTCATTCTTCTCAGTCCCAGAAGACTTAGCAAACTCTATCTGTGAATGAGCCCAAGTGCACACTTGCACCATATTGTGGACAAGTTTGTATTTGTATCCAAACTGTTTCCCCATCTGCTCCTGCTAGTTATTGCAGGCCATTCTCTGGAGTGAGGTATTCTGGCATGCCATAACATCTGTGAGTGTTGCAATGAGGTTGGTCAGGATGTAACTTACTGATGCAGCAAGAACTAATCACTGTGTATTGATGTAAGATTTTCAGAGACTTAGATGGAGAGTGCTGCAATAATCTTCTGGGTGTGCGTATTGGCTGTGAGTGGAGGGAATTGTGCATGTACACGCGTGGTAGTAAAATTACTCATTAGCTGCAGTAGGTCTCATTATCTTAGGGAAGTACATCAATGATTCACTGCTTAACAGGGTGTGTGGAAATGCCTGCTTATACACAGAAGGCAGACAGAATCAATATCCTGTGCAGGCCATGAGCACCTGTCTTGGAGTGAAGAAATTCTAACTGCTTCTATTTTCTCTCCCAGATATTGGAACTCCCTGAGTAACCTTGTGGCTTCACTCCTGAATTCAGTCCGCTCCATTGCCTCCCTCTTGCTGCTCCTCTTCCTCTTCATCATCATCTTCTCACTGCTGGGGATGCAGCTCTTTGGGGGCAAGTTTAACTTTGATGAAATGCAGACCAGGAGGAGTACATTTGACAACTTCCCCCAGTCCCTCCTCACTGTGTTTCAGGTAAGAGTCCAGATGGAACAAAGATATTGTGCTTTACGTGGGGAGAGACAGAGAGCAGGTCCTGCACCCTTCTTCTGCAGTCCCCAAGACTGTGCACCATTCTAATAGCTCCAGGAGCAAGGCACCATGCTGTGCTGCCAGCACAAGGGTATTCCCTTCCAAAGTGGGGAAATACCCTGAAGAGCCCATGTGTGGTAAGGCCGTCAGGGCTTATAAGGGAAGTACAAGAGAATGGCCATTGCCACGTCCCAGGACCTTGTCTGCAAGCCAAGGCCCAACCCTGCGGCTGCCCTCTCCCCTCCCACAGTACTGGGGAATAAATACATACCCACTGCACCAGTGAAGAAATCAAATAACCTTCAAGCTGACTGCAGTTTTGAGAGTGATCAGCCAAGAGCATCAGGATCATGATTTCACATGCAAGGTGAAGGGAAGCATCTGAGAGGGCTGTGCTGAGTGCTGTCCTCAGTGCTTTAGGTTGTGCAGCCTGTCCGAAACAACAGACACACGAGAGAGAAGTGCCTGGGTGAGGTGGGGAGACTCAGACAGAGATGTCTTGGAGAGCCATTTGGGTTCAGCTGTCAGTCTTAAAGGGAACATCTCTGTTTGTGTGCATTTTTTGCATTTTCTCTTTTTGTTTTTAATTTGCTAAATGGATACAGCCAGAGTTTCCAGCCATCGTGGGGGAGGGAGTGATCTCTAGGGTAGTAGATATCTTTCTGTTAACGGGATTTTCAAATTCTCTGTGTGGTCTAACACTGTATCCCTTATTGGCGGGAATGTGTCATTTAGATCCTGACTGGGGAGGACTGGAATTCGGTGATGTATGATGGGATCATGGCTTATGGCGGCCCCTCTTTTCCAGGAATGTTGGTCTGTATTTACTTCATCATCCTCTTCATCTGTGGAAACTGTATCCTTTGGTGCTACTCTTTTCTCCAAGTGGGGCTGAATTTAAAATCATCCTTTACTACTGTGCTGTGTCAGAAAATAGTGAATTTCATGCCTTACATCTTTACCTTTTCCCTAGCTCTGGATTTTGGCTTTGCACTACTAAAAGTTAAACAAGTTTGTTTAATTTTAGCTAGTGCTAAGCCTTCAGGCATATAAACATTTGTAAGAGCCAGCTACATGCCAGTTCTACATGCCAGCTTTTATTTAGTATTTTTATGTTTACTGTTTTTATTTTTTATTCCCCTTAATTCCCCCATAGGTCTTTCTTTCCTGCCTTCCTTGTAAACTAATCTCTCTGTCTACCTGCTGCACTTACTGTGTATTTCTGCTTCAATTGCCATTTCAGTAACATATTCCATGTGCTTTCATCCAAACCTCATGCGGAATAAAATATGTGTAATCTACAATATGCTAGGTACAAATGCTGTAATAGGAGTAACATATGTTTGACATAATTCATTTATGCGAGGTGATATTAACTCATATATAAATGAACAGGAACCGTGTTCCCTTTCACTTACTGCAATCTGTGTGATCTTCAAACAGAATCATGTACTCTGTTATCTACTATCCTGAGATGGTATTAAGTAACTTCAGTTCTCTCTGGCTCAAGGTGAGGGCACAGAACATAACCCGGAGGTACAAAGCACGTCGCATGATTAGGCTCTGAGTGTCCTTTCTTAGGAATTTGCGTGTAACGTAGAGCCGTGGTTCTGTTCCATATCTCAGTTTGCTCTGAATTTGTTCATGTTTAGTTTCTGCTTCTCTAATAAATAGTCCTTGTGTGTCAGAGGTGGCATTTCTTTTTATACTGATTCTTCTATAAGGCTACCTTTTAGTCTCAGCCCAGCTCTTCTGGCCTTTCCTCATAATTCAGATCTCTCAAACCCTGTTATGTGACATTTGAGTTGACCTGCATGCCCTCTCTTCAAAGTGAGATGGTGCAATTCCACTTATTTGAAGGTCAAGAGAGGCAGTCTGCCTGACAGCTTTAAAAAGCTACAATTTGGATCTCCTTGTGAATTGCAGAGGAAAATGTGAGCCACATGCTGGCTGACTTTGTAGCCATTAGACCTTGGAGCCTCTGGAGGGGGGTGGCTGTGTTTCCAGACTAAGCCTTGAGCTGGAGTTTGCTTAGATCTTACGGTGTAATAAGACCTACTCCAAAGAAATTTCTATAAGAATCTCATGTTCAGATTTGTAACACGAGACCTGAACACTGACTGGCAAGACAAGAAAGCAGTTGTGATGCCTTACCCTTCAGCAACACGTGCATGACTGGTTTATATTGCAGCTTCCATGCATGGGCTCTGTGCTATGAGATGGCAGAGTTGCCAGCCCAACCCTTTAATACTTAGACTAAATTAATTTATTTTGGTCCCCTCAGAAATGCTAATGATAGTGCTATCCTCACTGTCCTTAAAACCTACACATCTGTGGGAAAGGCTCTAATGAGGTTGTTCAACTCAAGTATGTAGGCCAAAATTGGAAAGCCCAGGTGCCTAATTACACGAGGCTCTTGAATATGAAGGTTCTTCAGTAAATATTACCTGAGCCTTCAAAGATGCAAGGCATCCAGATCTCCCCTTATCCTTCTGTGGAATTCGTTGCACAAAGCAAGACTCTCTGGGGAAACTTAAAACTGAAATGTAAGAATTTAAGTCTGGACTTGGATCTTTGCTATCGTTCGTTCTGTTGAGAAATTTTGGAAACCCCACACAGCGTGTTAGACATTCAGTTGGAAGGTGTAGGTTTATGTGTGCTCAATATGTGCACCCTGAACATTTGTGTGAATTGGAAGTTTGGAAAATCCAAGAGATCTGATGACAGGTTGCTAAAAAACTTCAATTAAGACACCTTCAGTATAATGTTATTCTGCAGTTTTCAAAGCCCATTTTCTTTAAGTACCACGCAGACATCCTGCTGAATGTATTTTTGGCCATTGCTGTGGACAACCTTGCTGATGCTGAGAGTTTAACATCTGCGCAGAAAGAGGAGGAAGAGGAAAAAGAAAGGAAAAAACTAGCTAGGTAAATCCGTATGTATACACCTTGTATGCATGCATTTGTACATGTGTATATATATGCACAAACACATTATGCTCATATACTTGTGAAAATATGTAATGTGTTTAAATTTTGTGGGTGTATATAGGTTATATAAATATGATTAATGTAGTTGTATATAGAATTATGTATATATATATTTTTTTAAAGTAAAATAATTAAATCCAGAGACAAGAAGATGGTGGGATTTAGGAATCTTCACAGTTGCAATGATGTGAGCAGAAGGAAGGCATGGTGCTAATGAGATTTCAGGGCATCAATAGATAATGAGTATGAAATGGATCAGATTTGAATCTCCCTTCTGATTGCTCTGGACCACAAAGCATATTTTCAGATTCCCATGACACAAGGTTCAGTGGCTTACTTCTCTTTTGATGCCATATACTGGCAAAGGATTCTGGTCAGTTCTTTGAGTGTCTCTGCAGACTCTTGGGAGACATGAGCTGGATGTAGAGCTTCTCTGCCGTTCCCTGCTGCCAACAGTGGGAAAGCCTCTCCTTACTGGCTGTTTCTATTCACTCTCTTCCAGGCTGCTTGGAGGGCATCCCTTGTGCAGATCTTTCTGCTTTGTCCTACACACCAGCCCTTGGCTCTGGAAGTGCAGTGAGGGGCAAAACTTTGTAGTCAACCTAGTGGAAGTCCACAAGATAGGATTTAAAAATCTTTCACACAATTTTTATTGAGTGAATAAAGAGAAGATAAAGAGAAGATACCTAGTCACAGACCTAGAATATACATGCGCACAAACCCACGGGCACCTACTTTCCCACATGCACTCTCACACACACATGCACACACATGTAAGCACATGCCATTGAGAAAGCTAAATTGCAAAAAAAAAAAAAAAAAAGTAAAAGGATACTATATGGAATTAGAGGAGATGAAGACCAGGTGGAGCCACTGCTGAACTCAGAATGGAGATGCCAGTCAGCTGATCATTCTCGTGGTGTGTGCTGCACTACATGAAATTCCTGCAAGCAAAACAGCTTTTCACCTCTGTAACTGTTTTCTTTTTATCTTGTAAAATTGTTAGGACTGCTAGTCCTGAAAAGAAACAGGAGATAGAAAAAACAGCTGTGGAGGAGGAGACAAAGGAGGAGAAAATTGAGCTGAAATCGATCACTGCTGATGGAGAATCCCCGCCTGCTACCAAGGTCTGCTGCCAGCCACCTCTGTCTGTGCAGTGATTATATGAACAGCTTTGGTTTTCAGGGGAATGGAAACCCTCTGCCTTGTCTGATAAAGGCTTTTTCTCTTCTGTTTCTGTTAGATCAACATGGATGATTATCAGCCCAATGAAAATGAGGAAAAGAGCCCATACCCCACAACAGAAGCACCAGGTATCTCTGTTTTCTTTTATTCCTGATACAAAATAAATACGTAAATAAATAGAAGGGAAAAAGCTCCAGTTGCTAGTGCATATAGAGCCAAATTATCGTAACAAGCAAGCTGAACTTGTAATGCCTTCATGATGAGAAAAGATGATGCACTTACATTCATAGAATCACAGAATGGTTTGGCTTGAAAGGGACATTAAGGACCATCCAGCTCCAACCCCTCTGCCATTGGCAGGGACACCTTCCATTAGATCAGGTTGCCCAAAGCCTCATCCAGCCTAACCTTGAACACTTCCAGAGATGGGGCATCCACAACTTCTCTGGGCAACCTCTTCCAGTGCCTTGCCACCATCAGAGTGAATAATTTTTACTTAAATCTGATCTAAGCCTACTCTCTTTTAGTTTAAAATGATTGTGCCTTGTCTTCCCTCCCCATCTTACCTTTAGGCTCACTTTAAATACTGGAAGGCTTTCGTAAGGTCTCCCTGGAGCCTTCTCTTCTCCAGGCTGAACATGCCCAGCTCCCTCAGCCTTTCTACATAGGAGAGGTGCTCCAGCTCTCTGATCATCCTCATGGCCTCCTCTGGGCTTTCTCCAACAGTTCCACGTCTTTCTTGTGCTGGGTGCCCCA
Source organism: Penelope pileata (assembly GCA_013396635.1). Taxonomy (NCBI): domain Eukaryota; kingdom Metazoa; phylum Chordata; class Aves; order Galliformes; family Cracidae; genus Penelope; species Penelope pileata. The sequence continues at coordinate 633,260 of WBMW01001041.1, read as the reverse complement.
GGCTTGGACTCGGGATGCCAGATGGGGCCTCACAAGAGTGAAACAGAGGGCAATCAGCAACCTTGCCCCTCTAGCTACACTTCACTTGTCTGTATTTCCTTTGCAGTCCCTGTAATGATTGGTGGTATTTGATTTGATTCTCTGTAAAGCACACATTACATGACTATATATACATTTTCAGTCTATTTTTTCAGTATTCTGTTGTCAAGAAAACCCACAACAGATACTCATGAAGGTAAAGGTGCTGAATGCCTTTTAGCACTTTTTTAATCAAAAAAGACAGTGTAACTTTATTAATATGATTCTGAAGGCATAAACCCTTAGCCTAGGATTGGGAAAAACAAGACAGAGCATTAGTTAGGTTAACTTTTAAGTCTTTTAGATCTAATGAACTTCAACCTCAAATACTTTAAGTAAAATTGGTTGAAGCAATCTCAGAACATAGAGCAGTTTTTCTCTGAGAATTCCTGAAGGCTGGGTCTTTAAAATGATGGGCAGGGGGGGAACAGAGGAATTACAAACTAGTCGGTTCAACTTCTGTTCTTGGAAAAGTGTTGGAACAAACAATTAAACAAACTATAAAACTGCAAGATAAGGGGAAGACTAACAGGAACATGGCCTTACTAAGAACAAATTGCATTAAACCACTTTTCTTCAAAAAAAGGCTGACAAGACAGGAGAGAAGAAGGAGATATATGCTTTGACTTTGCTAAGGTTCTGAGTGTCTCAAAACATTCTCTTAAGCCAGCTAGGAAAAAAAAAATGTTGTAGATGATTGGGAGAGAAATCAGTCAGACTCTTTACGTGGAGAGTAGCAATGGCCCAAATGAGGTTCTACAATCCAAAAGCCTGTCCTGAGTTGAGCTCAGTTCAATGTTAATGACCTGAGTGATGGAAAAGGAAATCTGCTTATTACATTTGCAGATGACATGAAGCTAGGAGGGACAGGAAGCATACTGAAGGGCAGCATTAGAATTCAAAGGGCTCTTGAGGAACTGGATAAATGGTCTAAATAAAATTGAAAGTGCCAGGCTCTACGTAGGCAAGAATAAACAACTCACAAATAAAGGATCTTAGGTGACAGTAGTTAGGTAACAGTCCTTGAGAAAAGAATCTGAATCTTGTGATCGCTAGCTCAACAGGAGCCAATAACATTTTGCCACCTTTCAAAAGGCAAACAAGTAGTGAGATTTATAAACAGTGAAAACAGGACCTTTTTGTCTAGTTATGGGTTTCTCCTGACAGGCCAGTGAAAGCTAACCAGGGCAAAGCAACTCTTGTATTCTGTTAGCAATTGGTATGATCTCAGTTGAGATACTGTGTCTCATTTTGGGTGCTCTATTTAAGAGAAGTGGGGCTGAATTGGAAAGAATCTAGAAGCACATAGTGGAAGCAATGCAAGGAGGAAATGAACTAAGATTGAAAGAACTGTGGTTGTCTGAGCTAGGGAAGGCAGGAGAAACAGTTTCAAAAGCATAAAAGGCTGTTACAGGTAGGAGGGAAATTATCTCAACCTCCATTATGAGTAAGAGAAGTAAGAGGTTCACACCAGGGGAAGATTCACTAATAGAGAGACTCTAAAAGATTGTGAAGATTGTGGAAACCCAGCATCACGGAATGTTGCTAAGATCAGGTCAGAAAAATATCTGCCAGAAAAGGCTTAGATAGAATAGTTAGTTGATCCTAGCTTGGCAGATGCATGGCCATTTGTGATCTTTTCCTGCTCTGCCCTTCTTCATTTCTATGAGTCTGTAACAGGCTGTAATAGGTAATAAATCACATTCTCTTCTATTCTGTGATTCCTAAAAATTGTCTGTTAATTGGTTAGCATGTGGAATATTTGACAAAAACTATATCTACGGTTTCTGTCATGGATGCTCTATCTGCAGCCATGTGTAGGATTAGAGGGCAGAAAATTAAGTAAAAACACTTTTATACTCCTGCCTTGGGATGCCAGTCATTGGACTGGCATAGTTTTGAACAAATCCTTACATTTGAATGTATGCTAGGTTGTCTTCCATCTCCTACAGTATTATCAACGCAAAAGGACGGTGTCTTGGTTGTTTGCCATTGTATGTTGCCGTTTCTATACAGGCCTTCATGCATGTTCCCAGAGTTGTTTGTCTACTGTCATGAAGAGTAAAGTTATTTTTTGTCATCTTCAACCCTCTGAAAATTGTAGCTTTTTGCAGAAAATGATCTCTAATGGCTCACACAATTACCTGACCACTTCTTTCAGAGTTCATGGAAGTCACCATAAGGCTCAAGTGGAGTAAAGTTGTGTAAATCTCTTGCTAGATACAATTTACCATAGTCATCTATTGGATTCTGCAGTGCAAAGCTCAGAAACACCAGCACCCTCTTAGAGCAGATGTGGCGTGTCACGTCTGTTGTATGTAGTCAGTTCTGGGGAACAAAGCTCCAAGGATCTCCCCAGCTTTAGCAAACAAGAATTTCCCAATCCTCACAGGTACCCTGTCTCTTCTTCAGCTCCCTTGCTACCATCAGGCCACCCCAAAATCCTTCTGCTGATTGCTGTGCTACAGAAGGTGCTGTGCAGCCATTTACAGCCCTCCTGGGAAAACATCCTTCACGCTAACCAAGTGTTCAGAAACAATTGAAATGGTCACTCTGTTTGTCTCCCCTTTATTCTTTGAATCTACCCCATTCAATTTGCTCTTAGTTTCTGTTGCCTCAACCATAGTTTTCTCCATAACCTCTTCCAAATGTTTTTGCTGCGTGGTGTTGCTCTTAGCCCCCAGAATACTCTGTGTACTTGCAGCTCATCAGTTCACCTAGCCACTTTGTTGGAGGGAGAGACTATTTATTCCAGAGATTTGTGTACACTAGAAGGATTATTATGGTGACATGTTTATTATAGGAAGACAGGGAGCAAGTCTTGCAGTCTGGTACAGAAACAGACAAAGAATTCAGAACGTCAGATGAAGGTAAAAGCTTGAGATGATTTATGGAAGCTTGAAGCAAAGCAGTGTCCTTACACAAGAGTTCTGGTTTTTGTATAGATTAAAAAAAAATCCTTACCATTGAATATATCACTATGCTGCACTGTAGCCTGTGTGTGATTATGGCTTCACCACCAAAGGATGTAACTGTTCTAATGAAGCATCACTCACGATGGCAGTCCCAGAGTTCAGTTTTCTTGAATTTTGAGAGAGTTCAAAACTAGATCTCAATTTGGCAGCTCTGAGTCTTATTTCTTCATGATTTCACGGCAGGCTTGAATAGGAAAGTCACATTTTGAACACTGATATGCCTTAGGTATAGAAAATAGTCCTTAGATATAGAATCTAGGATTGCAGGTGATGTGCTCCCCAGCCAGCTTGTGAATATCTTGTTGACCTTTGCTTGTATGGATGCTGGCAACTGTGCAATATACAGTTTCTTTGTTCCGGTAGGTAGCTTAGGCAGTGAACTGAGCTGAGGCTGTAATAGTGTTATTCCTTGCGTATTTTACTCTGTTTTTCCTTTCTTACATGCCCTAGACCCTACTTTAAATGAAAAACATTTAGAACATTATTCTTTCTCCTTGACTGAGGAACTGAATGTGTTGTCCGGTCTGAAGCTATGTGGTTGCCAGAGTCATTAATATATTTCTTGCTTTATGGCAGGCACAAGAAAAAGAGGAGAGAAATAATGTTCCTTATAGTCTTCATGGGGCTGATCCTTCTGCTGAGAGTCCATTTTCCTGAGGCATTGTTCCACAGACATTTTGAGAAAAGCTTTCTTCAAGAAAAAGAAAAAAATGATTGAATAGTGAAGGCACAGAACTGGGCTCAGTGTACTAGTCTTTTAAGTGAGAGCTCTCAAACATGCTACATGATCATGGACGTGGGTATTCCAGACTGTTAAAGAAGAAAGAATTTGCTTACCTCACTCCTTGTCAATCCACTTTGAAATCTGCAGATAGGAGGTGCAAGTGCAAAGTATTGTAATATTACATAAATATGAATATTAGCACATTTTTTCAAGTACTCTCCACAAAAGTGCCTCAAAAGGAATAAAGCCTGTAGAATGGGTATTAAAAATTGTGTTACAACAAAAAATTGAGCTGTTAAAATATAGACCAGCTTAGAAAGTGAAAACTGTGTATCAGATCAAACATTTATCCAAAAATCTATCAAGTGAATTTGAGCTGAATTCTTGCTACTAGAAGTGCAAGGAAAGAATCCTATTTGCATGCATTGAAAAGGCCACTTTTCTCCCATCTCTGACATCTAGATTAGGATCTGTGCTGATCCTAATCATCTGATCATCCCATTCATCTGTTCTTTCTGATATGCCCATTGCCAGATGAAGCGCCATACCTGGCCCTAAAGGAACAGGCTCTTCCTGGAATTTATCTCACTGCATGGAGTTAAGATAAACCTCTTAACCAGGTTCCTCCTTTGCATTGGCTGGAAGGTGAATCAGTTGCATCTAAGCTGTCAGGCTCCCTTCTTAAAATATTTTTTTCTGTCTTGCTAATTAGGTGAGAGGACTGTGAGCTTTAAAATAGCAAAATCGTTTTGTGTCATTTACAAAACAGCATCTGACTTCAGCAGGTAGAAGAAATCCTCAAAGGTGGGAGGTTCTCTTTCACATACCGCTTAGTTCCCATCTCTGTGTTTTCTTCCTTGAGTGTACTCAATGATCTGCACAGTACCTGGAGTTCTGCTCCATGGGCATCAGGTTCAAGAGGCTCAGACCTGTCACCTTCCCTTTTATTCTTCTCCCCAGTGAATACCGAAAGCAGGTAGTTTTAAGGATTTCTGATGGGTGTATCTTAAAGTAACCGTGCCCCATGTTCGCTCTATGGCATACATGCATTCATCCAAACACAAGCCCAGATGTGGCAATGGCTCCATGGAGACCTCTTGTGAAGAGGAGAAAAAAATATCTTGATAAACTGGAGGAATGGTCTGAAGAAAAGAAGGTGCGGGATGAATTCAAAGTACCAGTCTTGGGAATAGTCAGCAGCACAAAAGCAGAGTGGAGTGACAGACTGGGCAACCATTCTGTGGTAAAGACTCAATGGCTCATACTGATTGGAAACTGGTGGCAAATTAATACAAGAGTGTGATGAAAAGAAGTGCCCATGACGAACATTTAAACAGGAAAACAGAATTATAAGAAATAAGAAGTAATTAGCTGTCATTTGCACCGGTGGGACCTCAACTGCAGGTCAATCCTGCAGACAGTCCAAAGGAAAGTAGTGAGATATCTAGAGAACACAGCATCTCAGAAAAGACAGATGTTTTTCTCTAGGAACGAGAAAGTCTGGCAGAAACATAATAATGGTCCTCAAGTATGTAAAAGCCTTCTGCAAGAGGAAGGGAAATCTCTTTTCTGTGCCCATGGACAACAAGAAAATAGATAATGGATTTAGACCACAGCAAGAAAGACTAAAGTTAGTCATTAGGGGAGGCTGTTTTGCAGAAAGGACAGTGAAGCATCTGGGGAGATTGTTGTGAGGAGATCGTGGACTTAACAGCATTGATGGTTTTACAGACAGACTTGATCAATATCTGCCAGGACAGGCCCTGGGCAGCGGTTGGTGCCTCAGAGAAGGGAAATGGACAATGAACCTCAGGCTTTCATCATCCTGTTTTTACGGTTCTAAGTTTATAGCTCTTGTTCCAACAGAAACAAATGTCCCAGCTCTCCATGAGGAATTGTAGTTTGCACAAAATAAAACATTTTGCATGAAATAAAAAATAAAATTGTCTATTGCAGCAGAGGAAGATGAGGAAGAACCTGAGATGCCTGTCGGCCCTCGGCCTCGCCCGATGTCAGAGCTGCACCTCAAGGAAAAGGCTGTTCCCATGCCTGATGCCAGCGCTTTTTTCATCTTCAGTCCTAACAACAGGTATTTAAGAGGTTGCTCAGCTGTAGGAAGGAGGAGAAGAGTGGGTACCCCTTTCACAGTAGGCCCCAAATGTTATGTTGTGCAGAGCTCCCTTCCAGCAGTTCATACCAGAGACCACCCTTCAAAGGTCTCTCCTTCAAAGGCCCTGGCATGAAGTCTCCATATAAGCACAAATGTAGAAAGCCCTCTGACAGCGTTCAGTGGGAGTACAGGGCACCGGCAAGGCTGATTGAAGATGCAAATTATGAAAGCTTTGGAAATAAGGGACTCAGAGGCAAGTCAGTAATTGGAACTCCCCAACAAATTCAGGTCCAAATTGTAAGCAAGCCATCATGCAATCAGTCAAGCATGAGGTAGGAGCTTCTTGTCCTAACAGCTGCTCAAAATTCACTCCCAGTAGGGAGTTCCTGCATTTCTGCTTATTCCCACTCACCAAGAATGAGCATGCAAGAACAGAAATGAGGAGGACAAGAATCTGTAGCTCTGAGGGGAGTCTGGGGATGATTGTTTTTCACTCTCTTCCCTCAGGCTCTTCCAGGCAGTGTGGCTTCATATTAATCCACCTTTCTTTCCAATACCGATATGTGAGACCAGTACCATGAGTGAAGGGCTGAGCTGTAACGTGAGAACATATCTTTCTAAGGGTGCAGAAAAGAGCTCAGTGATCAGTGGTCTGCACAGTGCCATGTATTCCAGCACCTCCCTCGTAGACTTTGCTTCCAAATACAGCCTCAAAGTAAGAGCTGTAAAAGCTCAACAGAATTCAGAGTTTGCCTTCCCACAGCAGGGCTTGTGCCACTCCTCCTTGGTATGTGCGACAGAGAGAGACTGATGATGATTGGGACTCATGGACTCTCATGTCAGCTTTGCCACCCACCCACTGTCGCTTGTTGAAAAAGTAAATTAACCTCTGCAATCATCTGTAAAATTGTTATAACAGGGGACTGACAGTTCAACAGCCAAAAGTAGGGCTAAAGAGATTAATGAAGTGTCTCTAGAATTATGCATAGGACTGTTATGAGGTTTAACTCCTCATATCCTGATATCATAGTATGAAAGGTGCTCTAATGGTGTCAAGTAAGCCGACTGCTCTTTGATGGGAGACCACTACTGCTTATGAGCTAGTTTCTCACTAAGAGCACCAGCACTTTATATTAAACCGTGCTCTAGTAGGTGCCCTGTATGGCATGATAGCCTTCCAGAAGCACTTCACGAGTGGCAGCCTGGACCATAGCAATTTTGCCAGGTTTGTGCCTTGTTAACAGGTAGCTCCCTCATGCCTCCCACCCAGTGACAATCTAGCCCCACCTCAGAAGGGTAGTGACCACCCCTAAACCCATTGCTTCTGTTTTTCCCCTAAACAAATGGGGAATGTTTCTATGAATGAAAGGGATGTAATTTTGGGTTGGCAGGCTGTAGGCTGCATCTAGATCACACACCAAGCATGAGTCCTGCAGGCAGTCAGTCACCCCTTGTGCATCACTGCATGACATGGGGAGCTGAGGCTGCCCAGCACCCAGCAGGGCAAAGCACAGCTGCCTGGGACACCACTCTCTGCCAGGGCAGAGTGAAGCTGCTCTGCAGAGCAGTCCTCCAGGGCCAGTCTTGCCTGCTAAAGAGGAGAGGGTAGTGTTTCTCAGGTCTTGCTTTTCTCTGAAAGATAAAGTTGTGCTCTCCTCTCTCTTTCAGATTTCGTGTCCACTGCCATCGAATTGTTAACGATAACATTTTCACCAACCTGATCCTATTTTTCATCTTGCTCAGCAGCATCTCCCTAGCAGCCGAGGACCCCGTCCGACACCTCTCCTTTAGGAACCAAGTATGCTTACCATACTCCTTCCCTTGCTGTGTATTAAAAGTGCAGTACAAGCAGATCATGAGTCAGGAAAGACAGAAAAGACTGCATCAGAGGCTTTGGGACTGACTCTCTGCCCTGATTTGTGCCTTTTGTACACTGAGTGTGTGCACAGAGGGAACATGAATCAGTGCAGAATTTGGCCTCAAGTTTGTTCTGGAAGTGTCTGTAGGGAGAGGAATGACTTGAGACTAAAGCAAAATTATTACTCCCTGGAATTTAAGGCATTAAAAATGGGCTGAAGAAACATTGATCGAAGTTCAGATAATTCTGGCTTGGGAGATTTCTAAGTTTCCTTTGGAATATTTGCTCCCCTACCACCTTATTTTTTTAAACTAAAAAGCTCATGGCCTGATTTTGGCATTTTTCACCCTGGTGTAAATCAGAAGTAAAATTATTGAGTTTGATGCAGTCACTCTGGGGGAAAGTGGTCTCATTAAGGCTAGACTCAGGCTTTTTCAGTGCAAGCTGCAAAGCTATCACTAAATTTGAGATAATCCTCAGAAAATACGCTATGCTCTTCTCCTTGCCAGGCTTGGGGAAGAAGAGGAAGGCATTCAGCACAGAGATACATTATCACTTTCCTTTCTGGCCATTCTTGTTAGCCCTTTGAAATGTTCAGTGCTTAACTTTCCCAATGGTAGTTTCCATTTATCTGGGGTCGTTACAGAAATGAGAAGTCTCAGCAGTCATATGTGAGACTTCTGATCTCTGCTGTCTGCAGTGGCATTTTTGTTCCTTTGTGCTGGAAGAGCTTGCTAGACATAAACAAGTTTTCCCTTTTCTTTTTTAATAACAAAACTTTAATTTAATGCTCGTTGTTCTACTCCCAGAAGTATCCTGGCCTGAGCATGCATTTAAATGCACACATGCATGCAGAGAAGGTGTTAGTGGAAGTTTACTCCTGAACTTGTCTTACAATTGCTTTGCATTTTGTCCTGAACGACGGTACTAAATAACAGTCAAACGTGTGACAGTAATGATCTGCTTGTACATGGATGAGTGTGCCCACCATGGAGGACTAAATGTACGTCAGTATGTATTAGCACTGCAGAACGATGTCAGCTGGCATATAGGGTTCTGACATGCCACAGAAGCTGCTGCAGAATCTATAGCAGAGATTTAAATAAGAAAATAAAGTTGTGGCATCTGATTGTCCTGGGTAAAAGAGCTGAAGGTTTAGTGCCAAGTGTTGTCTTGTGTATTTGAACGCATTGATGTTGCATGAAAATCTGTGTTTAATTTTTGCAGGTGTTTTGCAGGTGTTTTAAAGTGTTTAAAATGTATCATTCAAGGGGACACTGTCAAGATGTTTGGGTTTCAAATGTGGTCTGCCTTTACACTTTGACAGTAGAACAGTAAGACTGTGTCCTGCTCTGTGCCTGTGAGGGAAAGAAAGCAAGCTGAAAGAAAACAATCTGTCCTTGCCCTCACCTTAGGACAACATAACCAGGCATTCACCTGTGCATTAAGGTCTCTTGCAGACCAGTGCAGCTGTTGACACAAAGTGTCCCAGAGCAGGAAGACAGGAATGGAGAGAACCTCCTCCAGCAAGGGCTAGCAAAGAGGCATCTCTTGTCCTGGGGTGGACTAGTGGTTGCATCTTCCCTGTGTCACACAGGGCTCAGGCAGCAAGTCTGTGGAAGTGCCTCTCCAGTCTGGCCAAACACCCTTCAAATCCCAAGCAAGACCTAAAACATTATGGGCTCACAATAGCCTCCTGTTTGCATCTTGGCCAAGTGCTCTTTCATTTTACTCTATTTTGGATTAAATATTTATATTTAGATAATGACAAATTTGCCTGCTGGTAAATAGTACCACCTGCACAGGTGAGAAGTTTCATCTGTATGGAACATCTTCACTAGCTGCCACTTTGGGTCCAGATTCACAATTTGCCCTCACTGCTTTGCAGTGTTCTGGTGATGTAAAGCAGCTGCAGGCCCAGCATAATCATCCACTTTAATCAAGTTTATGGCTGCTTTATGTCAGCGGAGCTATGCAAACTAGCCTTAGAGTACCCATGAATCTGGCACATTGATTATAAAATTATTCCATTGATATAATAACCAAATGTCAGGACCTATAAGGCAGCAAGGCAAGGGGACATTTCCAGCTATAATGTGTGGAAATTAATATAGAATGCAACCGATGTCTGTCCATCCTTGAAATGGCCCTTTTCTAATTCTCTAAATTGCAAAAAGTCACAGAGCCTAAGCCAGCAATGAATAAGTGAGAAAAGCTTCTGCATTAGTCTTGGGGTTAGAAATCCTGCAGTGACCCTGAGGGGTTTGAGGTTACATGGCAGTAGTAGGTGATGCATGTCCCCATTTTATTCTAGATTGGGATCATGCTTAAGTGGTGCAATCTAAAATAATGCTGTAGTTTGCAGTAGCTACTTCGTTGCCCATGGCACACCAAGCTGTAAGAATTTAGACACCCTTAAGTCTGGACTAGGACAAGATCATCCAGGTACAATAAAGACCTGGCCTGGGAGAGGATAGTTTACTTCTATATGTTTATTAGTGTTTCAGCAGTAAAGGTTTAAATTTAAAAAATAATCAGATTTCTACCGCTTCCATACATTGACCTTCAGGTTTAGAACTTGGTTAAGGTAAAACAACAGATATCCAAGAGCAAAAAACTTTTTACTATTTGTGGTGTATATAACACCAAAATGGTTTGGGATATTGGAATTCGTTGGAGGCGAAGAAAGTTCTATTCTGGCCCCACTGATCAGTAAAGGAGTTCCGTTTTACCCTTGTGCAGTGTAAATCAATGGGCAGTGAAAGACATCGCTGTCCTTGATGCTGTCGCTCTGCAACTCATTTAACCCTCCCAGACTTGCTGTTGCCTTCTGTGACACTCTAGGGCCCCTTCTGGTGGTTTGCTATGCGTGCCACTGGTATACCCACCGCTGCACCTAAATTCGTGGGAATGATGGGTGTTTCCACTTGCCTGTTTTACAGAATGTCAATGAAAAGATGGAAGATGTAAGTTAGGCACATTTGCTGCATTGCTAAATTATGGTCACGGTGATTCTGTTCAATTGGCAGAACGTTTGTTTTTCATCCTAATCCAGGGCAAGTCAGGGTAGAGAAGAAAGAAAAACAAAAAGAGCTAGAGCGTCAATTTGCAATCTGGGTATTTTTCCCCTTTTGAGAGACGCAAAACAAGCCTGAATGGCAGTAAGTAAGAAGGAATCTCATGTTTTCCACTGAGAGACCAGACATCCTTGTATTCTCAGTTTGGAAATCTATTGAATTGAAAAACTTTTGAATTGTGTGTTCTTTATCTCATTTAAATAAAAAAGAAAGAAAGAAAGAAGGAAATCCTACAACAATAATGACCAAAGCTTGTTTTCCCTCCAGAGCCCTCATGGGATTGTAACTTAGAAAAGATTTCATGTAACGTGCTGCTTGTCCTGTGTGTCAGGACCTTCGCTGCACTCAACAGGACGTCGTACAAAACCATTTCCGATACAGTCCTCCTTTTTTCCTTGTTAAGAAACGTGTGTATTTGCTTTTGAAGTGTGATTTCCCATTCCAGTGGCCGGTCACTGATCTACGCTCCCCGCTCCTATTCCCTTTTGTTTTTACAGATTCTCTTTTATTTTGATATAGTTTTTACTGTCATTTTCACCATTGAAATTGCTCTGAAGGTAAAGTGCCCATCTTCTCTACCATTACCTGTTCACAAGCTTACTAGTTTTCTGCCACTATCTGTTGCTAACACACACGCCTGTTTGTTCCTGGGTCACGCTCAGTACAACTAACCCAATTGTGCTTATTTTTCAGATCCTAGGCAATGCAGACTATGTCTTCACTAGTATCTTTACATTAGAAATTATTCTTAAGGTAACCAATCTGAGCAATAAACTCATTTTCTGCTTCTTTCTCTCTCTTTCTTTCTTTCTTGGTTATTTTGTTTCTTAATTTCTTTCTTTCTCTCTTGCTTTCTCTTGCTCTCTATTGCTCTCTTTTTTTTTCTTTAACTCCAGTATTATCTTTTTGTTTTATGCTTTTGCTAGTTGCTTAAAAATCTTACGTGAACTTGTAAAATAAGGCCAATATGAACACAATGCTTTTTAGAGGAAATGCAATGACAGGATGACAAGTAGGAGAGGGCCAAGAAGAAGGCCATCGCCCCAGAAATTGCTCTCATTACCCTGGTCAGTTTTTCCAAAACAGAGTTTATTCACTATACAAAGAATCCTGAACTCATACTCCCCTTATACACGCTGCAACTGAAAGGGAAAGTCTCAATCCTGCTCAAGTCATGAGGTGGGGCCAGAGAGCGGCCAATGACCTGTGCAAGGTTACAGAGTGCACAGATAGGAGCCAGGCAGTGATTCTACCAGGGAGCACAGTGCATAAGCTCCTTTACAGGTGTGGAGAGATAACCAAGAGTACAAATCACTGAAATACAAAGGACTGTGGCTGCAAATGAAAATTGCTGCACTGCCTGTTAAACCTGGCTTCATATTTCCCAGAAAACATGCTCTATACCAAAGGAAATGTGCAGGAGAATGTTTTAGTTCAGGAGAAAATAAAAATAGGCTGCCTTGTTCTTAGCTCTAATTTTCCCAAATTTGTAGGCTAATAATTTAAATAACAGTAATTGAGCAAAGTTCTGGCTTTCTAAATGCTAGGTTCACTTGGCAGCTTGTTTTTTTTCTCAGCAGGCTAGTTCTAAGTGCTGGCAGGCAGCACCTTATTGCTACTCAAATCTTGCAGCTCAAGACCCTAATAACAGTATCTATACTGGAGGCTGGCAAGTAGGGTGGCCCGTGCACATTTTTGTAGAGTGCCATGCTTTTTTATATGACTTTAAGTCACTAAAACCATAATATTCCCCAAAGAGATGGGCATATTATGCTGTTGTGCCGTGTGCATCTGTGTTTACACAATAAATCTGAATATGCACACACTAAAAGACCTATCAAAAAGGTTTGTCAAAAAGGAAAACATCTCAACGGCAACATTTAAAACAAAAATCATAGTTTGGTGCTTGGCTTTCTATATCAGGGCACCTTCCCACCTGTTTGAACTTACGGCAGCAATTCTGCAACCACTGAAGCAAGCGGTAACACTCCTAATGACTTCAGGGGAAGCAGAATCTACACTAATTCGTTGACATATTGCTCTATTTTCATCAGGGAAGTGTACTGCATAGTAACTATTTCTGAACCTCCTTGATGTCCTCCAATTAACTTCAGAGGATTTAGCTCAACACCTCTGGGTTTTCTCCAGGTCCAAGTGAAGTGCAAATACTACCAACATTTAAGAAATTCTACTGTTCTTATCCCATCAGTTCCTGCCTCACAGGTTTCTTGGTTTCTCAGGGCCTGGTTCTCTGCTGCCTTGCATTAAGCAAAATCTTTTGCACAGCAGAAAAGTTGGAGTAAATGGTAAGAAGCAAAAGAGTAAATGACTGTATTATTACCAAGGCTGTAAAGAAACAAGCTTTATCTGCCCTCATGTTGATGGCAACACCTGTAAGAACCACGTTGCCGTGGTGGAGTCTGATGAATGTTTGCAAGGTGACCAAGTCTGCAGTGTTTTGAATGTGCCATTGAAGATAGTTGTGATTTGGCTTTAAATGGTAACCTAAGAGCTTTGTTCAATGCCCCAGGTGGAAGGCAGACACAGTTTATACGCTATTTGAGTCTCTTCAGTATTAAAAAAATCTCTCCACGGAATTGGGAAAACCACATTTTGTGTACAACCACATTTTGTCAACTCAGCAGAGCTTCCCCCCCTGATTTCAATGGTGTCTCCTTTCTTTCAAGATTGCCATACAAAATCTAACCAGTAAAGGGCATCTTTACCACATTTGTTATGGCAAGAACCCCCCCTACCCCTCCCCCAATCAAATATGTGTATAAGTATAAATTCCAAGCCAAGAAGAGAGTTTATACTTCCTCCCCTTCTCAGTTCTGTCTGATTGATTGATAGTTGGTTCCCTGATGTCATGAATGTTTGGTGAAAAAAATAATCTGATATACCATCTGCCCTTCCACCCTCCTCTGACTGCACTTGTCACAGGTAGGCATGACTGGAAACCACCAGTGGCTATGCCATCTTGAGCTATTAGCAGGAGCCAGAAAAATCCAGGTTGAATTTCTAGTTCACTCTTCTCAGCTGGAAAAGTCTGATCATTGAGGAACAGTCTCACTGTGTCTGCTTCAGATTACTTTAGACATCTAACTTAGGTGAGAAGCAGAGGACCAAATTTAGAAGCCTGTGTTCCTAACCCAGATAATGAGATTAACAGTTGTAGGAATGGAGTTTCTTCAAAGCAATTATGTTAGATCACTCACTGAAGCTAAGGTAGGTGGTAAAAACAAACCCTCACCCTCTTTCACCATGCCAGACTCACCTAGTCACGTTCATAAACTGAGCTCATTCTAAAATTTAAATTCAGGACATTTACTTTCCTGAGCTCAGAAGCGTTTGTGTCTGATGTTGTGACTGAGACCCATTTCTGCTTACACTCTCACTTAATCCAGTTCTGGAGCTGTCACATCTTCCTGAGAACCAGCAGGTGCTCAATACCCCTTCATACCCAGAAAGGGCAGAGAGTCACTTGTAAAATAAATATAATATTTCCCTTCCTTATTTGGGTTATGTTCATAATAACTACCTCCACCAAGAGACCTCTCTGTCTCAAGGAACATTACCTTGGGTTTTGTTAGGAAAACCAAGGAGAAAATGCAACTACTTGTAAAATAAAAATGGAGGAAACTAGGTAGGGGTAGGAAAAAGGATGTAGACTTGATCTGAACAGAAGGAGCAAACTGAAGGGAACAGGAATCCCGCCTAATGCTTTGCTTGAGCTCTAAAGCTTTAAATCACTTAGGAATAGTTCGTTTTTTTTTTCACAGAGGGAAGAGAGCTCATCTATCCACTGCAGCTGGTCTATGCATTAAAAAACATCACAGAAGAGCCCTTTTAATTTCATACTATTATTCAGTTCAGCTAAAGATGCCTTTATATAATACTAGCATCATACTCACAAGTGTCCTCTGCCATTGATGAAGAAAAGAAACATACATTTGCAAAGAATATTTTTTGCAATCATTCTAAATTTTATATACTCTACACGTTCAAAGTGCATATTTTCCTCACTAAAACCAGTATTGGCTTTCCCTAGTTAGGTCTTTCATAACTATCTTACTGTCATCTTCACTCTCTCTTCTTTCCATGGGGACTCAAACTTTCCTTTGGGGCCTGCGGGTAGATAGTCTGCTATGTTAGAAATACCACTCCTACCCAAATACATACTCTGAGCTCAACCAGATGGGTTTTGTTTCTGAACACATGCTAATGGCAAAGTGTATTTGTGTCTTCATGTGCCTTCCTGCAGATGACCGCATACGGGGCTTTCCTCCATAAGGGCTCCTTCTGCAGAAACTATTTCAACATCTTAGATCTGCTGGTGGTCAGCGTTTCTCTCATCTCCTTTGGAATCCAGTGAGTGAGCTATTTTCAACTGGTTGATTTTTTGGGATGGTAGGGCCAGGTTGGGAGATGGTACCTCCATCTCGTTGTCTCATCTGGGTAAGATTATTCTCATGGACCTGGAGGTATTTTTCTCAGATAATTCAAGAGGCACTAAAATTCATCCTCATGATGGGACATGATAGTTGGGAAATGCTATTCTAATGACCTGTATGGAGGATCTTCCAGAAAGAGCAAATGAGAACAAGAAATTTGGTCCATTGGGAGCCTTAACACCCAGCTTTGTTCCATGATTTATGAGTCGCTTTGACAGTTCAGGACAGTCAAGTGACTTACTGTTCCACCCAGAGCTCTCATTATATCTTTGTAATATAGGGTGATAGTTTTTTGCTACTTCCTAATATGCTGTGGGTCTTGGTCAGTGGAAGACCATCAAGCGCTTGAAGAGCTGTGCAAGAATCTGCGGAGTGGCAGCATCAGTGGCACCAATCTGATGGTGGCAGCATCGGTTGAGCCCACTTCTGTCAATCCACTTTGTATTGTGATCTGCTAATTTGGTTAATAATTTGTAGATTTACTTGAGTATGTGGAACTGTTTGTGTTGGATTGGAAGTTTCCTAAGTAATAGCATACTTGATAGAAGATCAGGTCCCACTTGTTTTCATTACAGGTTAGCAGCTCATGTATGATATGTTCAAGAGCTCACTAAGTTAAGCAGGAAGATTTGTCAGGTTCATTGGGCTTTCTGTAGAAATCTTAAGAATGGCTCAGAGGACCTTTTGACTTGCTGTTTCATTCCTTCAGTCCTAACTAGACTCTTCATGTGTTTACAAAAGAACTGTTCAGAAAATCAGTAGAAAGGCCTGATGTCCTGCAGCATGGAAAAGATTTTCAGTCAGGGTTTTAGTCCTAGAAGGTACAGAGCTCTGTAGTTGTAGGAGATAGTTGCATTCAGCACTTAAAATTAAGCACATAGGTCATCCTGTTCGGTGGTAGTTTCCACATCCATAATGTTATGTACACATTTGGTTGATTTGCAGAACCGGAGGTGAAACACACTGCAGGATCATACCCTACCTGGACAGTATACCCTTAATGCCTTAGTCATCTGGACTGTCCATTCTTCTATGAATATTTCAGCAGAATGCTTCTTTAAGCCTTATCTGAACATGTCTTGTGGTGCCTACGTCTTGGCAGATTCCATTAGATAGCTGCAGAATATTTGGCAACTTGTTCTGCTTATAAAAAATCCCTGTCCATATTCCATTCCCTTCATTAATACAGCAGAGAGGATGAAAGCTAGGAGAAAGTATACTGAGGCTGCTCAGATCAGGAAGCAGGACCTATGAAGGTAACACCAGAGTGATTTTCTTACCCCTGAGGTGCTACAGCAATTAGCAAAAAATTGACTCTAGCTGTCCTAAGCAGTCTAAGGCTATGCAGGATTTCAGATAAGAAAGAGTGGATGAAATCCATCTGTCCTTGCAGCATACTCCCTCTATTGTTGTCTCTCTCAAACTTCCCAATACTGTCTTCCAGATCCAGTGCCATCAATGTGGTGAAGATCTTGCGTGTTCTCCGAGTGCTTAGACCACTGAGGGCCATCAACAGAGCCAAAGGGCTAAAGGTCAGAAGAGTACCAATGCATTCTGCAAAGTATAAATTCAAGTTATTTCAGACTAAAAGGACTTCCGTGACATTTCAAGCAGCATTTAAGCATCACCACTAATGATAAATTATGTAATTTTCTAGTGTTACAAACAGGCTTGCAAGCCATGCTTTATTTGTTAAATTCCTTCCTTTGGGCTGGTGAGTGCCCAGCTATGTAAGACTGTGCTGCTGGATGTTTCAGAGAGCTGAGCTCTGGTATTTTCCTGTCTCTTTCTGCCTATTTCTAAGAGTGCAGTGAAGAAACTAATGCATTGGTTTTCTCTCCCTTTTCCTGAGACATTACTTAATGGGTAAGAGTTAAATGAAATTCTTGTATTTGTTCTTATAGTCTTGGGCTTCACCTCTAACCAGAGCAGCTAAGAACAGTCCTACAAGTTACTTTTGTTCCTATCTTCCATTTGCAGCATGTGGTCCAGTGTGTGTTTGTCGCCATTCGAACCATTGGAAACATTGTGATTGTCACCACTTTGCTGCAGTTCATGTTTGCCTGCATTGGAGTTCAGTTATTTAAGGTAAAACCATTGGACCCGTTCATTCATCCATTAAACTGAGCTGTGTTCTTGGGTGGGAAGAAAAATGTCATGAAAAACCCTGAGGAAAGGGAGATGGAATCTTCCCATGTGAAAGACAAAATGTCAGGCACTGTTGGAGTTACCTGGGCTCCTGCTATCAGGAGTTCCCCAAAACTGGATCAGGCATATTCAGAACTGTTGCATTTCATCTGTAATTGTAAGAAATCATCAGTAACATCAGTAACCCTCTTTTCCAAATTGCTTGTGGCATGACTTGGTGTCAGGGAGATGAAGGGAGCTTTTGTAAAGGATTGGTAATTGCAGGCTGTCTACCTTACACCTTGTAAAAGAAGGGGCATGCCAGATAATCGCTGGAGATTATTGCTTCCCTTCTTTATGTCTGCTTTTATTTCTTTGCCCTTCACCACCCTTCTGACAGTGTTTGGCAGCACTCAGTGCACGCACACACCTCAGGACACACACAGAAAAGCACTGTGCAAGCAGATGAAAGCCTGTGCTCTGAGGTACCCAGATGCAGGCAACTCTTGATCCAGTTGATCAGTTGATTCACGTCTGCCTGCAGAAGAGCATGCAAGCATACCCATAGTGGTTAAGCAAGGAGTAAATGCAGCCCCACTGGTACATAATCAGCCCTAACCCTCCCACTATCAGGAAAGGAAGCTTCATTCCTCTTTCTTCTTCTTCAAGGGCAAACTCTACAGCTGCACTGATAGCTCCAAGCAGACTGAAGCAGAGTGCAGGTGAGTCTGACCTTTCCCGCTTAGCCCCTTTCACTGGCCACCTGCTCTCAGGACCTGGTACTGGAAGTGCAGTTCTGCCACGTTTTCTCTCTCCTTTCCACCCACAGAGGGTACTATATTACATACAAGGATGGTGAGGTCAACCAGCCAATGATCCAGCCCCGGAGCTGGGAGAACAGCAAGTTTGACTTCGACAATGTCTTGACTGCCATGATGGCCCTTTTCACCGTCTCGACCTTTGAGGGCTGGCCAGAGTGAGTGGTTCTTGGGCTTATGCAACACTAGTATAATGTCCTCATTCATTTCAAAAGAGGAAATTCAAATGCAGAGAACAGTCTTTCCCATTTTAAATATCTAAAAAGTCTAGAGCATTAAATGTGGCACTAGTAGCAACAGTTGTAGTATTATGTACTTCGTGAATTCCTCAGGACCTACAGGAACTGTGATTCCTATACTTGTAAACAGCGCATAGAACTATCTCTACCTCTTAAGAAATTATTGCTAATAGCAGCAGTAGTAGCAATAATTGTTAGAAACATAATATATATAAAAGGATATAAAATGCCTGTCAGGCTCTTACCAGTATTGGTAAGTGTTGAAAGCTTCCCTATGGAACCAGTGGGCTGCTAGGAAATATGCCAGTACTAACTGTGCTGTACAGGTAGACATGAGATATCTCTCCAGGCTGTCCTGTCTGCATGACAGGGGCCACGGACTGCCTTGGCTCCACTAAGTCAGAGTGACATGGGTGTGCAAGGGTATCATGGGTTTGCCCCTTAAACTATGTCATCAGGTCATGTCAACAGCACTGTTAACAAACGTTAGAAGTGTTGAGATTCCCTTTTCTCGCAAAATTCAGTTCCCAACAACATAGACTCTTCTGTCTTATGTTATCTGAAGGGCATGTGTTGTTTTTTTTTAAGTTTTTATTGTTCAACTATGAATACACTTCACCCTGAACAGGTTCAAATGTACAAAGTTAATAAAAGCTGTGTCCTCTCTTTTGCAAGAGTTTCTACTCAGATCAGTGCAAGTCAGTGCATCTGTGAGTAAAATAATTTTGATACAAGTAGAAGAAAAGCACAAATCTGAGTTTTATAACATCACCTATAAGGCCTCATGACAGCTGCAGATTTTCTCTGCATTGGGCTCCTGTTTGCTTCCAGGTTGCTGTATAGGTCCATTGATTCCCACATGGAGGATGTGGGACCCATCTATAATCACAGGGTTGAGATCTCCATCTTCTTTATTATCTACATCATCATCATTGCTTTCTTCATGATGAACATCTTCGTTGGTTTCGTCATCGTCACATTTCAGGAACAAGGAGAACAAGAATACAAGAACTGTGAGCTGGACAAGAACCAGGTAATTTATGACAACTTACTGCCTGTAAAGATAGAAATACATTGACAATAAGCATTTAAGGGAGAAATATATACAGAGTAGCATGTGAAACTGCCAACAAGATAAAAGACTAAGCTGGCTTCACTGCCGTCTTTCAGGAATCAGGTAAAAAACATCTTTCTGTAAGATTTGCACAAAGGACAGTATTTACTTGAAAATGTGTGCTGTACCATTTGGTTCACTGAGATTAGATGAGGTGACGGAATTCTCTGGCCAAAATAAATACATATCTAAATCTAGAACAGGTAGAATATACACGTTCAGATTATGACCTATTACAAATTCTTCTAAGCAGTCATTTCAGAAAATAAATTGAAACATGTTGTGTTTTTATTATATTTGGAAGTAACTGACTGACCCTGTATTTCATTTTTGATTTTTAAACATACTGTACCTCTTTCACAGCGCCAGTGCGTAGAATATGCCCTGAAGGCCCGGCCTCTGCGGAGATACATCCCTAAAAACCAGTACCAGTACAAAGTTTGGTATGTGGTCAACTCCACCTATTTTGAATACCTGATGTTCGTTTTGATCCTGCTGAACACCATCTGTCTGGCCATGCAAGTAAGTAAGAAAGTAGAAAACCTCACAGGTGATGAATTGTTAGACTTTGCTGGGAAAATGTAGAAATGACAGAGGTTGAGACCTACTTTCACCTTCAAACCATAAGTTGAGTGGGGAAAGGGAAAGGAAAATGATAAAAGGAATTGCACCATGATGACATCTAGGTAGAATCAGGAATCTACCTCTCCTCTTCTTCCTGCTAAAACTTGATGTTTTCAACAGTTCTGTTTCTCTTGTTTAAAAACAGACAAAAATATTTAAAAACAAAGTTTTACCACTGACTTATTCAGTAGTCACTATAGTAACAAGTGGCTTTTCAGTTCTGACTTGTCTTCTATGAAGTGCAAGAATAAGCCTTGAACTGTCACTCAGCTGAGATCTGAATTTGGTAAGGCAAGGATCAAGGGGAAGGCTAACAAGGCTGATATCCTGGTGGGAGTCAGCTGTTGACCAACCAGGATGAAGAGGCAGATGAAGCATTCTACAAGCAGCTGGCAGAAGTCACACAATCACAAAACAAAAAGCCCTTGTTTTTATGGCAGACATCAACTTACTGAGTGTTTGCTGAAAATACAACACAGAAGAGAGGAAATAGTCTAGGAGGTTCCCAAAGTGTGTGGAAGATAACGTCCTGACACAGCTGATAAGAGAGCCTACGAGGGAGGTGCTCCGCTAAACCTGCTGTTGACAAACAGAGAAGGGCTGGTAGGGGATGTGGTGGTTGGAAACCATCTTGGGCGTAGCAACCACGAAACAATAGAGTTCTCTATTCTTGGTGAAGTCAGGAGGGGGGTCAGTAAAACTGCTGCCTTGGACTTCCAGAGGGCAGACTTTGGTCCATCTAGGACATTGGTTGGGAGAGTCCCATGGGAGTCTGTCCTGAAGGGGTCCAAGAAGGCTGGACATTCCTCAAGAAGAAAATCTTAAAGGCACAGGAGCAGGCCATCCCCATGTGCCATAAGACAAGCTGGAATGGGAGAAGAACAGGAAGCTTTCACTGATACTCTGGAAAAAAAAAGAGTTTACCACCTTTGGAAGAAGGGACAGGCAACTCGAGAAGAGTGCAGGGATGTTGCTAGGATATGCAGAGAGAAAATTAGAAAGGCAAAAACACAGCTAGAACTTAATATGGCCATTGTTGTAAAAGATTACAAGAAGTGTTTTTACAAGTACTTTAACAAAAAAGGAGGGCCAAGGAGAATTTCCATCCCGTATTGAATGTGGTGGGGGACATTGCTACCAAGGATAAGGGAAAGACTGAGGTACTCAGTGCTTTCTTTGCTTCTGTCTTTAACAGTCAGAACAATTATCTTCAGGGTACTCTGCCCCCTGAGCTGAAAGACGGGGATGGGGAACAGGATAAACCCCCCATAATTCAGGAGGAAACAGTTAGTGACTTGCTACGCCACCTAGACTGTTGCAAGTCTATGGAGCTGGAGGGGATCCACCCAAGGGTACTGAGGGAGCTGGAAGAAGTGTTCACCAAGCCAACTTCCAACATTTATCAGCAGTCCTGGTCAACCAAGGAGGTTCCAGATGACTGGGGACTTGCTAATGTGACATCCATCTACAAGGAGGGTCAGAAGGAGGATCCAGGGAACTACAGACCTGTCAGCATGACCTGGGTATTGGGGAATATGGAGCTGGTCATGTTGAGTGCGATTATACAGCATGTGCAGGACTACCAGGGGATCAGACCAAGCCAATATGGGTTCATGAAAGACAGGTGCTGCTTGACCAACCTGATCTCCTTCTATGACCAAGTGACCTGCCTAGTAAATGAGGGAAAGGCTATGGATGTAGTCTACCTAGACTTTACTAAAGCCTTTGACACTGTCTCTCACAGCATTGTCCTGGAGAAGCTGGCAGCTTATGGCTTAGACAGGTGTCCTCTTTGCCGAGTCAAAAACTGGCTGGATGGCTAGGCCCAGAGAGTGGTCATGAATGGAGTCAAATCCAGCTGGCACCTGGTCACGAGTGGTGTTCCCCAGGGGTCGGTACTGGGGCTGGCCCTATTTAATATCTTTATTGATGATCTGGACAAGGGGATTGAGTGCACCCTCAGTAAGTTGCAGATGACACCAAGTTGGGAGGAAGTGTCGATCTGCCTTATGGTAGGAAGGCCCTTCAGAGGGATCTGGATAGGCTGGATCAATGGGCTGAGGCTGATTGTATGAGGTTGTACAAGATCAAGTGCTGGGTCCTGTGCTTTGGTCACAACAGCCCTGTTCTACACTACAGTCTTGGGGCAGAGTGGTTGGAAAGTTGTGTGGCAGATAAGGATCTGGGAGTCCTATTCAACAACCAGCTGAACATGAACTAGCAGTCTTCCCAGGTGGCCAAGAAGACCAACGGCATATATCAGATATACATAGTCAACAGGACTAGGGAAGTGATTGTTTCCCTGCAATCAACACTGATTTTTGTGCCCCTCACTACAAGAAAGACATAGAGGTGCTGGAGAGTGTCCAGAGAAGGGCAATGAAGCTGGTGAAGAATCTGGAGCACAAGTCTTAAGAGGAATGGCTGACAGAACTGGAATTGTTCAGTCTGGAGAAGAGGAGGCTCAGGGGAGACCTTATCGCTCTCTACAACTGCCTGGAAGGAGGTTGTGGTGAGGTGGGGGTTGGCCTCTTCTCTCAGGTAACAGTGATAGGATGAGAGGTTATAGCCTCAAGTTGCACCAGGAGAGGTTCAGGATGTTAGGAAAAACTTCTTCTCCAGAAGAGTGACCAAGTATTGGAACAGGCTGCCCAGGAAAGTGGTGGAATCACTGTCTCTGAAGGTGGGAGATCTGGCTCTGACGGACAGAGTTCAGTGGGCAAGGTGGTAGTGGGTTGGCAGTTGGACTAGGTGATCTTAGAAATCTTTTCCAACCTCCATGATTCTATGATTCTATGAAAGTGGGAATGGAGTGTAGGAGATTCCTAGTACCTCTTTTGTTCTCTGTTAGAAATCATAGAAATTTTTCAAGAAAGAACCTCCAGAGGTTGTATTTTCTACTCCATCACCACAAATCAGAATCAATTCCATCTGAAGCATTTCTTGATAGATGTTTACCTAACTTGCTTCACCAGTGATGCTACTGATTGCCTTACTAGCCACCGTACTGTGCATACATTTTCCTTTATGTGTGAGGATTTTCCAAAAAACTAGTGTTAATCCACCAAAGAAACTTCTGAAACTAGATCTACAAGAACAGCAAATAAAAGTAACAGATTAACATGCGTAAGTGAAAGAGCAAGAAGAGGAAGAAGACATAACTTTTACTAAGTGGTCAGTTAACAAAGAAGTTCTATATCCATTTCAGTCAGGGAATGAGTTTTAATAGACACAAACAGTTCTGTACGTTTTCCCAAGTCTATCCTTTTCTGATTTGTTCCTTCCACTCCCTTTGCTCAAGATCTCCCTTGCCTCCCTTTTCATTTTGAGTCAGTCCCACTCTGCTCTTATCTGAAGGATCTACTGCCTTGGTGTCATGAAGCAACAGAGAGGGACTATTATGTTCATTCTGAAGTTTTGGAGCATGCTCAGCTGCCGTGACACTGGTGCACGCAAAGGACAGATGGAGCTAGAATCTGTGAACTGTTTGTGAGCCCACAGGCAGGACAGCATCTACGGAGATTCTAGGAAACCTATATCCATCCTGTGCAAAGCATAGTTTTTCAAAAACTTACGGTGAGATTTGGGTCAAACTTCATAAGGAACAGCTGACACAAAAGCCACATTCTAGTAAAATTCCAAGTTTTTAAGTCCTACAAGTACTGGAGTCTTTCAAGGAAAGTGTTGCAAGAAATTTTGAAAATGGCTCAACCTAGTTCATTTTCCCTGGCCTGTGCTTCATCTGCAGCTGAATTGTTTCAACTGAAATTCTTTTTTTAAAAAAAAAATCATCCTAAGTCAATGCAGAATATGAAAATTCAGTCCAGTGGTTAAAATTATCAAAATTAAGCAGTAATAAACAGTCTTACAACATGCACTGAAAGACTACCTTGGAGCAAGGCAATCAGTCCCAAGTACAAAGATCTGGAAATAGGAATATGAAAAGTGATGTGGCAAAATCTGCAGAAGACAGTATATGAATTAATCAATAGATGACAGAGAGTAACTTCATAAGATCTTAATAAAGTTAAGTGAATGGGCAGCATGATTGCAAATTTAATTCAAAGTTGACAAATGTAAGATAATGCGTATTGGAAAGATATGATTTGAGTTGCTCATGTACTTTGTAGAGTCCTGAATTAAGTGCAATTACTTGGGGAATGTCATGGTATCGTTCTGAACAGCTCAGTGAAACCTCCATTCACAGCACAATAGCAATCAAACAAAAAAAGTGATCCAAGTGTTAGGAAAGGGTGAGATAACAGAACTGAAAACTGTCTTGTGCCATTATGCAGATTTATAATGAGCCCTCAATTGGAATGATAAGTATGATGCTTTTAAAAAGAGACAAGATTCAGAGTCAGATGGCAAAAACAGCAAGAGGTGTGGAAATACTTATGTTTGAAGGGAGATGAGAATTGTAAATCGAAAAAATGGGGCATACGGGGGTTTCCTTTCAAGAACTTTGACATGGAGAGGTATTAGCAGTAGCCCCGTGTGTACCTAGCTAGCTGGCATGTCCATTCCTCACTGCTGCCGGGATGCTGTTTTTCAGCACTATGGTCAGAGCTGCATGTTCAAGGAAGCCATGAACATCCTCAACATGCTCTTCACCGGCCTCTTCACTGTCGAGATGGTCCTGAAGTTAATTGCCTTCAAACCCAAGGTAGGTGCTATAGGTGTACAGTTTCCCAGGCTCTGTGTGTGTGTGCATGTGTGCGGGGCAGCTGTGAGGAGAAGGAGGAGGTGAAACTCTCTGATCTATCACCCCACCAAGGACTGAGCTGGACAGTTGCTTTCTGGATTGGAGTCTCACGTGTATTTAATAACTTTTTCAATGGAGAGTAGACACACCAAAAACAAAAAAAGAAAAAGAAAAAACAACACTTGCTAATACAGAAGGTTCCTAGTTCTCTGTTTTCATTAAGTTATAGTAGTGACACTATATTAAGGCTGTAACATATTCCATGCTGAACATCATTTTGATGCTTCCTCTGACTTTGCTAAAATGAAATAGAAATAGCATCCCATGATTAGCCTCCTAGCCCAAGTAAAGTTAATCAAGTATGACTCATTTTGAGTTATGAACCTTGGAAAAAAATGCTTCTTCTGGGAGGACTGTGGCTCAATGCTTGTTTGGATTAATTTAGTTTGGAATTTAAGACTTCATTGATAATATTCAGCACCCCAGCAGGTGCTGTCTGAATGTGTTGTCCTATCCATTAGGCCATGACATTCTGCTAGCATAGCTGTATCATGGGATAGGACAGAAGCTCTTCCAACTAAGCTAGCACAGCTGCTGCAAGACAAGGACAAAGTTTCTGACCCCATATACATCACTCTCTCCAGAAATAATGCCTCCTATTTGTTTCCATGGAAACTACAACAGATACAAAGAGCACTATAACACTATTTGATAGAAGAAATCCTCAGCTACAAGCACTGTTTTTCAACATAGTCACCACCATTAGCTGTGCATTTTCACCAGCGATGAACAAGAGCCTGCGTGCCACGCTTATAACAATCTGCACCAGCAGAAGTGCCCCACTGTCACTGTCGCCATTGTTGAAATGCACTACCCACCACCTTGCTGTGCTGACATCCACTCTTTGGTCTCCATCAATGTTCAGCAAGCATCAAAGAATGTCAATGGGTGCCATTTTTTCCGTGTGGAGGAATTCAGTTCCACACCTTTGCCTCATCTGCGCTTCCATGTCAGCCGCCATTTGGTCAGACTGTCCCTCTGCTGCCATCTGTCGCACGGCAACAAAATTGAACAGAGCATTGGTGGGAAGGTTCAACCTCTGCTGCCAAACCACCAACATCCACCTCTGATGTCATGGGCCAACAAAACAAAATAGGAGGCATTACCTTCGGATTAGCTATTCTAATTTAAACTTGCATGAGGCTTTCTTCAGGGTTTAAATTCAGTGGCATGTCATAAGGAGAGATACCTAAACAGAGACAACTCAAGCCTTTTTTATATTTTCAGTGATACCTTGATACACGGGGTTGCATCTTGAAGGATACCTTAATACATAGGTGTTGGCAAATGCTGTGTGAAGCATCAGTTATGAATAAGATGTCCTTCATGTTAAACATGTAGGAGTTCATTGAAGTTAAGCCCTCCTCCCAGGTCTATCCGAACATCTTTTTCATCCTCAGCTCAGAAACACTGCTCTCCCATTCTACTGAATTCAGTCTAACTTCCTCTTGTTATTTCTGTGTTGACTTTAATTCCACCTGCCCTTTCTTTCTTTTTTAGAAGAGTCACTTCTTTTTTTTTTTTTCCTGAACCCAGTATCATTCTCCTTTCACAGATGTATTTCTCTTGAAGGTTAGGATCATCTCATGCTGTCCTGGTGAAGGACTGATATTTTGTGAGATCCCAAACACTATGTTGGAAAATTTAAAAGTATCATCATCTTTATCAGAAGGGATTTATATTTTCAGGAGGGATCTACCTTTCACTTTTGAAATTTTGCCAGGTCTATTTGCAAGCAGATCTTTTGGCACTTTGTAAAAATATTATCTGCACATTATATACCTAGAAATGTATCTCACAGGCTTTGTAATGCTCTTCTGATTTCATGATTCCACTTCACAGGAGATTCTTAACTTTGAGAAAGATTAAGTTCTCTGGCAGAATTTGTTTTGAGCATTTAGGGAAGAAGTCCAACCAGTTGAAATATTAAGCTCTGTACATATGGAGGAAAGGCTTTATCTGACATGGTTGTCTCTAACAGTAAGGAGCTGGATTTGGTGATACTGGAAGCCCCTTCTACTTCCTGTGTCTTACTTTCCTGTGTTCAATCTCCTTTTCAAGTTTTGCTGCGCAACAAAGAGTAATGCAAAATCAACTGAGGGCAAACGAATGCCTCCAGACAGAAAATCACTGGGACAGATTGCCTAAAGAGATTGCAGAATCTCCATCATTTGAGGTTTTAAGATGAAGTTAGGTGAACCTTTTTCTTAGAAGCAGTTTAGGAATGTGCGATCTGCCTTGGGACAGGCAGATGGACTAGTCCATATTGTAAGGTTCCTCTCAGCCCAGTTTTCCATGATTCTGTACTTTCCAATCTAAATTCCCAGCTACTGCAGTATAGTAAAACTGAGAATATAAAAGAAAGTTTCCTTGTGATCAGAATAGAAGAGTATTAATAGAGTCTTTACAACTACGCATCAGGCACCAAGCCCAGATTGGACCCTGCCCATCCTGAAAGAACAGCCATAGAAAGTAACCAATCTGTTTAAAATCCCAGTCTGGAGTGTATGCCAAAAGTAGTTCAAATCTATCTAATTAAAGTGTCTTAAACTGATAGTTTAATTAAAAACTTTCAGGAAAATAATATTTTAAAAAATAGGACGACAGGACTTACAGGGACAAAACATAGGAATCAGCTCATGAAAACAACTAGTACAGCAAAATGGCTTGCCCCTAGCATCATATTCACACTGGATTATGTTGAGTTCAGTGACTCACATTTGGAAATACCAAAGTGCTTTGTGTAACTTGCCAATGTCTGTTCAGTACAAAGATTTGGCCTGCAGCCTTCAACCTCTGCTCCGTGTTGACTGAACCTGCTCCTCATCTTTGAGGAGGAAACCAACTCTCCCAGGAGACCATTTGGACTGATATGGACCAACACTGGGTGGCACAGTCTGCTCATCGTTAGGCTGCACATTTGGAATTGAATTAAAATTTGCCTAGAATATGTTCTGATGTGGGAGTCTTTCAGCATGGAGAAAATTGTTAGCTCAGCCTTCTGCTTGACCCAAACTTGTATCCTCCTATCATGAAACATATAAGTGCAACCAACCTATACCTGCAGGTGAAGGTTATTTCCAGAAACAGCAGCTGAAAAAGTCCAAAAGGATTTCATTGTGTCACCTGGGTGAACATCACCACAGTACAGTCACCATACCCTCCCCACTACCAACCAAGTTCTCTGGGGAAAAAAATGAAATGTGAAGTGATATTCACGTTTCCCACGTAGGAAATGGCAATTTCAGAATGCAGAATTGGCTGCCATTTCCAGAGCAATAAAACACAAACCAGCCTTTGTTTAGGATATTTTGTCTCATTTTGATTTTGTTCTCTGTCATCACTCTTTTCTGTTTGAAGAGCACCCTAAAATGAAGGAGCTGTAAGCTTGTTGTCTGTAAGATTGACAACAAAAACCAAGAAACTTAGGTAGCTGAAGATGTTGTGTCCTCACCCTAGTGGCAATCCCCAGGAGAAAGAGGAAGAACAGAACAGAACACACAACTCAAGGTGAAATTTGCTAATTCCCTCTAGTTTCTCCAATTTTGCAGTGCTTAATCCAGCAGTGAATGCTGCAGGTAACCTTCAACTACAGCAAGCAGCACAATAGCTGACTTGTAACTTTGGAGCAGATGCCACAGAGCTCTCACCTTCAAATGAATGGTCAGCATCATGGCTTTCTCTGTCTGTGAAAAAGCAGAACAAGCTGCTGTTTACTCATACCTTCACTGGAGAGAATTGCTAAGGGAACTGGGAGAGGTTTCTGGGATGCTCAGAGCTGCTACCACCTAGCTCCTTACAGAAGTCACCATGGACACGTGCCCATGCAGAGCAGAGTTCCTAATATGCAGAATTCCTGCTGCAGGCAGCAGTGTGGCACAGTATTATATGAACTTTATTGCCAATCCAATGCTACCTGTGTATTACCTGAATAATAATGGAAGATTTGGCAGTCTCTGACTTAACAGATTTTTTACTGTACCCAGTTTTTAATTCTTCACTCTCATTCTACAAGCACTTATTTGCTACTCCTGGTAATAAAGGTGAAAAAATGCAGATACAGTCAGCTGCGCTGGCATTAAGTAGGAGCATGTATCTGCCTGACTGCAAAGAATCGATGGGGATCATCCAACCCTGCAACTAGTCCTTGTGTAAAAGCAGGGATGTACTTACTGAAAAGCCAGCTGTAGGAATAAGGAGCCAAGTCTGAGTCAGGGCTCATCTTCTCATGCTTGCAGAAAATATGTGAAGGGGGTAGAAAGACAAGGGTTCGCCTAACTAAACATACTGCTATTTTTGAGATTGTTTGCTCTAGTCAGTGAGCCCCCTTGGTACCTGTCCTTTTCATTGGCCGTCTTCTGTGACCAGGGTTTTGGATTGTTTAGTCTCTGGGGAGGCTGTAGAGAAGAGGGCTGTGGAAGCCATCGGTGGGTATGGGCAGTGCCTGCTGGGCAGGGACAAGGCCGGCCTCTGAGAACCCTCATGTTTCTGTGTGGTGAATCGTCTGGAGGAGAGGATCCGTTCTCTCAGGTTTTTTGCAGGATAAATATAAGCACTGTATAAGACAGCTCATCTGTGTTTGATGCAGTCTTGGCAGGAGAGTGTGCTAACAATGAGCGAGAGAGATTTGGGATGATTAGGGCTGCTGATAAAGAAAACACCCACTACACGCCCTGCATCTCCTTACAGAGTATTAATGTGCTGCTCTGAAGCAAAACTCCCAAATGGACCTGAGTGTTTGTCTTGGCTGAAGCTCATACACTGATTCAAGACTAGTTACTTCAAAGAAACAGACAGTCTAGAAGTAATGCTGTTGAGCCAAGGCCTTTTGCTGCTTTGTTTTTCTAATTTTATAAATTCTCCAGACCATCTGTTGAGCTGTTTTCCAGTTCCTGCATGGAGAAAGCTGCTGCTACTTCGTGCATTTTCCAGAGAAAACTACTGAAGGGAATGAGAGGTGCCGTGTTCTCTTGTGCTCACAGTCACCACTGTCCTAGCTTCTTAACAAAGTACCCACAAGCAGTCCATGAAGGACCAGCTGCTCTGCAAAACCTGCCTGGAGTTTATCTTTCAAACGCACAGAAAATGACTTAAAATTCATAATAACATCAAGCTGCACCATCTGTCAGCCTGAGTGCTAATATGGGGATGGATTCTCCTCCAGGAATTTCAGATCTTTCTAGCTCCCTGGAATGTGCTGTTTTAATGATGAACCACAACTAATATTCATTTCAGGAAAAAAATCATATATCCTCTTATTAGTTAGGGCAGGATTTGTAATTTGAGAGTTGTGGATGTTCTACCACTCTCTCTGTCATCTCAAAGTATGGCAGATAGGTCAGTGGAACTGCTCCCATGCATGAAGTAAAGCACATGGGCACGTATTTTGTCAAATCCAGGTCTGTGTGTGGAAAGGGAATGTTGGGGATTTCCTCTATGGAATTATGACTGCCAGAGGGACTACAGATCACGGGTCTATTCCCTTTGCCAGACACTGTCAGCACCTTTCTTCCCTGGGTGTTTATGGATGCTACTTGCAAAGCAGCCTGTAACGACGCCATCTGTCCTGCCTCAGATAGTCAGTTCAGTCCTTCCTTTATCACTGCTACTTTGCTCTGAATTCTTGCCATTCTTTAATGTCATTTTCATGTTGCAGAGTTTAGGCTTCTGTGTACTGTTTCAAACAAGTTCCACATTCAGTACAAGGCACAAAATCCCACATGATTCCAGGAAGGGCTGTGACCCTCTGGATAGTAGAAATCACAAGTATCACCCATAGTTATTTCTTCAGATCATTTAATGATGGATCTACCTGTCCTTAGTGTTTCTTTCTCCTCTGATGTATTTACCCTTCTTTGTTCCCCTTTAAGCACTTCCTCTCAGCATTTATCCTCCATTTGATGCAGTGATATCTCTTCTCAAACCTGCAAAATGACTCATCTGCTTTTGTTCCCTTTTTACTACTCCATTTCTAGTACATTTATGCCTATAAACAGATCTCTGAGCAGTCTCTCCTAAAGTCACACTGACTGCTTCATACTACTTGCTTTTTCCTTTCTTACCATGGTCATAATCAGTCATTCCTTGGCCAGAAGAGAGGCTTTCAGCATCTTCACAAACAACTGAAATTTATGTCCAGTCTGTCACCCTCACCACTGAAACAAGGTCAGTTAGTTTTGGAAATCTAGTGCTTTTTGCAGTTCTTCATTTTTGTACCTTTGGAAATACCTCCATAGCTTAGGATGCTACCCTGGCATCATTCATCACAGTATTTTATTTCTCCAGCTTATATGGAGAAAGCAAAGACATTCTGCATCAATACAAAAGTGTCAGGAAACCTGGTTGCAACTGAGTGGTCTTTTGCCCACTGCTGAAATCATTGCAGGTCCATCCAACAGACAGAGGAATAATAATTGGTTTAAAATCACATGGTCTAGGATGAAGTGTAGTGGTACAAATTTGTAGCATAGGTTGTATACACGTGTAGGTAGAATAAAGAAGCTTTGACCTGTGTTGGGCTGTCCACAGCCTCAGAACCAGTGCCATGCAGAGCCCATGGTGAAGGCAGCTCCCTCCTTCTCATGGACCTGGGCTGCACAGTCCTGGTTGTCCAAGGGCTCTTGGTAGATCTTCTCTGCTGCCTTTGTCAGGTTCTTAACCAAACTAACTGGCTTCTAAATGTTTTGTCTCCTCAGCTGCTGTATTATCCTTTCTGTTTTGGGTGGGCAACATTTAGGCATGGAGCAATAGGAAGAGCAGTCTCCAACTACCACCCTGCCTTTGGTGGGAGCAAAAGTATAAAAAGGCAAAGAAAGGGAGAGAAAGGTAATATATTTCAGGATCTGTGGGTGGGAAAAAATGCAACAAAAAGAGTGAGCTCTGTTTGATGGTTATGCTGGGTAAGAAGTAGCATGCAGAGAATGAGGAATAGTCATATTAAGAGTATGTGAGCTGAAGGAAGTGAGACAAGCAAAGAGGAAGAATTACGTTTGGGGAGAAAACGAGAGAGGAACTGAACTTTGATGTGAGGAAAAGTTATACATAGATTATGGAGAGTGGGAAAAGGCAGAATATTCCTTTAGATGGAAAGAAAAAACAAACCCCAGATCCAGACAGAGGAAAATATTAAAAAGGGGAGAAGTAAATGGTTGGAGAAAATGGATGCAAGAAAAAGAACAGAAACAGGGCTGAAAGGAAAAGTGGACATGGGAAGAGGTTTCTGAAAAATGAAAAGGGGAATCAGCTTTTAAGCTAATGAGCATCTTTTTGTGCTTCAACATTTTATTGAAATTCCCTGGCAGACATCCCAGGTCTCCATGTTCAAACACACCAGTATCTCAGCCACAGAGCCTCCCTCTGTACTGTTTCATCAAAACAATTTGCAGTAAAAATTAGGTGCAATGTATTCCTCCACTTCTCTGGAATAATCTCAGCTCTGTTGCAGAAAGTGAACATCAGCATGTTTCCCCAGAAATGCTTTCCTTTTTCACCCCCTTTTTTAATCTAGGTGAAGTCCGAATTTATTGAATATTCCACTTCATCTTTTGTATAGCCAGTAGCCTAGCTGGAATTACTGTCAGCTGCTCCAACACGCCCTGCAGCCTTATGACTGGAAATCCCTCGCATTTCTGAAGTGCATGTCCAGATGCTGCTCTGTATGTAGGTGTTCGGTCTGAGGCTCTTAAGAAACCGCTGACTCAGGCCCAAGAGTTTTGGAAATACACTAGAAAAGAGAAAAATCTCAATCCCTCATTACTTACTCCTCTGCTTTCTCTTCACTGTGATTACTTGTCTGCCAGGAGTTTCATGCATTTTGCATAGCATATGTGTCATGTGGAGATTAGAGCATAGAGCCTTTCATGTCCACAGGTCTGGGAGAAAGAGTGAGATTCTTTTCTAAGTCCTTGCTGCAAAAGCAAATACTGAAAGTACTGTATGTCAGAGCAGCATGTTTAGGTGACTTTGATGTAAAGCCAAGAAATACTTGTGATAATTTTTGTGGACCCAGAAGATAAGATCATCCCAACCCTATATTCACATAGTGGGTTAGAACAGAGGGGCATCAGGAAGACTTTCTTCTTGATTCTGCTTGCTTGAGAGAATTTCCATCTGTCTACATGTCCAAGAGAAAGAAGGGAAAAGAAAGACTAAGAAAGTAACTGGGTCTTTTGCAGCAGTCTGTGCTGTGGCACTCTCACAGAAGCTTGGCTTCCAGGCTTAATTGCAGAATTTGGAAGGGCATCCCACTAGTCCTGGGCCAAAACATGGCTGTTGTTATTCCAGACCTTGAAGTGAAACTATTCAGGGGTCTGTGCTGTAGACACATGGCATGGAAGTGGCATTAAAGGAAAGAGAAACTACATCCTGGCGTTTTACTGTGCTGACCCTGTAAGTTAAATATTATACCCGGTGTAGCTCTAGAGCTTTAAACAACAAATACTCTGGTTTAGTACAGGAAAAAAAAATGTAGCAGAACACTCAGGGTTTAGGTTGTTTTAGTAAGAATTTCCACAAATTAGGAGTCAGCAAGAAAAAACTACATTCCCTATCATGTGAAAGTGCAGTGAATCCTCTTTGATACTTCTAGATTTCACTGAGTTCCTTACCAGCTCCTGAGTATTTGTGGGGGAAGAAGTCTGATCCTTTCCAACACTTCAAAAGAAAGGAAAGTAGTGCCAGACTAAGGTTTTTCTATTGTGAATATGCTTATATTCTGAGATGGCATAGGCGTGACTCCACCTAAACAAGTCATACAGTGTGAAAGCATTTGAGAGGTGAATGTAACAGAAGAAACTAGACTGATGATGAGAAATTGAATGTCGCAGTAAAGCCTAGCTCATACCTCTTTTTGAGTCTTGGTCAGAAAGCACCAAAGTCTTCCTTCTGAACACTGTTTGACATCCTGCATGAAGTATACTGGTCTCTTTCCAATTTCCTCCTGGAAAATGTATGTCACAGGAGGGTACCAGCAGAGTTGATCCCAGTTGGCTTCTTTGTTGCTGTCTCCAAAAAAGAGGCCAAGAATGAAATAAGTGGACAGAACAAACTTTCTTCTTTATGCAAAAAACCTGGTCCCTTCATGCCATGGCAGAAGCAATTGGTGAGGGACAAAAAGGTAATTCGATCTACTGCTTCCCATGTCACATTCATTGTTTAACTGCAGGATGTTCTCCTTGGAGGAAGAAGCCACCTGTTCCCTGCACACAAATAGATCCTCTAAATATTATTATATAGGATGTATGGAATTTCTAACAGGTCAGACAGAGCTATGTGATCCTCCAGCTTTCTGAAGGATCAACAGGGAAGTCAGCAGGCAGAAAAAACTGTCAAAGAACCTGCATAAGATGTTCACTGAGAGAGGACCATTTCCTTCGCGGCAAACCTACCCAGAGAATTTGCATAGTACTGCAACATTGTGACAGATTTATTTTCAGTCTGGCACTTGAGGGTTTTAATGCCATTATAAATGATCAAAAATAATGATATGACTGCACAATGCAACAGTGTGGGAAGTACTTTATTAGCTATTACACTTAATTATTTAATATAGAAAATTATTCACACAGTGCTAAAAGCCCAGTGGGATGGAGCACTGGGGTCTCATTCACAACAGCACAGACACGTCAGCAGCAGCATGTAAAGGGAATGGTTCAAGGGAAAAGTGACTTGCTCTCACTCTCACAAGCAAAATCCAAACCCTCTGTCACTTCATGCGAGGCTATTTCAAAGGGTCAAAAGTTCTCACAGATGTGAATCTTCTTTTTCTGTAAGAATGATACCAGCTAACAGATTGTGATACAGCCTCTGTTAAGAACTGTTCATTGTGTTAGGAAATTACATTTCCACTGTCAAATGCAATGAAGTCGAAAAGTTGATTTCTCTTTTCTGTCCACCTGGCCTTTGTAGTACTTTAGAGACTTCAGTTTTCTGTATTCCTTCTTCCCCAAGCGTAGATGAGAGTACCATCCTCTTTTGAAAAGCTGTGATTGATGGACTGACTACATGAAAGCAAACATTGTTTTACTAAGTGCTCTAATCCATATAAAATCAAGCCTTCTCTGAAAATGGAAGTAACTTGGAAAAACAAAAAAAGAAACTATTAAGAAACCTATCAGCTATACCAAATAGCCTGTTTCTGGAAGAAGTATCTTTCTTCCAGTGAGTATCCAACATCCATGCACCAACCATGTCAGAGCAGTCCATAGCCTTTTCCCATGGTGCATACAGAGACAAGAGAAACTATTCCAAGTAGAACCCTGTGTTCAGAACTCACTCATTGCCTGCCACTGTCTCATCTTCCCACACAGTAAGTGGCTCTTCACTCTGAAAGATGTCAGTTATGTTCTTACAGGTTTTGTTTCATTTCTTTTGAATTGTTCTTCCCCAGGCTGGGATGTCAGTCCTACTTTAGAAGACAGACTATCTTAGATAGCAAAGCTCATCCTTTTGCTCTTTTCAGAACACTGTTTCATGCTGATGATTTGGTTTATTGCCTTCACAAGCTATTTGTTCATTCTCATTTAGACCTACTTTTTCTAGACCTTGCAAAGTCTTAGAATATTTACAGCTTCTTCCTAATGGCTCTTGACAGCAAAATTCTCACAGAATCCATTTTGTGATAAATGATCTGTTCAGATATAGCTAGCCATCACATTCACTTTTCAGTCTTTCCAGTAAGACCAGCATTGATTTTGTTTCTCTTTGCCATGAACAAGTCTGATTTCTGACTGCAGGGCAATGATTGTTACATGATTGCAGTGAGGAAGATGATTGCTCCTGAGAGAAAGGACCCAGCTCCTCAGAGGGTATCATTGTGCCACAACATACCTGTTGGAAAGTCAAGAAAGTGTGGTTTTGGCAAGGTTAGGGTTTGGGTTTTTTGGGGGATTTTTTTTTTATTTTTTTTTTTTGGTGGCCAACAGCATAGATAAGAGAGCTTTCTGTCATTCTGCCTCCATTTTCATGCGTTTGTACCCAGGAGGCCTTTGGCATTATTGTTCCAAGGCATTTCTCACCCTCTCTTCAAAGGCAGCTAAGAACAATCCAGACCAAGCAAGGCATCAGGATCAGGATCAGCTAGCTGAATCATCCAGTTTCAGCATGTTTTGGTGTTAGCATTTCCTTAGGTCTTCCCAACCGATTGTCTTGACAAACAACCTTTCTCAACAATAAGAGATGCTTCCCTAATAAAAGTTTCCATTATTGCCTTTGTGATGTTTCTGTCCCAGTCTTTGGAGGACCTGTGGCCGTAAGACTGCTCCTCAAGCCTCCTGTGAGTGCTTATATACCAACAGACATTTTAGAGAAAATGAAATAGGGAGAGGTGTGAGATAAGTGAGTAGGTATGGAGAGGCTCATGGGACCACCTTGAAAATGTAATTCAGATCTGTGCACACCCAGTCTGGAACAGCCTGGAAAGCTGAACAGCTCCTCTCCTTGCTCACTGTCTGCAGGAAGATTTGATGGAGTGCAGGGGGGACTTGTGCAATTCCCTGCAGCAGTGACTCGTTACAGTGACTGGTAGGTGAACTGCAGAGAGCCTGTGCCTCAGAATTAATCCGTCAATGGATGAGAGCTGATAGATAGTATGCAAATAGATGCTGTTTTCCCACAGCCTGTCAGGAGATTCAAGCAGCTGCATCATCCACTTTATTCCTTCTCTGTTAGGTTCTCCTAATTTCTCTGATTGTTGTTATGGCTAAACAACATCTCAACATAACAGAATTTGCAGTATCTCCATTTGGTGTCAGCTATTGTAGCTTTGGAAGATTTCTCAGCATACAGGCAAATCTCTCCAATCTGCTGTGAGAAGGTATGCCAAGAGTCACTGTGCTGTGTAAATGCCATTCAATCTGACTCTGTTTTCAAATGAAACTATCCCTTGCAAAAATTCTTCCCAGGAAATCCTCTTTTAATGGAGTCTGAAAACTGAATCTCACAACTCCAAATAGCCTGCTGCATTTTTGGAAAAGAATTTACATGCAAAGCAAGCAACAGCCAAACTGTGGCTGTTCATCCCACTTTGCAAGTCACCAGCAAGGTCTGCTTGGGTGCTCTTTACAACCAACAGAATATTTCTGATGAGAAATCACACTGAGTATCAGGAAATAAGCCCCCTTCTCTCCTTCCTATATATTCTTTCTGGTTGATTAAGATTAATGTTTCTTTTTGTCATTTGAGTACATTGGTTCATTTCAGGTAAATGGAGGGAAGGTTCTCCTGCCATTTTGCTTTCTTTTCAGACCCTGTAGTTAGCCATATGTCTCATTTTCTTTCTGTCAATACTTCATTTTTGTATTCATACGTGCATACATACATGCATGCACATGTATCTTTCCCTGTTTTCCTATGACACTGGGTCAACTTCTTCCACTGGAGAGCACCTGACCTACATTCAGCTGCCACTCAGTGAACACTTTGGCCCTTGCTGTACTCTCCATCCTTAGAGATTTTCTCTCAGAGCTTTTTTTAAAAATGTTGCCAAACACCTTGTATGAGATAGAAATGAAAACCTGGGACTAAGCAGACAAATAACTGCATGTCAATAAATACAGAAGTGACCCTGCAGCTCCCACAGGGCTGGATGCTTGTGATACCACGACTCACACAGCACTCTGCCACTGAGGATTCCTATGCTTCAGCATAGATGTATAGCTCTCCAGCCGGCTCACGTTCTTATTTTGGGCCCTCGGTGACTCTGAGCTCAGACCTTCAGACAGGCTCCAGTGGGCAATTTTCCCTGCTGTTAACAAGGCTTTTTAAATACTGCATTTGAGATCCCATATTCACAAAAAGTAAAAGAAATGGTCTCCAGAGATTTCAGTGGCTCCATTAATACCAAAACAAGCCCCAGCTTCTATGATAGCTAATCTCAGTGACTAGGAAACCTAAAAATGATTGGCATGCTCATTCTGAAATGCTACAATGTCTGCTCCCCTTGCACAAATGAGATTCCATTCCAGTCAGCTACTGCATATTTACGCTCAGCCTTTCATTAACATGTAGATCATGTGACGATTCACTATTCTTTGCTACTTTTGGGGAAATAAAAAATGGGGGAAAAAAAATGTGCTCTGATGGTGGGGTTATTTCATGCTTCCTGAATATTCAATCCAATCCTCCTGGTCTCTTTCTGTCCTCCTTTCTCCCCAAAAGCTTCACAGATGTTCAGAGAACACCCATAGGAGAGGGTGACCACCCTTCCTCTGCATGCCCCTTGGGCTGCCGTGATGTGACATGTAACTGTACAGCTAAATCAGGGTGAAACATCTCCCTTTAAGGGTAAAATATGGTATTGCACTCTAAATTCCTGTACTGCAAAAACAAACAGTGCCATCAATTCATTTCCAGTCAGACCTCCACCCCCCTTGGGAAAAGTATACAGAACTTTCTGGTGGGAAAAATAGTTTGAAAATACAACCTCTTCATTAGAGAGAAAGTTCTTCCTTCATTTAGCTTGTCTTTCATTAGCCACCCTGGTACTCTCCAGTGAGGAATGTGGCTCAAAGAGGTACTCTGAGGTCACAAGAGGCGAGTCCCCGGGGATGACGTAATCCACTCTTGATATGTGCTCCTATCTCCTGACAAGATTAGGAGGTCTGACCTAGGGCTAAGCAATCATGGCCATTCGTAGGTGAATGTCTCCAAGGAGGGCGGCTTTCTGAGGAAGGGTTCCATTACCTTGCACACAAACAAAGCATCTATGTTCTCTGTTTTCTTTGAGCTCTCTTGCTGTGAATAACATCTTTCTGTTTTTCACCCTTCTGTTCAAAACAGAGGGAGCAGGTGAGGAGGAAAGGAGGGTTTTAAAATTCACATTTCTTTAAAATTCAGTACTGAAATATTGGATGTGGGGTTGAGTAAAACTGCATTCCTACCGATGGTTCCTCTTTGTCACCTGTCTAAGAGGTACAGGAGGAAGAGAAGAGCTCTCTGAGTCCACCTCACAGCCCCGCGATGCCGTGGCGTGGCACTGGTCTTTCTGTGATCCCAGGCTTTCAAGCAAGAAGCTGGCTGATGAGACTCAGCAGAGCATCCCAGGGGGCAGAGCTCACAGTGCAAATCTGGAGCAGTTCCACAGAAGTTATCTGAGTGACTCCAGACATGCTGTGGTCTCACAAATGTCCAAAGCAGCTGTTTGTGATAGCAATGAATAAGGGACTTTTTCTTTCCAGGCCTGAATCCCTCCTGAGATGTGCCAACTGTGTCAATGCAATGTCATTGCTTCCAGTGAATTTACATTCCTGCAACTGGGAGTGACATTGAATTCACTGGCTTCAGGGGCCATCTGAGGACAGGATTCACTGCTGCTTGTCACCTGGGTTTTATACTACCAGCAAATGCTGTTTTAACAGCAGCAGTGTCTGTTGAGCTTCACATCCGGAGTTGCCCAGTAAAAAGAAATGATGAATTTGGTTACCCTCAAAATATTCTTTGCAGTATGATGCCAATTGTTGTGAAAATAGTAAAAAAAATAACCACCTGTCTACTTCCACAAATTTAAAAATGCAGAGCCATTATTTTCGTCAACAAAACATGATCTCCCTTGCAGCTGCCCAAAAGCAAGCTCTGTTTCTTTGGAGTTGTTTGGGTTCTTGCTAAAATCCTTAATAGTTCCCAATCTATTCAATTTGTGAAGGGAATGGAAGGATAGCCGTGCTATTCAGTGTGTTGATTTGGCATGTAAGCAGTGCCACTGCCTTCAGCAGGAGTGTGCACACGAACGGGGCAGGAGGATTGGGTCTGTTTTCTCCTCCATTCTCTTTGATCTTCCAAGTGTCTTCTCTGCCAAGGTTGCTTTAGGCTGCAAAG
Organism: Penelope pileata; assembly: GCA_013396635.1. Taxonomy (NCBI): domain Eukaryota; kingdom Metazoa; phylum Chordata; class Aves; order Galliformes; family Cracidae; genus Penelope; species Penelope pileata. Next base: position 593,486 of record WBMW01001041.1, on the reverse strand, counting down.
GCACTTTTTGCAACTCTGTATGATCTGTGTCTGTCCTTTATTTATTCAAAATGCATTTGCCTTTACATTTTAATCTGCTGTTCTCTCCCTCCCCTTTCTCTTGGTGAAGTCTAATTACAGTTTTATTCCAGGTCCATCTGGTTGCTAACGATGCTGGACACCACCACTGAATTCATTCTAATATTTGTTGTGTATTTTCTAGGCTGGACGCTGAATAATAATATTCTCTGAATTTGCTTTTGCTCCTGTTTCCTTCTTCCTGTTGTAGCTTGTTGTTTAGTAATGAGCAGCCATGGTACAATTACTCCTGCCAGTGTAGATCTGCCGAGAGTTGCCTATTTCAGATGACAGAACAAAGGGCATTTTTTTCTGGTTTTGAGAAGATTTCAGTCTTCTCTATCAGCTCCCTTCACTGGTGAGAACCAGTTGGGCAGAGGCTTTCTCTGCTCTTTTTTTTTTTCTTTTTCTCTCTTTTTCCTTTTTTCCAGCCCCACACAAAGCACAGGTTATCACTGTGAGTCTCAAAGCATCCTGGTAGGCAGTGTTTCAGAGTTTAGAGGGACACTTTTTGCCAGTGACTGCTCCACATAGCGGTTGAACCCACAGCAACGTAAAGTTCCCAAGCCTGGCTTATGCGGTGCCAGTACTGGGATTTATTTTTTTTCTTTTCTCCTTTTTGCTTTCTACGACGCTGCCTGGGAACACAGCCTCACGCTTTACCCATGACCTGACTCTCTGGCTAAGAATAGCAGTAGCAGTGCAGCTCGGGTTCAGTCTCACTGGAGACATGCTGCAGCTGGGAAACGGGGCAGTCAGAGCAGCCCATGCTCGCAAAACCAGACACACAAAAAGAGCACAGAGGATGTTGCATGCTTACCTCCCTTTAGGATTGCAGAACAAGGGAAGAGGCTGGCACAGGTGTTCAGTGGGCCAAGATACAGGTTTTTTGTTTATGACATTGAATTGGATAGTAAGTTTACATACAGAAACTCATCTGCTGGGCTGAACAGGACATTTTCTCAGAGGGTCCTATATCTTTATGACCCATGCCACCAAAAATCATGCAGGATGGGGAAGGTGAGCAGTGCTAATTAACATCTCCTGAGCCCTGCTCAGGACAGTGAAATGTCTGAGGTAGCCCTCAAAGCAATCCTGCATAGCAAGGTGAAGGTATGAGCTCAGCACATACATAGCAGAGCTGCCACAGCTCATCCTATACAGCTAATGTCACAGGGATGCTGTGTCTTCAGCATGAGTGAGCAAGAGGTCTGATGCTGAGCACATGCTAGAACTGACTTTGCTCCCACCCCTTTCTAGTGGCATGCACGGGCTGCGTTCACTTTCATTTTGTAGTGCAGACGTGCTTTCAGAGCAATATAAATACCCATACTGCTCTATATTTTTAAGACAGGAGCTAAAGCACTAGCAACAGAAACTGGTAGGCTAACGGCTGTCACAATACTTGTTGTGGATGGCTGAAGACAACAACCTGTTTGAATAGCACATCTCCAGCTCAGCCATGCTCTCTGCCCTGTCATGCCGCAGCACATCGCTGCTCTCAGCGCCAGCACGGAGCCACATGGACTGGTGAATTTATATTCACCCTGGCAGAAGGGGGGCCTTTTTTGAGAGAATAATACGATGCCATTCTTGTCCTCCTTCCACAGCCCAATATAAACGGGACAGGGAAGGGAGATATGTGGCCAGGAATCAGAGATGTCTGGAGCCTCTGCTGCTGGAGCCCTGAGCAGCACAAGAGCAGCCATGCTCGATGTGATCTGTATGGCTTCCCCTTCACCCCTGTCTCAGAGCTGGAGGTGACGGGTGTCTGGCCCAGGATTGTGTTGGCTGGATAGGGGCTGCTCACACAAGGCAGGGATGCCACCACTGGGCTACGGCTTGAGAAGCAACAGGTAGACTTAGGAGGAAAACCCCTTGAGGTATCAGGGCAGTAATTCTAATGGTAATTTTGAACTGTTTTTGTCTGTCTAACATTCCTTTTTAATCCCCATCCTGCCTGCCCCTTCCTTATGTAGGGTTACTTTAGTGATCCTTGGAATGTTTTTGACTTCCTCATCGTAATTGGCAGCATTATAGACGTCATTCTCAGTGAAACTAATGTGAGTATTACTCTACCCTCCCCAGGATGCCACCACCTCCTCCTCCTCTGCTGTTCCTTCTCTCTTTCTCTCTTTCTTTCTCTTTTTTTTTTTTTCTGATTTTCTTCCCTCTAGTCATGCTTTTATTGAACTTGCCGTCGTCCTTCTCCTTCTCCCAGGGAAAAAAAAAGGAGGGGGGAAACACCTCCTTCTTTTTCACTTGTCATAGCTCGCCCCAAGGCTGTGACTGGTGAAAGCGCACAGAGTTTGGGGTGTGTGTGCTTTTTTTCCCTCCAAAAGGTAGACATGCTTGAGTGTAACTTTCTGACTAACCAGGCTTTTGTTGATACCCTCCATCATGTGAAATGTTACAGAGGTTTGAGCAACCAATACTGTAGAGTGGTAAGAGACTATTTAATATGCCCACGTAACCTCTTTCTTTTCTTATTTTTTTCCTCTTCTCTCCCTCTTTCATGCTTTGTTTTATTTTGTTTTGTTTTTTATTTTAATTTATTTTACCTTTTCCTTTTTTTTCCCCTCTTTTCTCCCTCTCCCTTTGTCTTTCTCCCTCTCCCTCTCTCTCCCTCTCTCTCCCTCTCTCTCTCTCTCTTCCTTTCTCTCTCTCTCTCCTTCCTTGGCTTCTCTGCCACATGCAGCACTATTTCTGTGATGCATGGAATACATTTGACGCCTTGATTGTTGTGGGTAGCATTGTTGATATAGCAATCACCGAGGTGAACGTAAGTAGCTGGCGTCTGTCCATGATCGTGCCTGCTCTAACATTCATTTGTCTTTCCCGGGTTCTTTATTTTTCTTCCCCCTTCCTCCTTTCTTTTGAGTTTGTTTTCAGAGTTTTTTGTTTAATTTTGAAGCTCTCTTTTTTTTTTGTTTTGTTTTGTTTTGATTTGATTTGATTCTCTTTTATTTTCTGGAATGACTTAAAGGACTTTTTGACTGTTGCATCATTTTCTTCCCTTCATAATCCGCCTGGCATGAATTAAACTGTATAGCAGGAAAAGCGATGGGAGATGTGGAGTGTAAGTGAAAAAGCTATTTGTGCCATGGGAAGCTGCTAGAAAAGTCCTAGGCCAGCACTTTGGTCTACCCAGTGTTATGCTTTGCTTCCCATGGCAGTTCAATACCCTCCACCCCACAAAGGTCTTAAGGTCAGTTCTTTCGAGGTGGAACTGCGGGAACCAAACCAAGAATCTTCCTGGTGCCTCCTCACCCAGGCTTCCTCCATAAGAAATAAAGACCAAATCATCTCTGCTTAGAGAAATGAGCTCCTAATGTTTAGTTTCTAATTTGAAGGGGGAAAAAAATAAAAAATAAAAGGTAGATAAATTAAAAACAGAATAGAGAGCCCTAAGGAAAACAATGTACCAGAGTATCAGCCCAGTTTGGTTTGCTTCATCTCACAAACTCCACCAAAAACCATTGACACTGATTGGCCCCACCGGTGCCCTTCTCAGCATACAGGTGAAGGACTGAAAAAGCCATGGAGACTGAAATGAACAGCTGGTGTTCAAGGGAATAAATCACATTTCCTCTTTCTTTGGAGGTGAATGGGTATAGAATTACTGAATAAATAGACAACGCACAGGCAGGAAGTACGTAGGTTCCTAAAAGAAAGACTACAAAAGACCCATTGACATCATGAACACAGACAAAAATTTTACTACAAAATCCAGTTAAGCAAAACCAGGATTGTAGCAAGATGGAAAGAAAATTGTTGTAAAGATGCTAATGAAGAGCAAATCAATCAGGAATTTGCAGAATGATGTGTTTCTTGAATAAACAGTCCGGCTTGGAATTGTTGTACACTGTACAGGCAATCCATTGCAAGCAGAAAAGTGACTGCAGTTTTCACTCAGTGCTAGTGCTGTCTTCGGGAGAAAATGTAAACAACAATTTGAAAAAAATCACAATGCTTTACTTTGAACTTCCCAAACAAATTTTTGTCATATTTTAGTTCTACTTTACTTTCTGCTTAACTTTGTTCTTTTTTTTTTTTTTTAATTCTGAAACAAATAGATCTATCCAAATACTAATATTTTGATTTAGAGTGAATGGAATATTTAATTTGACATGGATCTATTTTCATTGTCTCTTGAGAGAATAGAAGATAGTTCTTGCATCTCTTAGATGTCCTGCTTTCTATTTTAATTTCACCTAGAATTCTGGAAAGAATTTTGATTACCATTTTACGAGAGAGAGATTAGGATTGGACTGAGTTTGTAGAGGGAAATTACAAGGACCAATAGGTTGAAGTTGTTGAAGAGTAACATGAAAGTCTTTTTGTGTCATACTCATCCCAAGAAAACTAAACAGGGAACCGACTAGTAGCTTTCAGATTGTGAAAATATTCAATTCTCATCCACAGAGGCAGAATTGTACATGGTACGTGAGGAAATAACTACAGTTATTTCAGCAAGATCTTCCTGACTGACATATTTAAGTCTGTAGAAAAGCCTTCAAAGTAGAAAGGAGGGAAATTCTTCTGTTTTGCCAAATAAATCGAGGCCTGTCCTTGTTGGAAGCCCCGTGATGGCAGGAAAATCTAATGGATCCTTTTAAAGAGATTCGCAGTAATTTCCTATAAATTAAAGAACTTTTTATGTCGTGGCTTAAGATGCTGTGACATGCATCCCATTAAACTTTAGTGATCTGAGAGGAAGACAGATGGTCACCCAGGCTTCCTTAGTGGGCAGACATACACCGCTCCCCAGGCCAGCTGATTCCTCCCCTGCGTGTCTCTGACAGGGAAAATGAATTGCTCTGTGGAGGTGCCCATCCAGTGGCTGGACAGTGTCTAGGTTTGTTAGGTTTGTCTAGACACCCAGATCTCAGACACTAAATTTAAGCAGGATAAATTGCATCCATGCTCGGCATGTTGACAAGAAGGTCACACTGCTGCTAATTGTGCCACATTCAGATCTTCACTCTCCAGGGCTATCCATACTGGTGTTTTTAATTACCACAGACAAGGCTCCCTCTCTTCTCCATTCCTTGTCTGAATTCAATGTCATGCTCAGTTTTTGGTTACAGAAATCTGTGAGGAATGAGGATATACCTTTGTTCAAACACCCATCATTGCCTGTCTTAGTTGAGGAGGCAGCAGGAGAGGCCCTGACACTTTTGACAGGGGTTACAAACAGCATTTCATGATGGTCCCTGTGTTTCCTCTAAAGAATCCTTTCCTTCTATACAGTTTTTACAGATTTCTGCACATGTCTTTTTGTTACCTGGCATGTTTAAATCTTCTCTTTTTATCTAGGCGAATCCTTTGCTACTAGTTTCTAACGTTTGTCACTAAAAACTTGCACAATCTTTTGATGCACTGATAAATGAGCAGCAGCTATGGATGGAGTTTGTTCTGAAATGTTTTGAAATCCCTTTGCACTTATAACCCTTATTGAATAAGAGAATGTATTGTATGTTGGTTTGTCCTGTCAGATTCCCTTCCTGCTAGCAGCTCTTGATATGTTACATCTGTGGCAGATGGGCTTTGGAAGTAGCAGCCCATCTTGGATGGACAGTTATCACCTTCCCAAGTAGTGTGAGGCAGTTTATCAGATACACTTCTCCCCCTCTTCTCAGGAGCTTATTGCTTTCTTGCTGTTTGTGGGTTTGAGCAAACCCTGCCTTGTGTTTCTGTACACTGTCTTGTCTTGTTCCAGTAGACCTGAAAAAAATAAAAACAAAATGCCAAAAAACTCCACTAATTGGAGATGTTTAGCCTGGTCAGGTGCAGGTAAGATGTTTCTGCCCAGCGCATTAGATGATGGACTTTTGTGGTTGCTTCTCTTGGAGCTGAGGGACAGCTTTCACTGCAGTCAGTCAGGGCAGGCGGAGAGACGTGGCACAGGTTGGTCTGACATGAGGCCATAGGTGTGTAAGCCTCAAGTCCTGTGAGGTTCACCAGAAGTCTGCAGTCAGAGAAAGCATGCCCACCGGGGGCTGAGCTGTGGTAGCTGCGGTTGTGGTGGGAGCCCTGACCAGCAGGCACCGCGGTGTAGGTATGTGCTTGCATAGATTGTGGAGCTCCTCTTGCTCTGCTGGTTCTTTTTGGCAATTATTTTTGCTTCTCGAAAAGGAATTTCCCAGACCAAAACCTTCATTAAGGTATATGTGAGTGTGCAAGCGTGTGTGTGTATTCCATTGGTTGTAGTTCATGAATGTGTTTGGATACCTGTGTATGGGCTGCAAATCCAAAGGAGAGTGCACAAACATGAATCCATGTGTGGGAAAGAGTGTACACAAGCAATACATGCTTGTGCTGTGGGTGGTTGTTGACGGAGATACGTTGTTTTGTCTATAACTGAGTGCATGAATATGTTTTCTGAGCCATTGTGGCTACCCTGACGTTTAAGTTGGATTTGCTCATGGGTGGGTGTTTATAGCTGAAAGTCTCCTGTGTGCAGGCATGTTCATCTGTGTGCCTGTGGGTGAATGTAGACTCGCTTGTCAAACTCAGCATACGTTTGTTGGCACGGCTGTGCATTCACGCACAGTGAGAAGGCATGTGTTCATGTGGCAGGCCCCCAGATCTTCAGCATTCCTGTGTCCTTTGGGAAGCCCCCACTTAGAACACCTCCAACACATGGAAATATGCCAATTGGTAAATCCAGTCGCACCACAGTAGACCCACTTGCTCGCTGCAGCTTGGGAACACCTCCCAGGTGCCCCCAGCCAGCCCCACAAACATACAGAGATGGGCCTCACACCACTGATAACACGCGAAGCACAAGTTAAAATCTGGCAAATATGAAAACCTCAGAGAGTGGCACAGTTTCTGCCAAATTCAAGTTGCTTTACTTTCAGTCTTACTCCACAACTGCATTTTCAGAGCTTTGCTTCTCAGTAAGCGTTATGCTTCTAACTTCTTAGCCATAAAATATTTTTCAGATTTTTTTGGTGACTGTTCAGTGATTTGGGCCACTCCTAAACCACTCCTTAGGTAACTAATGTTTGTTGGTGGGGATGGTTTTAATCTGCTACCAAAAAAAAAAAAGATTTTCCAAGGCACTCCTACCGTGCTTCAACTTTCTCTAAGTGCTGAGGCCAAGCATGATGTTTGGGGAATAAAATGAAAGATGGTGTATAATATATGGAGCCTGGGAGGTAGGGCCTGTGGGTCATGTTCCTTGGGCCCTGCCTCAGTCCTTATGCCTCAGCCTCTCTATCAGTAAATTTGTAATTGTTACTATTCTCCAAGTTAAGAAAGTGTTGCCACTAGTGCTTACAAAACACTTTAAGTTCCTTGGAAGAAAACATTATGGTGATAAAAATGATTACTCTCCATTGTAACAATAATAGGAACGAAAATGCTATAGGTGCTGAATAAAAGCTAACAAATTTTGGATATATCATCCCCGAAGTAGCTCCAGGCACAGGCTTGCATTTCCTTCCTTTCCACATCAGCAAACACAGCCCAGAGTTCAGTGCTGTGAGGCTGACTGACAGCCTGCTGTCACCTCCTCCAGGCACAGAAGGTTTCTCATTACCATTTGTTGTGCTGTATCGGAGGAGGAAATCAAGTTTGATTTGTGCTCTGTGCTACAGCGCCCGAAGTGATGGGAGAAAAACAGCCAGGGCCTGAGAAAGCTGCTAATGCAATGTCCTCCCCATCAGCTGGAGAGAAAAGCCAACACCTTTGTGGTCCGTAGGGTCCTTTTTCTTCATCCTTTCCCCTGCCAGCATCAGACCAAAGATTCGCTGTGGCTGAGTGCTCGCCACCGAAGTGATGCCAATAGCTGAGCTGAATGGGCTCCTGTGGCCAGCTGAGAGGTTCCATCCAGCTGCAGGGGGCAGCTCGCAGCTGCAGAGGTGTGAGTTACCGAGGCATGGTCAGGTGAGAGCATGCATGTCTCCGGAGCACCAGTGTAGGTACCCCATGACCATGGGGATGTCGTGTGTCTGAGCCTGCCTGTCTGTCTTGAAAGGATGCTGGGGAGGGAAGGATTGTGCCTACCTGTGAGCCTGTCACCAAGGGGTTCTGCAGTGCCTCTGACGTGTCAGTATGTGCAGTACCTGTGTGTGCCAGCCGTGTCTGAGAACGCATGAGGGTGACTGAGCCAGAGCATCTGGACTGGTGCACATCCCATCTGTGCTACTCAGTGACTGTGAAAGCACTTGCATCTCTGAGTGTGCCTGTGGATGCTGAGAGGCATACAGAGGAAGAGGTACATGTGGCAGATACACAGTGTGATGCAGCAGGTGTGAAGAGAGTCAGGGGGTGTGCATGGATACGAGATGGGCGCTACCAGGGATAGGGAACTGCTGACTTATAGCTTGTGTGACTCAATGGAATATTTCCCCAGGTACAAGCAGTGCAAGTGTTCATAAGAGTGAGCATTGTGACAGGTCTGAGAGTTGATGGAAATGCTTTTGGTTTTGGTTTTGGTTTGGTTTGGTTTGGTTTCTTTTAAAATGGGTATCAGAAGGTGAAAACAGGAAGGTACAATGTTGTGTGTTATCCATAATGGCATCTGGGAGACACAGAATGATAGAATCATAGAATGGCTTGGGTTGGAAGGAACTTTAATGATCAGTCAGTTCCAACTCCCATGCCATACCTAGGGGCTTCAGGAAATGACAGCCCTAGGAAGAAGATTAGAGAAGCCCCAAACCCCTCTTACTGCCTTCCTTCCCCTGGAGAATGCTGGACAGATCTGTTGTGTCCTGGCCTGCTGGGTAGTGGTTTGCTGTTTACCTATGAGGTTCAGGAAGGCTGAGTACTTTATATATGGCATTTCTGAAGAGGTTACCAAATACTGGTAGGAAGCCATCCAAGGGCTGCAGCTGTGTTGAGTTCTGAGTACTGGTGCAGTAAGGCCAGGAAGACACCAAGGTGTTCAGATCCCAAGAGTGTTTGGAGATCTGTGCATTGATTTCCCCTTTAGTCTCTTTTATTTCTGAATAAAGCAGCTTAGGTTTAAACCAGACGCATGGGGCCTTTCCTTACAGTCATCCTGCTTTTGGTGTCAAGAGGCTTCATATGATTTCTCATGGGCTCCCGCTCCCATTCTTTGGAATATCTGACAGCCTATACTCAAGCCTCCCTCTCACCTCCTACTGCACTCTCCCCCTTTAACCCGCCCCCTTCCTTTCTTCCTTTTCTCCCTTGCTTTCCTCTCCCCCGTCTCCAGCCACACTAAACCTCACGAGTTCATTCCCACCCTCAATCAATGTATCTGAAGGCAGAGAACCAGTGGCTTTAACCCTGCAGCCCTTATCCAGGCAGAAGTGCCCCAGGGCATTCCGTCTGTGCAAGGGCCGGGGCCGCGGCCCCTTGGCACAGTCCTGTACACACACACACACACCCCGCGATGGGAGCAAGGATCGGTGGAAGGACGACATACATCTAGCCTGCACCTCAGTTGGGACTGGCACTCATCTCTGTCGCTGCGTCTGTCTGTCTGTCTTTCTGTCTCTGCCTGTCTGGTTCTCTTCGCTTCCATGCCCTTTGCTGCTCAGATTTTGGCCGTCAGCTGCCATCAGGCACAAACCTTTGCAGTTCCTGGAACTTGCAAGTTCCTTTTCCCAAACCTTCTGGGAAAGGCAGAAAAGATCTTCCCCCTCTCCTTCCCTCTCTCTTTCTCAAACGCCATCTGGGTAGCAGAGGCCTCCAAATTACGTAGCAAAGGGCTGGAGAAGCACAGCGGCTTCTTTTGACATCCGTGTTGTCATCCCCTTACTGCTGCCATCCTAGAAGTTGTATGTAGTCCTGAGCTATCCCCATGTGTGTGTATATGTATGTATATATGACCTGTTTTCTTTTCGGAAAAACTACTGATGAAATTGATGGGGGGGCGGGGGGTATCGAGTTTGCCTTTTTTAATGCCTGGTGGTGTTTCTATCGCTAGAATAATGCAGGTAACACACCACTGTGGCCCCAGCTTCGCTATGCAGGAAGCCATGTTGAAGCATGGTTGTGAGCTGTAGCAGAGGCAAAGGCTGGTATATCGTGCTTTTATTTTGCTTTGGTGAACATCAGAAGAGCTGCCCTCAACTCTTCCCCAAATTAGGCTTAGATCCATTCAAATTTGACCACCTTCCATGTGTAACCAACAGCTCTAGCACGTGTTGGTGGGAAAGAAGAACGGTAAGACTACCTGACCACAACCATGTTTGAACAGGGTTATTTTGGTCTTATTTATGTATTTTTTGTCATGAAGATGGGGCCTGTTTTTTTTTTTTTCCTCTTTTGGCTTAAAAGATGTTGGTAATCTGAGTGCATTTCTACAATGTGATTTGCCCATTCAAAGGAGTGCTTTTGGTAATGGTACAGATTTTCTGTTAAAAAAAAAAATCTATGTGAAATATGGGCAAAAAGGAAAAAAGTTTGTTTTTTTGCAGAAATGGGAGTAGTGAATGCCAATGACTCCTTCCTCAGTTTACCTATTTGAGCTGTTACTGGTGGTAAACCATCTTAGCAATGCACCATAAGGATAAGGCACGTAGTTTCCACTTTGAGAGACTCTCCACGCTGGCCAGGTTTGAGGAAATACCTCAATACTCTAGTTTCCACAAAACTTCTGGTTATAGCTGGTTTAAACGTTGTTCCAGGTGCATGGAATTATCCGAATGTATTTTAATGCAGGGGAGATTTCAGAGCAGCGTAAAAATATGTTTGCCTGACTGTGCAAAGGTAACCACACACATGCTGGTTAATTAGAATATGAGAAAAAGAAGTTAAAGAACTCAGGAGAACAAATCCCTGTAATTTAAATACAAAAGCAGTAAAAGGAAAGCTAGATAGCCCTATAGCTGTAAGGCCTGGTGTGCAGTCCTGTCTGGAGTCCTTCTGAGTGAAAAAGTTTGGAGCTCACTTCAAAATGGTGGGGCACTGTCTGTCGTGGGCTGCGCTGGGACGTGGGTCTTGCCTTTAGTTACTGCAGGTGCAGGCTTTCACACACCCAACATCTCTGTGCACTTTAAGACTTTTAAGGAAGGAGTCCTGATTTCATATTTGACTGCAAATTATTGTGACAATAGCTGATAGTGGGATCTCAAAGTGCCACAGACCTCATCCTGAATTAGTTCAGTGGGGACATGTGTGGCACATGTTTAAGTTGAAAGAGTTCTTTAAAAAGCTACATCCAGATTTTCTGACCAATATTTAACTTTTCTTGTCATTTTTCTATACATCGCTATTTAAAAAAATGCTACAATGTCCTGGTATCAGCAGTTGCAATGTAGCACACTTTAATTTTCCTTGTAATGCCAGTAAGTTTTTCTTCAAAGCTAGTTAAAATGTCCAAAATAAAAAATAAGCAGTAACATTAGAACTACCCCAAGCTACCCAATATTTTCCATTGGTTTGCTAGCCAGGGTAAGTCATGTCTGTTGGCTAGAAAAAGTTTATTTTAACTTTCCCTGAACTCTAATAATTAGACTATCTTCCTATGAATCCATAGAAAAGCTCTGACACCTGAGATCATCCCTTAGTATATTAATGTTAATTAGTGATAGCTTCCCAAGTACCATAAACTAGATTTTCAAAAAGGTGCTCAGTTGAGTTCAGGTCCAGCTAGTTCTGTCATCTAAAGCAATTCCTTGAAGCCAGGAAAGGCTTCATGCTTTCTGGCATTTAATTCTCCTTTTTCTAAGACCTACTTTGCCCAGAACACCCAAGGAATTTTCCAGCACCGCTGTTCTGAACATGCACATTGCAGTAATAAAGGGTGCACGATACCCTGTATTTCGTTCGTTCAGTTGTGCTGTAAAGGCTTCTGGTGTTCTTCCAAATTACAAGAGCTTTTAGCTTCAGTTCTACAGGACCTTTGTGTGCTCCATCTCTTACTATTATGCATAGTTAGAGATCTGCTAACTGGTTCCAGATTGCACTGCCAGTTACAATGAAAGCAGCAAAGGTGGTGGGAGAAGGAAAAAAAATAAAAGCACAAGTATTTTATGTGCTTTCCTCTTTAACTTTCTCTTTCTCCCTATCTTCTTACTCCCAGCTACTTTCCCCAAATTTTGCTAAAATCTTGGGTAGCAGAGATCATGTTTCCCATTCCCAGGAGAACTAGGATTCATTTTCAGCAAGGCAGCAACCTCTACCTACTCTGTCAGTGATTTTCCCTGTCTTTCTTCAGCCAAGACACCATCAGTCCAGGGGCAAGGCTGGACCCTCTGTGGAGGTTTTTGTGCCAGGTACTCAGCAGCAGTTCAGCCTGGTGATGGGTACCATTCTGCATACCCAGGTGCACAGATCAACAGGAATTTTTGAGGTTCCCATTATATAAAGACCTCACTATGTTTTTTTGCTGGTAGGCAAGAGAATGTGGTCTCCCAGACAGATTTATAATCAAAGGTAAACACAAACAATTTTACTCTTTCTAATGCAGACAGTATAGTGTCAATTAGATCCCACACCATGTCCTTCACCCCCACAGATACCAGCCAGGCAAACATAAGGGTATTTTGCTTTTTTTAAATTTCTCACTAGACAACTGCTTTTAATATGTCTCTTACCTTCCCTCACTGGTCTGTTCTTCATGGGGACTGTCTGGCACAACATGCCAAGAAAATGACTTCTGCTTGATGCATCTTCCTAGACATCTGCTAAATGCGACCCATTCCCAGCTGCATCCAGATGACCTAGCTGTAGGCACTGGATTGCTTCTTATGGGCAGCTGATTGATAGCCAAGAATGTGGGGTTGGCACTACTTGCTAGTAAAATTGACCATGTCGCAGAGCAATGGGACATCCCAGCTGGTCCCATCCCAGTCTTTTGTGTCAGACTCCATTTTTAAACTGGGAGCTGCCTGGCAGCAGTGCTGTCTGCTGAGCCTTGTCTGAGTGACTGGGAGAAATCTGCTTTGTCCAAAGCCAAATTAAGTGGCTTCTTTTCCTAAGCTGAACAGACATGAAGGCAAAGATGCCTCGGCAGTAAAGAAACGCTTGTTAATAGAAAGGCACTAAAACAAATTGATATTTGGAGCTAGGGATTTTGTCTCATCTGTTTACCCAGTCTTGAACACAGTAAATCACATACAGCGAGCATTGTATTTCATCCAAACGATCCCTGCTATTTTTTTTTACCAACAAATTCATCAAATCAATAATCATCTATTCTTGGAAAGAGGTGCAGAGCAAAAAAATATTGCTCAGTAGTTTTGTAGCAGCTAGCTGCAATCTCCATATGACCATCTCTAACACACTCTGATAATGCTGGTGACTGGCATTTCCAATCCCAGAACGGTTCCCATATTAACGTACAGAGATCCAGTATGCCTCAGAAAGCACTTCTTTTCTAGGAAACTGCATGTTTCGCATCAACATTAAATAACTTTCTAATTGAAAAAGCAATGAAAAGGCACATCCTGCAAATTAGATCCTAACTGCTACAAATCTCAAATGAAAATGGGCCATTGTAAACTCTCTCTTTGGGCTGCTGGTGTCTCTGGCTGTCCTCCCTCGAGCAGAGATCCATCACTCAAAAGTAACAGGGGCTGCTCTTTCACCAGTATCCACTGTCTCTTGCAATGCAAAGGCCTGTTGCATTTGAACAAAAGTCGATTGGGTTTTCTCCTGGTGTCAATGAGATGTGCAATTTCTTCCAGCACCTTCATCAAAGCATAAGTTGGCTCATTCATCTTCAACCTGCCGAGAGCTTTTTGGCTTGCCAAAGGAAGGGTCCTGGCAGCAAAGCAGTCTTTGAGCTGATAGGCTGCCTGCCTTCCTCCCCGGGAAAACCTACTCATGATCTGGTCTCCATCCGGCTCTGTTAGTGCCGGCAAGAGTTGCCATACTGGGGGCCGTGGATTTTGCTGCAAACCACGGGTCTGCTTCTGGCCTTAACACCACCAGTGTAATTCTCCATCAGTTGCACAGGAGCTGCAGACACAACATACTGGATACTCTGCATCTCAGTAAACCCTTCATATTGAGCTCCCAGCAAACCTCTGCACAGAAGGAGCCCTGCAAAGTCCAGAAGTCTCCTCTCTTCTGCCATATGCAGGTGAGGCTGCCCAAAGGAACCCCAGCAGCACCAACATGCAGTGGCCACCAAGTTTCAATCTTTTCTTCCTTATTTCTTCTTTATCCTCTTCCCACACCATGCCATCCTATCAGCTAATTAATAAATAATTAACAGATAGCTGTAGAAGTCGCTCAAATGTTCAGGGCACTGAAGACAAGCAGAGCCATGACAGAAGATGGATATGCTTCCAGGAATTCATTTAATTCATCAAATCATCAGCCCCCAGGAAATATGAAGCCAGTAGACGATATGCATCCTCTCAGTGTGATGGAGTATTGCAAGGTATCGGAGACAGGGCTGGGATAGCTTCTTTACCCCCTGTTGGAGCCCTCGCCCTGTGAACCATGGGGCAAGTGAGAAGGGAACTTGAGTGGAAAAAGCCCACTCTGTCAAACATGGTGTCTGGCAGAGGCGTTCAACTCAGCTATATTCAGACTAGAAAATCTTCAAAATTATTCCACCTTTAAAACAAAAAGTTAAAGTCCCTGCACACAGCTGGCCTTTCAACATTTATTTTCATGACTGAGTTTACCTTCAGGACCTTCATATCTGGTTGTTCTAGGGCTTTGCTTGGCTGCCTGCACCACAAAATACAAACGATAAAGCACAGGCAAGCTGCACCTGCCTCTTCGAGTCAGACCAGTACTTGTACCTGAAGATGAGCGCTGCATCTCTGAGTGTTTAATATCTACTTGTTTCTTAGGAACACCCCCCCCAGGCCTGATTACCATAAGACTTGAACTCATCATTTACCCAGAGCTAATGAGAAGGATTATTAAAACATCCTGAAAATTACGAATAATTTGCATAGACGTACTTTACCAATTGTTCTGCTTTTCCTCTGAAAGTCATGAAAAAATAGAGCTTTCAGCTGTATAGAAAGGGAGTCTTTCATTAACTGTCCAGTAATTGTCAAGCTAAGGTAATTTGCATAACCAAATTAGAGCAATTGACTTCCCTTATATTTACCTTAAGCACTTGAAACCAGAAGATAACTGTCTCACAATTTCATGGATATATATATATGAAATTAGTTAATAACCTATTCAAATTAGTATGATTTGCATATTTGAAGCTAATTAGAAAAGCAAGCTCTAGAATTTCAAAATCTTAGAATCGTAGGAAATAAAGGGGGGAAAAAAAGTAGCTGCAAGACTCGCTGTAAAAGTTACCTTGGCACTATTACGTGTTCTCAGAAGAGGCTTTTGTTTATACAGAGATGCTAATATTTCCCCTGAGACCTGAGATTGTGTGGAATCTATGTGATATATAAATATATATATCTTGCGTTGTGTGAGCTGGCACTGGATGTACATTGACCCACATGAGTTAGCGCTGGCTGAAGTGTGATGGCAACCTGTTTCCTAATTCCCCATATTGCACCAAATAAAAATTTAGTTCCCTAGTGCAAGAGCTCTTAGTCTCTTCTGCAGAGCTGTTTGAGGATCGGCCTGTTATATTGCTTTTCCCAAAGAAATCAGCAAGGTGTTCACCATTTGCCCCAGTAAAAGCAGCATCATACACGCTGATTCCCTGTTTTCCTGTAAGGTGCTCCTCTTTTCTAATAGATGCTAAAACCAAACCTCAGTGTATGGAAATGATCCAAAAAAACCTGCTCATTCACCCAAAATCCAGCTGTGCGGAGGCTTGATTTTTTTGTTTCACAAAAGCTCCTTGTAATTCTGATATGTTCTTCTCTTTTAAAATAGAAAGAAAATTTAAAATTACATGATTTCCAGTAAAAGAACATTCCAACAGAAATAGTTGGGGAAAATCAAAACATTTGCTTCAGTAAAGTAAAAACAGTTCAGGCCAGGATTGATTTTTTTCACAGTTCTATAACATTTCTAATTGAAAGAAAATCTCTAATTGAAATGAAAACTCAAACAGAAATGTGCGAGGATAAAATGTCAGATTTCAATCTTACATTTCTGAAATATTTTTTTCAAAATTGACATGTTTCTACAGAACGTTTCGCTTTCAGTATCAGCATTCTTCTGACAGAAAGTACTTTTGTAGCAAAGAAAATAATGCTGCCTAGTTTTATTCAAAATATTCCCACAAATTCTCACATAAATGCACGCTTAGTGGAAGAACGCAGCATTTGAACAGCTTGCCTGGCTTCTTTAAAAACTTTCTTCCTGCTAATAATTTGATTTCACTGTAAGGTTGTAGGAACTGAGAATTCTGCCATCTGCAATCCAGTAGCATTCATTGTCAGAGAAATACCAGCTACATTCCTGCCTGGTCTTACAGTCGCTTCACAGACTTCGGTGGCGGGTGGATGACTCTGGAGTGTTTGTAAGACCACAGACAGCCGTGGCAGACAGATGACTCTGGAGGGGGTTGTGGTAACCCCCAGTGTAATGGCAGCCTATCACCTGCCAGCAGCCAGGTTGATTTGAAACCCCCACTTTGTCTCTCCCTGCACAAAGACTTGTGCTACTGTGTTACCTGAGGTCTTTCAGCCACTAGCACAAGAGAACATCCAGTGGCTTGTCTTTAATCACATCTCTGGGGCACTGATAAATTCTAAATCTCTCCTCCTCCTATAGCCTTGTAAATTCTTGTTCTTCTTGAAGCTTTTGTCCTTGTAGACCCTGTCTCAGCTTCTGTGTGACCCACACATGAAATAAAAATCTCCAGAACAGTAGTGCTGTTGGCTTGCAGCTGCCCTATTTGTGCCCTCTACAGCCAGTCAAGATAGAAGTTGCCAACAAGCTGAAACAATCCTTCGGTTCTTTCTCGTCCTCTATAGCAACAAATCCAAAGCACTGTTGTCCACCTGGTATCCCTAACGAAACTACTTTTAAATTAATTGTCCTCCGAATCTTATCTGTGTTTGTATGGTGAATTAACTTTCCCCAGAACATCTTTTTCTACCTTCATTTTGTGTACAAGAATGTCACAGGTGCAGTATGGCTAAAGTAGGCCGCAGTCTTGGAGGACTTCAAGATACAGAACTTGAGCTCAAAAAGACCAGTACCCTAGAACTGCCGATGAATTACACAGCACTGCAGTCTGCTCAGGTGAACTCTGCAGTGCAGATTCTCAGAGGCTTCCTTCCTGCAATAAATAGTGCAAATGGTGATCGTTTATCACACCTTTCGTCATGGGAGAACCAGTGGACAAGTTTCCAGCAGATACGGCGTCTTCATGGGTAGCTCTTCATTCTCTGATCATCAACAGCAATCAAGGAAACAGCAGACATCCATCACCAACAACCAGCTACTGCAAGTGGTCTCTTAAGTGTGAGCTATGTTTTCTTCACTGGATAAATCCCATTAGTGACTGCTAGTCACAAAGGGCAACATAAGTGTCTGACCGATTTGTTTTCATGAGAAATATTAAGATGCTCTATCACATTATGGTGCTAAAGTTTAAGATTTCCTCTCATCTCTTCAAACCTAAGGCTGCCAGGCAAAATTAGAAGCTGGCCATTACAGCACCACATTGACTGAGACAACTCTGTCTGACAAAGAACAAGAACTCTGCGTGCTACGCTGCTTAGAGGTTCCTCATATCAAGCCAGGCCCAAGGCTGGATTCTGCCTTGCAAGGGACTACAAAAAGAGATTCCTTCCTACAAACAGAATATGGCTTGCTAGAAAGTAGGAAGTTTTACTCCTCAAAGGCAGGAAAAAAACTCAGTGTGGACTTCTTAGCACAGACTGGAGCTGAACTCAGTATCTTCAGTGTATTCTGTAGCATAAAAAATGACTGCCACCAACAGTGCCAGTGACGGGAATGCCACCTGCCATACTGTCATCCCAGCGATAGTCAGGTTTCTACAAGCACTGAAACATACTTACCCAGCAGTGAAGGAGTCCTCATTGGATTTACTAACACAGTATACAATGCACAAACCTAATGGAGCTCCCCTGTTTCTTGGTGCTATTTATCTGAGTATCCCTTGTAGTTGTCAGAAAACCAGCCAAAAAAAACCACAAGAAGTCAAATCTCTCAGTATGGTCCTCCATCCAGAGGAGCACTGATGCCTCTTCTCAGGATTTTTCTACTGAAACTTTCATTTTAATTTATTAGCTTGCCTTATTATTTTCTTCCAAATCTTTATCCAGAAGATATTCTAAGCCAGGGCTCTTTCAAGGGTCTTCAGCACTACCATGATAGTACAAAGTCTTTTGTCTTTTTGCTCTCATTTTTGCTTCTGCTTATACAGCTCTGTAGGGCCAAGTCATCCCTTCTCAAAAACTTTCAGAATTTCAAAATTTAAAAATTTCAGAATTTCAGCATTTTGTAGTACAGCATTGACTGTTATACATCAGCCTTAAAACACTGAAACTGCTTCTCCTGGAGTGCAGATTTTATCCTCTCCTAGTTGACAAAGCACGTTGGATGGAGCATCTGGAAAGCCCCTAAACACAACAATCTTCTTCCAAGCAGTATTTCCTTAACTTGGTGGCATGATCAGATATGACTCAGATGTGAGTCAGCATCTACGTTCAGGAGATGCTGGCCCCCTCCCACTTACCCAGGTGGAGCACTCTTTATTGGTTAACCAGAGAGCAGGGCTGGCAGGAGGACAGAACAGTTACCTTATTCAGTGTCCTCTGAGATTTTAAGTATCTCTCTGTCGAATAAACATGCCTTCCCGTTCAGATATTTCTCTTGCCCCTCTTAGCCTGCAGGTCCTCTTCTATACCCCTCTTACTATGTCCCTGGACTTGCTTGTGACTTATACTTCAGGTCCCTTTTCTCTGGCGGAAATTGCACAGAACATCATCTCTTGGCTGATCTCACAGTTGTCGTTGTTGCCCTCTCTTATTCAGTTATGTCCAAGGTACTCGTGCCCCAAATGACAAGAGCAGGGTAGAACAGAGCAAAGTTCCTTTGCAGATTAGACCACATGCAGAGGAAGAGATGGCTGCAAGTAGAACAGTACAGCCAAGGCTGCCTTCTGTTAAGTGGTGTTGCTTCTCCAAAACCTCCTTCAAAAATAATAAACAGCTGAGGATTTGCTTTTCTGAGATATGTAGAGATGAAATCTTGCCCCCTTCAGGTGGGCATTAGACATCAACTCCAATTCCAGGTACCTGCCATCATATCTCCATCCCTGTGAACAGATGGGACCTACTGCATTCTCAGGTGCCAGGTGCCTGTCTTTGTCCTAAGATTGGCACGCCCTCATAATCTGCAAGGTTTCAGATTCTCAGAAAATCTAGCAGTAGCTTTCTGCATTATCATTAGGAATGGCCACACTTTAAAGTCCCAGTAACAGGTTCTCAGATGTCTGTGCTCAGGTCCATATGGTGACCCTTTGGTTGCCCTCTCAGGCTGGGGGTTGGTTTCGCCGCCATACACAATATTGTATATGTATATTGTACATGTACAATATATAGTATGAGCACAAGCACATCAAGAGCCTCAGCCCATTTTGCTAGAGTTTGTACAAATATCCCCTGCCAGCATTTACAAAAACTTTCTTGTGCTTCTTTGGAGCATTTAATGTAGGTAGCGATTAAATGTTTCATATTTGACCCCATTGTAAAACATAGGGCAGTTAGTTAAGGGAATAAAAGAGAAGTAAGTCAACCTCTGCTGCAGTTTCTTATTAGTGACAGATACTTGCAACCTGTGGTTCCTAGTTCTTCCACGTTGCCAGCTCCTCCAGGTTGAGCATCCCACATCAACAGTGCCATCTTAGCTCATTATATAGTTATATTCTTTTATACTAATTTTTTTACTGTTACATAACTATTTTCCTCACATTCTGATGGAATACTAAGAATATCAAACTGACAATTAAAGTATATTATTGCACAGTAACTTACAGGGCTTCTTCAGACAATCAGTCACAGATACACCAACACTGACAGGAAGGCTGGAAAATCCTGAAAGGTGCTGAAAAACCTTTTACTTCCTTCAGTCAGTTTGAAGGGGCTCTGTACCAGGAAATTAGTAACCAGCAGAATGAGGATCCTCCTGTTGTGAGAAAAGATGATTTGCAAAACTGATAGAAAGAGGAAAGGGAGTGGTACAGAGAAACGCACTGCTGGAAAGGAGAAGTTTGCCCAGCAACACAAAATCAAAATCTATGCCCAGTCTGTAAGAAATGTCTCTGTGGGCTCTGCTCCCTTATTTGGTATTCAAGTCAAATTTTACCTGTATGTGATCTGAAAACACAAGAAAATGTGAAAGAGGAGGATAAAAACAATGAATGCTGGCCCTACCAAACAAAGGAGTTAGCCCACAAGAACATTGCATGATCAGGTGTAGCTTGGCTTTTTAATTTATCTCATTTGCTTATATCACTAAATAGTCTGAGCATCTGAAATGCAGTTCTTATGCAGGTAATGCAGTGACAGTTTTGTTAGTACAGTGTCCTTGGAGAGCAGGAGCACGCTGCTTGGCACTAGAGGTGAATTTTGCCATTGGCAGAGAAAGTACATCAGTTTCAGCTTTGGTAGTGTAGTTACAGGAAGTAATGTCAGACAGGCTTGGCATATGGGGCATACAACAGGGATTTGAGTCTGAAGAATTATACTGCCCTTGAACGGAAGGACTCCGGATAACATTGCCTTTATTTAGTTTTTAATTCTGCTTCTTACACATAAGGGTATTCGCTGCCTTGGGTGTTCTTTAGAATTGCTTTCAGTATTGGAAGTGGCCCTAGGAGTTATTCGACGACTGTCAGGAAGAGTGCAGCAACTAGACTCTTCCAGGGATGACTGGGGCTCAGCTCAGCTCAGCTTGGCCTCAAAGGGCACATCCGATGAGTCCCTGGAGCTTTGCTGTGAGGTGGGTGAGGGTAGAGCAAGCCGAGCAGCTTTACCAACCCGCTTTCCACAGCTGGCAGTGGGTGTTGTAGGGCTGCCAAGAGCCAACTACATTGCCCCAGCCCATTTTGTTAGTAAGAACAATGTAATCACCCAGAAGATTGGGTAGGGGAATGGAGGTATGCAAACAGAAGGTATTGCTTTAGCACTGGGATATTGCAGGTTTATGGTTAGACTGATGCACTAGAAGCTGGCTGCTCCCTGTGCAGGCATTGCTGGATCTGAGCTGAGGAGCTAAATCAAGCCCTGTACTCAACTCAATAGTAGTGATGCAAGAAACATTTTAATAACATCAGTACCTCCCTTGCCTGGATTCCAGGATGCCTAGCACTCAGACGATACCAGGTCAAATTCACATGTGGTGTTTGTGGGTACAGCTCATATTGTTATATTCAATGGGAGTTGTACCTACTTCTGCCACTGCCGGCTTTGATCCTGGGCATCCTAAGGAATGAGCCCAGCCTCTTGTGCATTTCTTTCACACTCCCTTTTGCCCTCTTCTGCCATTTTGTTGCTCCTGTGTTAGCCAAGACCTAGTTTACTAGGGCTCTTGATTGGAGACTTATTACAGCTTATTTCTGTCTGCCTTTCTTTAAAGCCAGCTGAAAATACCCAATGCTCTTCCTCTATGGTAAGACCGAAAATACAGACCACCCTCCCAGCTTCTGTGACACTCTTTCTAACACACTCCTTTATTCTCTTCCCCCTGATCACAAGTTCTCTCTCCAAGCCCAGCCTAGTTATTTGTGCATGAAGCTGCCATGTTGTGTATTGGTGTGAGTCTGGTGTTCACATGAGCTGTGAATATGCTGCACATGTGTACTTCTTGTGCATCCTGAGCTTTCCTTTGGTCAAGTTAACTGTCGTTCTGCCTTCTAATGAATCACTAAGAGAGAACTAGACCTGCCAGGATTTCTTGTTAGCAACGAACTGTGTCACTACCAATGTGATCAGTTTGCAATGCAATTTCATGTCCAAGCTTACAGACTAGAAAGGACCGGGACTCTGAAGCTCCTCTTCAATGAGGTGTTGTCACTGTAACACATGAGTTCATACTTTGTGCAAATAAGAATAAGCCGTGCAATTGCGCACCCAAATTACGCTGCTTTAGTGTACAAGGCAGATCCTACACTGCCCCAAAGAGCTGCAGTAGTTCCATTCTCTGATTGCCACTTTGGTGAACTCTCCTCCTCTGACAAAGATGTGCCTTCAAAAATCTGGATGTCTGCCAGGAGAAAATAAGCAAGGCTACTCAGCCACTGCAACTTACTGTGTAGCCACCTTGTTCTAAAATAACCGCAACCTCCTGAGACATCACTGCATAAATTTGGCTAAGTGATTTGATGGCAGTGAGTTGCAGAGATCTGTGTCAGGGCTGAATTTGTTCCACTTTGTCCACTTTTTAGACTGTCTCTGCTCCAGGACCCTAGGAGGACAGGGACAGTTTTCTGCTCACACCTCCTGCCTCTTCTCAGCAAGGAACGACAAAGCAGTGCTAAAAACTCTGTCTAGACCCATGCCCCATCTTGCTGCCATCCAAAGGGTCAAGCCCAGAAGGAGCAGCAGCAAGTAGAATAAGAAAACTTTTCTTTTTTCATCACAACAGCAGCAGTAGTGATGTCCACACAACTATGAAATTTAAATCTCAACACCCTTTAAGGCAGCACTGGAATTCAGCTTCTTGTGGAAAGCCAAAAGGAGGCCATAGGGCTTCTATAGGACTGGGAGAGGTGCATGACCCTACAGCTAGCCCTCTGGGACTGTGGTTCTGAAGGTACTAAATGCCAAGATTTTTTATTTCTTGGCAGCCACATTCCCTCCTTTACCTCAGAGCCATTCCCTCCAGTTCCTGAAGCCCCAAGGCTGCTGTCCAATGAAAACAGGAATGATGTGAGATTTAGGGAGCACCCAGGCTTTTCCACGACACAGCCAGTTCCCCTAACCGTTTCACCCCATTGCTGCGTGGGCAGCTAGCATCAGCCTTTGCTGCAGACTGGAGGAAGCTACCCAAAATACCCACTGGTGATTCACAGGGAAAGGCAGACAAACCGCAGCTGTACTGCAGTCCTGCAGCACTGCAGGCACACCCAGCAGGCAGGGCTGAAAGGCAGCTGGGGCAGATGGAGCCCAACAAAAACCTGCACGTCACAGGTGGGAAACAATAGCACAGGTACCCGTCTTCATCTGCACACCCGCAGTTTTAGTCCCAGAAATGTATATCCGGGTGGTTCCTGTGCCTCGGGTTTTAATCAGAAATAGAGATGCGGCTTTTGCTGCCCTGTGACAGGAAATCCCAAGGGTCTGTTCTCTCTTGGTTTACACAGTGGTGGGTAGTTAACAGCAAGGGTGATCTGCACTGTTTCTTCCTCCAAAATGTTGCTCTTTTGGTGTTTATGCTCCAACTCCAGTCTTTGCAGACAAGGCTGGGACAGCAAAAGTGTCTCTGGGCACTTCACTGCTCCAGGGGCAGATCAGGTGGCAGGGCGACAGCGTTATCTCCCTGTGTGATGGGAGGTCGCATTCCCACAGCACTTCTAGAGGAAACCAGCAACTCCGCAGCCTGCGTGCAGTATTTTAGGGGGTTAATGAACTGGGAAACATTGCATTTGCTGTGCCTTGCCTCCCCTCGAGCTAGACCCTGCAGGTAAGCCTGCTGGCATCTCAACATTCAGAAGGAGATTGCCTTCACACATGAAGTCTGAGGAATGTCAGAGCCAGTTACAGGCTCAGGGGAAATGCTTAGGGACAAAGCAGATGCTGTGAGAAAAAAAAAAAAAGAATAAAAGCAGTGCACAGGCTGTGGGAAATACAAAGGGGTCATGAGAAAAGCGCACGGCCCAAATGCAGAGCAGTGACCGCGGCTCAGCCCCAACAGCACGGCCGCGATGGGGCCGCTGTTGGTATGCACGGTGCCAGCCCCGGGCTGGGCAGCACGTGCTCGGCCCTGGCAGGGTTCTGTGCCCCACAGCAGACCTGGCACCTGCTGCTGTTTCCCAGCAGAGCAAGCAGCATGTGGCTGGTGCCCACAGCAGACTCAGCAGTGCTGAGGGGCTCGCTGGGATCAACCATCGGAGACAGGCCCATAGAGAAAGTATCTCTCTTCTCCAGTAAAATATCAAGAGAATTGCATCTTTTCAGGGTTAGAGGGAACGTCATGGAGGGAGCATCATCAATCCATGATCCCTAAAGCCCAGACAAGCTGACAGAGGAGGCTGATGGCCTAGGAAGCCTCGTAGATAGCCTCTGCCATGGGAGAGAAGGCCCATCTGGGCACTGTGAGCCCAGGGAGCATGACCAGGACAAGGAACAGTGCAGTGAGCTCTCAGCCTAGCGTCCTCTGTGGCCCAGGGCCCATGTTTGTCCCGTGCTGTTATAACTTCTGCCTCTGTGACAATGGCTTCCAGAACGCAGAGGAAAACTCTCGCATCTCAATCACCTTCTTCCGACTCTTCCGCGTGATGCGTCTCGTGAAACTCCTGAGCCGAGGGGAGGGCATCCGGACACTGCTTTGGACCTTCATCAAGTCCTTCCAGGTACTACTTCACTTGTTTCTCATAGGACTTAACCCTTTTGTTTTTCTCCCTTGGCTGCCCCTCGGGGAGGGCTTTCACCCGCACTGCCCTAGCCAAGAGGACACACGTGGCGTGAATGAGCCTCAAGCAAACACGGGGCTCACAGCGGACGGCTGCCTGGGTATGAATTTCATCTTTAAAGTATGAGTAATTGCTTGAGACCTTCCTGAACCGCCTTGATGGTTCTCCTCAACTCAATTACTGTCTGTCTGTAACCATTCCATCTTTTTTTTTTTTTTCAATTTTAGCTGTATTTTATAACTGTTGCTTTAAGGGAAATTCACAGGGGAAGGAAGGCAAGGGTCTCTATTTAATTTAAATTTTGAGCTTTGTTTTTAGGATTTCCAATGAATATTAGAGGTGTGTGGCCCCCAGGCTTTCATCCAGGAAGAATTTCACCTTTTCAGCCCTAATCCTTTGGCCTTGGTAACAATGACAAAGCTATTAAATTGCCTTTGCCCTGGAGACAGGTGCACTTCAGTGGTAGGTAAAGTACCACAGGAGATAGGAGAAGGCAAAGGAGAGCAAATAGGATAAGAATCATCACTCCTGTTGGTGAAACAAACACTGAGAGAGAGCTTATTTCTAGAAAAACTGCGTCCAAACCAGCCACTAATGTAGTTCAGGAAAACCTTAGTCAGAGGTGAAGTGTGGCATGTTCCTGCATTTTTAAAGTATTTGATTTGGCCTTAGTGGGCCAGCACAACCTGGCTGATAGCTGGGGCAGAGCTGGAGGAAGCATCAGGGAAGGACAGTGCAATAATACAGATGGTGATCTGAGCATGAGCAAACATGCAGAACGCACCGCTAGGCAACTAACTTCCAGGTTGTTATTTGAGCTGTTCCAGTGGGAACTGCTTTGTCTGCATGCATAGCAATGAGGTTCCCTTGTCACAATTCAGTGTCCCTGGTGCAGGGGACAGTCACACTTTGCAGTTCCTGGTCCCCCTCCCCTTGCCCCCTGGCTCCTCCAGCCTCCTTAGCAATAGCTCACGCTCACCCCAAGCTCAGCCCTTGCTAGGGCTCTTGGCCGGAGAGGATGGGGCGGATGGGAAAGGGAGTGCCTGGTACTTCCCTCCAGTGACCTTCAGACCTCTTTGATTGGAGAGTCACTTTTAGGCGGGGTTGAAGGGTGATGGGAGAAAGTATCAGGGGAGGTATCTTCCACAGCAGGGAGAAAAAAAAAAAGTGGGCAAGTTTTTTTCCCTTTAAAGCCCTTAGTTGTTCATAACATGGTATTCTCTGCTTGGAGCTCCTCCTCTTGCAGCTACTGGGAGGTTGCTTTAGTAGCTAAGAATAGCCACTGCGCAGAGCTCCCAGCTCAACCACTCCCACCGCCACAATCTGGGATCCCTGCAGACTTTGTCTGGCACGAGCTCGTCCCTGTGTCCCCACATGCTTCCAGGAAGTGTTGTTGTTCACACGGGGCAGCCTCATAAGCAGCGAACTCCTGCAGGAGTTCAGATCCCATCATGACCACCATGTGCCCTGCGCCTATAATGCCGTATATATAGCTTGGGACACCCGTCAGAGGAGCGCGTGGTGGGAAAATGCTCAGCGGAGTTTCCGCTGGCAGAGATAGCAGCAGAGAGCAGGCTGGTGAGGGGGAGGAGTAGGAAGCAAGAGGGGTGCCGAGGGCAAGGCGAGGCCGTGGGAAGCAGGAGGACAAAGTGGTAAATCCAGGGAAAGGCAGAGCTGGAGGAGGACAGAGCCAGGAGAGCTGAATATGGGAGATGGGGAATTCCCATGGGGAATAATGGGCAGAGAGGAGTGGGAAAGTGTATCAGTGGGACGAGCAGAAAAACATGGGAAAAAGTGGAGGGCCAGGTGGGAAGACACTCATCCAAGCCCCATGTGAAAGATGGAACTGGTAAGGCTATGCCCATGTGGTCCTGTCTGAGGTCCTATTTCAATCAAGTCCCAACTAGATCATCATGAAATGTAGGCAGCCCAGTTCTGAGCTGGTCTCTCTCCAGTGGTATCGTGGGCTAACCACTAGATTTGTCTTGACACCATAAAACACAGAGGTATCTGTCTCTGAGCCCTCAAAATGATGACTATAGACACTGTTTAAAGGTTTAAATTGTAGCCATTTTAATATTCTTTGAGATTATTTCTGCAGATCTTAAATCCCAACGGCGGTCAGTGAAAATTGTTTGTCAATTCTTCCTGTAGGATTTAGCCCTACTGAATTTAGGTGCAAACTTGAAACATATAAATAATCTCATATTAAAAAATAATAAGAAGAATAATGTTGTAGGCTTTTTATGCTCCATAAAATGGAGTGTTCAGACCAAGGGGCTGTACTGACATTTTCAGGATAAGTACATCTGCCTATTGCCTTTGAAGTAAGGCCTGGAAATCTCTGGCCTGAGCACTCTATATTTCAAAAGCAACAGAGTAGAAAATTTCTTCTCAAAGACCCAAGACTGTGAGGCCCTGAGCTGTGCCCTTGATTCCTGTGAGCGGTGGAGGAATCCAAGAGCACTCAACACTGCTGATTGCACTGGCCTCTTCCTTACGAGGCAGCTCTGCATATCAGGGTTCTGCCTTTCCTCTTCAGCGGCAGATCACCGACACTTGGGCATGGCAGACACCATCACTGACACCTGACACCGAGAAGGGAATGAAGCTCGTGGTGCTTCAGGTACTTAGGATGGTACCAGCCATTGTAGGAGGAGCCTTGAATTTGAATCTGGGCAGCTGTTGCATTTTTGATTTCACCAGATCCTAAATAACTAAACTAAAATAAACAGTCAAAGGGCATTGCTATTCGGGACAGAATAATACCGGCTGCAATGGTTTTCTGCTCCCTGTGGACGCTGTTTGTGCCCCGGCTTCCCTCGCTCAGTCAAGGGCAGGAGTGGCTCGAAAGAGGCACTGCTGCAGCATCCCGAGAGGGAGCGGAGTCAGAGCCCGACTGGGTGCAAAGGGTGGCAAATGTGGGCCTCTGGCGGCATCTAGTGGCCACCTGGGCCAGTTACAGCCTCCGCGTTTCGGGACCGTCTCTGCTCGGTTTTCCCAAAGAAGAAAGAACCAAACAGGCTCCAGTGTGCCAGCCTCGGTGGAGAGACAATTCTCTCTTTTTTTTTTTTCCCATTTCTAGGCTCTCCCCTATGTGGCTCTGCTAATAGTGATGCTGTTCTTCATCTATGCCGTGATCGGTATGCAGGTATGTGATATAAGAGAGTTCAACTACATCTTTGTCCTCCTGTTAGAGTCCTGACCCATAAAGTCACTAGATCTGCATGTAGCTGTAGAGGCTTACATAAATATTTTCCCCAGGCAAGGTCAGAAGGCAGCTAACCTTGACTGGAAAGCATTGCCTGCCTATGCACTTCCAAAAGGAGTACAGCCCACTCCAACAAAACCGAAAAGTGACCCATTTAGTGGCAAAACACAATACACAAACAATGAAAGGAATGTGCCAGCCCTCCACACTCCCAAAGGAATACCCAGCAGCTCTGGCAAAGGTGAATTACTGCCTTGCTCATTGGCTCAAAAGA
Organism: Penelope pileata; assembly: GCA_013396635.1. NCBI lineage: Eukaryota > Metazoa > Chordata > Aves > Galliformes > Cracidae > Penelope > Penelope pileata. The sequence goes on along the minus strand of WBMW01001041.1, from coordinate 565,520 downwards.
GTTGTTTCAGTGGGCTCATGGCCATGCTGCGCTGAACAAACCCCATTTCTCTCGCAGCACTTTCACACTGGCCTGGCTCCACTGGCTTGTAAAGAGCAGCTTTTGATTTACACCCGTGAAGGCAAATATGGGATCAGAACCAATGTACCGACTCTGTGTTTGTGCCAGTTCTTCAGGAAGCTGCATCAATACAATATCCTATTCAGCTCGCAAAATGAACTTGGAAGCAGCCTGAGCATTCATCTGTGCAAGGAGCTGATGTTGCATACAGACCACTGAAGACAGCATGTGATGATATAGGCACAGTCTGTGACAGTCCAGGCCTCATTTGCTGTGCTTCTTTTCAAACTAAGCTTCACTTTCCATTTCTGTGTTAATCAAAGATCCCAGACAAGTCAGCCATCTGGGACCAGAGACCATAGCACAGAAAGGCAAGGCATAATTACTTGCAGAGGTCTTTAAACACGACAGGCTTCTTGGTTTCACAGTGCAGACAGAATTTGTAACAAAATTCATCTCACCTCTATGACCTCATTTTAATTTGTTTCCTGTTACTATAATCACAGGCTCCATCCACCCTCCCCCGTACAAAAAATAAAACTAATCATATCTTGAATTATCGTAGGTTATCTTAATTGCCCCCAGTAATTACAGCTGTCATTTAACATACCGGGCTCATACTTTAAACTTGCCAGTTTTGCCTTTAATACCTAACTAGCTCAAATGAACAAGATCTTTACAGGATTACCTGTGCTATACAGAAAATCACTTGAGAGTATTATGTTGTGCTATGTCCCTACAATAAAGCATTAGAAATGGCTTCCCAGCACCTACCCAGATGGGGCTTATGATGATCATGGCACTGCCAGGGCTAGATAGATTATTCTGCAACTGCATTCCCTTTTCTGTCAGCAAGTTCTAAGTTGGCCATTTCATCCTTGGCAAACATTCATGGCTCCGTTTTAACCATCTCAGCAGCCTGAAGATCATATGTTTCATTATCACATTGATATATATTACTAGGGCAGATTTCTGCCCTCCTATCTTTCAATTAGAAAACCAGCTTTTCTCATCTCCCCTCTCTGCTTTTTGCCCACAGACCTGCTAGCATCACTTTTTGTCATAACAGCATTTCAGACATTCTATGTGCTGCTCTCTCAAGCCTGCTGACAGGTAGAGTTCCCTCACACACAGGGACACACAGTAAGGAAAATATTTCCCCACTCCACTGAGCAGCTTCCATAAAGCCTAGAGGCACCAGATCTGATGAAAATGTAAGAATTTCCCACATACACGAGACCTACCACTTTATCTCAGCTGCTCCCCTGACTTGGAGCGTAACAGCATTCAGGCCTTGCTATCTCATGTGGACAGGTGCAAAATCACAGACTGATGCTGATGGATGCAGCCACTGACATAACGGCCTGGGAGGCACAGGCTGTGGGAGAGGAACCTCTCCTGCAGCTCTTCACAGCTGACTGATGCAAAGCCCCTGTGGAAGCTGGTGCTGGTGCACCATGTGTGAGGGAAGCTGCTGGGAAGAGAGGAAAATCAGACTTCCAGCATGGGAAGTTCCCTTGCCTACGCTTGCCTGAAATGAAAAACATGGGCTGCCTCAGCTCAAGCTGCCTCTGAGCATTTAAGCTGTCCTCCTGCTCCTCCTTGGCACAGCTGGGGCTGTCACTGCCACCCACGGCATGGGGACAGCCAGGGCTGGGGAAGGCCCACATGTCCGCCAGGATCCCCTGCAGAAAGCCTCCGTGAGCCGACACTCCTCCCATCTAGCACAGCCCTCCCGTCATTGTCCCTGCACATCTCTCCGCGTCCCTGGTTGTCTCAGGGTGTTAATTATCAGAGACATTTGCTTGAAAGGGAGCTCCGTGTTCTTTCAGAGCTGCTCCGTCCCTGCTGCTCATTTTGGCTACAAGATTGCAGCTCTCAGTCCTTGAGGCCTCTGCCATGCTGCTATCGATGGGCAATAAATAGTCCTGGCTGAGCGTGCTGTCCAGAGACCCTTTCTGCCAGGCGGGGTTTGTTAAGGTCTTGGTCCCAGTGCCCACAAGCACAAAAGCGATGTAAGACTTCCTCAAAGAAGCCTGGAATTCTCCTGTGCCAAAGACTTGGCATGTGAGAGCAGAGGCTCCCAAAAGGTTCACCGAACGTTGCAGGCTTTGTGCTGTGGCTGGATGAACAAACTGGTGCAGTGATGGCTGGCTGGGCATGGGACGAAGCTGTAAGCCATCCTTCATGGCTGTAAGGAAAGGGCTGTCAGATCACCATTATAACTTGGAGCAGCTCAGGCATGGTGCACAGAGCCCCAAGCAGTTTGAAATAACCAGCAGAGCTTTTCTTCTGCGGTGACTTAAATTGTTACCATCTCTTTGTACCTGAGACCAAGTTCCCTGCAGGGGCTCTAATTCCTGAGTCACCTTCTCTGCAAAAGCATTGCTTCTGCAGACCACCTAAAACAGCACACAACACACCGGTCTGCTTCACTTCCACCATGGAGAGCCACTGCTTCCATTTACACTGTGAGGCTTTTAAGCTAGATCTCTCCTGTCATACACCTTTGGTGTACTTGTCTTCTGTTATTCGCTTCCACTGCCCCATTCCCTTTTTTCTGGACAAATCCAGTCATTGTCTTCACACTGCCGCATCCTGAGGGCCCTGAGACACCTCCTGGTGGCACACATGGTTACCAGGGCAGGCATTTGGAGAACTGCCAGCTCCAAGGCAAATTACATTTTGGGAAGATGCAAAGCATCACACAGACTCAGAACTTCAAGGCTTGGCAGCCGTTGGTGTTCTGCAATCATTTCCTTCTGGTGCAGATAAGCTGAGAAGGAAGGAGACTTTCCTGCNCCCCCCCCCATATGAGTGCCTGTTAACAGAAGGGCCCCTATCCCCTAGTCATGGTATATAAAATAAGAAGTATGTCTTGCTAAGTATGAACGCTTTCTGGTAATAAAGTACAAGCAAGGGAAGCAACAGCCAGTATGAAAGACCAGTGGAAATGTTTGAGAGAAGAGCAAGTTCTGTGAACTGTCAGGTCTCCAGAGTCAGGGAGAGGCCAAGAGCTACAGGTAACAGGAAATTTGGGGATTTTGCAAGGCTAACCTGAAAAGATCTCTGCTTTCTGCCAGGTGTTTGGTAAAATTGCACTGAATGACACCACGGAAATCAACCGCAACAACAACTTCCAGACCTTCCCCCAGGCAGTGCTGCTGCTTTTCAGGTGGGTGTCTGACAGCTCTGGATTGTGTCAGTCCAGGAGCGTGATTCCTCAGCTCTTGGGCACAGTTTATCTCCTTCTACCACGTCACGATCACAAGGTGAGTAGAAATACATTGTCCCTCAGCAGGAGAGCCTAGGAGCTACGCCAGATGCAATGACCTCTCCGCTAAGCCTCGTGCCCTGCCACCTGCCACTGGTCAGCACTCAGTGCCCCAGGGAGGGAGGCAAGTCCTCCTCCTGCTCAAAAGAAAGGCAACCAGTCATTCGGTTCTCCCGCACAGTGATACACATCACAAACTCCTCCTTCCTTCAAATCAAGCCAATATGACTCCAGCTTATTGTAGCAGGGAAAGGGGCATAAAGCCCCAGGCATGCTTGGGCATGGCCATGCCTCGCTCAGTGTGCTCATCATCCAGCTCCAGCTGTGGCCAGGTGTGCTAGGCGCAGGGAGGGGTGCTGAATGTAGGGAGAGGAGGGTGAGGAGTTGGCATAAAGGCAACTCTGTCCTTGTTTTTTCATGCAATACATACCCACGTCACACACATCTCAGTGACTCTGACTGGCTGGGTCATGACAGCCTCATACCCAGGCCAGCCACAGTCGGTCAGGAACAAGACGCCAATGACACCAACAGAGCCTGAGAGAGGAGCAGGACGTGCCAGTGAATATCAAATCCCGCCCATCAGCCTGCTCATAGCTCACCTCAGGGGAGCAGGAGCAGGTTGCTACTATTCCACTCTCTCCTGTATCGAGGGTCACTGCTGTCTTCCCTTGCTCTTTGCTGTGCCCAGGTGTGCCACTGGTGAGGCCTGGCAGGAAATCATGCTGGCATGTCTCCCGGACAAGAAGTGCGACCCAGAATCAGAGCCGGCCAACTCCACCGAAGCCGACCACTCCTGCGGCAGCAGCTTTGCTGTCTTCTACTTCATCAGCTTCTACATGCTCTGTGCCTTCCTGGTGAGTTGGCCCCGGCGCCCGAAACTTGCCCCCATCAGACTGACCCCTGTCTCCCCAAGCCTTGGTGCTGCACAACAGAAAGATGGCTTCAAAGATGGGAAATCTTCCTGGGGGGCCTTTCCCAGAAGCACCCTCACCATGACAGCTCCCCCTCTGTCACTGCAGCTCCTGCCTCTCCCCACAGCCTGTGGGATGCTCTGCTCCCAGCCCCAGTCCTTTGTGCACAGCAAAGGAGTCTTCCTCCCCCTGAATGAGAAAACCAAATTAGCATGTTGTGGGCTGTGCTGAGGCTAGCAACGCCTCAGCCACACTTCCCACCTTCCCTCCTACCGTCCTTCTGGCTGCTGAGCAGGTTTTTCCTCCTCTGCCAGCAGCAATGACTGTGAGAACACACATATCCCACTTGCATCTGCTCTGTGTTGGCAATGCAGCTGCACTCAGAGCAAAAGCACATGCTCCACAGCGCGCATCAGTGCGCAAAACTCTCCTGGTGAACAGCAGCAAGATGTTATAAATTTTGGTCTGGGGCCAAAAGAAAGGAATTTTATCTCAGCCCCACAGCCCATAGAGGATAAATCCCAGGTTCTCCTACCACTAACCCATTCTGGTGGGCAAAGACACTGGTAAATAAAGAGCCATCACCACATGCCAACAGCATACTCGGGCCTCATCCATCCAGTTGCTGAATGCTGACCAGCTGAGGACATCCTGCCTCTGGGATCTTCCCATTTAAACACTGGGGCTGACACACAGGACCAAAGAAAACACCCCCAATGTCTTCCTAGTTTTACAAGTCCAAATCCAGGCTTAGAATTGAGAATGTGGTGAAGTCTGCCATACCTATCTCATACACCAAGTCATCTTTGTCCTTGTTTGCAGATCATCAATCTTTTTGTAGCTGTTATAATGGATAACTTTGATTACCTGACACGGGACTGGTCCATTTTAGGACCACACCACCTGGATGAGTTTAAAAGGATCTGGGCAGAGTATGACCCTGAAGCCAAGTAAGTAACCCAGCCTGGACAGTAGAGCTCCTCGGGAGAACAGGCCCGTTACTTCCTGTTCTCTAGACCCAGTGCCGTAAGTGCCACATTCCTCCTGCAGGAACCCTTTTTTCTGCAAGAATCTTAAAATAGGTACCTCCACAAGGTGTTACTGGGAAGTGCAGAGGCTACCAATGCAACAATACACACAAAAATCTCAGCATCTAGACTGAACCATTACCTGGCAGGACATTGCTTCACTTTTAGTCAAGGGGGGATACAGCCTGCTTTGGGAGGGGGCACTAGAAAATTTAGAGAAGAATGTTAGAGGGTTGTTTTATTGTAGTATGTGTTTGGGATATTGAATCCAAGCTATGACACTTCTATTTGACTTTCTACTTACAGAAGAGCTGCTGCGCTCAAATCTCCATTTTGTCACATGTCATATAGGCCCATCAAAACCTGTAGCTCTGCATGACTGCACTACATGATCTGCAGGGTTATATCAGCAGACTTGCAGGGATTTAAAGTTACACAAGAAGAACTCACACACAAGCTTAACTGACATCCAATATTACACGCTCTGTTTGACACATGCTTAGGCTTAAAGTGCATTTAGATCCCTGCTGCATAACAGTGTAGTGACAATTGTAATTGCAAAGTCCCTTCCATAATGCAAAAACTGTGGAAAGAGATCTTAGCATGAATGAAAAGCAGATCACTTCAGTTCTGGATCTGGAGACATAGTGTCAAGATTAATCTGGGCTCAGGCTCTGCAGTATGTGAGGCCATGTCACATTATCGGAGCGATGCTTAAATTGAAACACCTCTTCCCATCCAGGGTGATTGTCAAGAGAGAATTTCAATATTGACAGAAGGCAAGCACAGCATTCTAATAAATATGCTGTTCGCTTACAAAACAAATGCTACTGTTTGTGTTTGTTTGAAGGCAAGACTGCAGCAGCTGAAACCATAGAACAGACAACCCCTCACCAGATAATGTTCTGTTCATTGCTGTCTATAAATGCGCTCTTTTAACTCTTCCCCATCAATGTCCCATGGTTGAACCCCTTCCTCCCTCCCTTAAGAGAGAATTCTTCTTTTGAGATGCCATTTACAAAACTCAAATCCAACTGCTGCTGTCTCAGTTGAGGCACTTCAGGACTTTGTTTTGCGCTGGCTCCAGTGACAGCCCAAGGCATAAACAAGCATCAAAAGACAGTGGCTCATGGTTATTTGTACAGGAGGGAAAGTGCCAAGAAAAAAGAGATCCTTTGCACCTCTGTAACTGCTGTAGCCCTATGGCCAACAGACAAACAAGCAGCCATCGATTTTGTGCAGGTCATCAGTTGGGGGACAATGCCAAAATGTCTGTTTGTGCACTAGGGAACTGCAGCTTTCAAAGCACTGAAGTCAATTCTTGCAAGTATTGACTTGTGTATCACTGACATCTGTGTTTTCTGTGCTGGTAGGAGCTATGCGAGCGTTGGGCAAATCCTGAGGAGTGCACTGAATACAAGAGGTCTGAAATAATACCTTCAGCTATGCCCAGGTTACAGGGGGTGGCAGGCCTGGAAAGACCTAAATGATACTTCTAGCAGCATCTGCCCTCTGCACAGGGTTCAGCAGGTCACCCTGTGGTACAGATGTGACCCTCACTGTGCTTTCTTCCTTAGGGGACGGATCAAGCACTTGGACGTGGTGACATTGCTCCGGCGGATTCAGCCCCCCCTGGGCTTTGGGAAGCTCTGCCCTCACCGAGTGGCTTGCAAAGTAAGGCGCACAGCATCCTGGGGAAGGCTGGGAGTCACAAGGAGCTGTGGTATCAAACACACATACCAAGACAAAGTCACGTACAAAAAACTAGTGCGAGCACAATATTAAAATACAGGAAGAGCATGGACAGATTTTCTGTGAAAATGTCTTACTCATTTCTTTGGTTGTGAGACTCCAGCTATGAAAACATTCTCTCTAGTGAATAATGACATGTTCATAACCTTTATGCTTCCTTCCCTTAAGCACTTCCACTCCTGTCAAGTCTCAGAGTTTGTATGTGGCTCTTGTAGTTGTTTTTATCAATCTCAGAGCAGAATACAAAGGCCAGGACATATACACAGAAATACCATTGCATGAAAGTGGCATTAGACAGAGCTCAAATGAAATCAACCCCTTAAAGCATTAAGAGCTCAAACCAAGTCCCTGGTGTCTCTCATCTCCTGAGACAGACGTAAGGATGGAGGATCTAGTAACAGCCACATCTTGCCTCAAATACATGTCCTTGATCTCTACGAAGTTCACCCTGCAGCTGCAACAGGACTCAGCACCCACTCTCTGTCCTGCATGGCTCTGTAGAAATACTGGCAGGTGGACACAGCCCTGTTTTAAAAAGGGGACGGGAAATAGTTTGATAAAGCAGACCGTCTTTCGGGTCCATTTAATCCCGTTTGTTCAAGCCTGCCACCTATTTCAGTGAAGGATTCTGACTCTGTTTATATGTATTTACACCCAGCATATATTTATTGTAGATGAGCTTGTAAGTGCCTCATGAGGTATAAAAATCAGTTTGCTCACATGCCTACCGGCCACTGGGGAAAAAAGGTTAGACAGCGATAGCCACGTTGAAGAGAACAGAGTATCTACCAATGGGAGAGAGATCCCAGAGCAAACTCGCCATAGCTGGGACAAAAAGTATATATGACAAGTTCTCCTACAATTGTGTAACCAAACCCACAGGCCATGGATGCTCTGGCGAGAGGGGTGGCAGGTCTGGACGGCATCATGAGTGTGTAAGGAAGAACAATTCAGTCCATGACAAACTATGATTGTTCTCTTTCTCCTCCTTACTCCACAGCGCCTTGTCTCCATGAATATGCCACTGAACAGCGATGGAACTGTCATGTTCAATGCCACTCTCTTTGCATTGGTCAGAACAGCACTGAGGATCAAGACAGAAGGTAACAAGTTTGCTGAGTGCAAGGGTAGCTGAGTGATGTTCACACCAAAGTGTGCTGAGCTGGAATACAGCAACAAGGACATGTAGTTTAAAGTGATCCCACTTATAAATATGCGGCACAGGGTAGAAAAATCTGTGTAAAGACATCTGAAGGAATAACATCTTCTAGGAAGAGAACAATGTTTCTAGCTGAATATTATCTAGAAAGCTGGTGCTTCTTATACTATCATCTTAGATTATGTTTTTATGCTGATCTGCAAGTTAAATGTTTTAGACCAATGTCCTTTCAAACAGGGAAAGTAAGGGGGGCAAAGAAGTTTCCTCTTGTGCAAATGGACTCCAGAGTTAATTTAACAACTGTCACCCCTGATCTTCCAGTCCATGGAAGGCAAAAAAGCTTGGACTGGAAGGCCTCACCTCTCTGAAATTCCTCCTGTGCATGAGTTAATATCATATTGTAGTGACAGTGCTGTTGTAGGCCTAAGGACAGATGGGAAGCAAAGGAACCATTAGTATCTTTTCATGGACCAGTGGATATAGCTGGGGAAAGCAGACAAAATTTTGGGCTTGACTTGGCCTCTTTATTGCACTCTTATCACCTTCTGTAATGAAAGATACTGGTCCTGAGTCAAAACCTGGCTTGATATATTCATGAAATACTCTAAAAAAGCAGGTTGACCTGTGATTCACAGCTAATCACTTAATCTCAGGAGTGCCTACATTGCATTTCAGTCACAGGAAGGCACGAAAAAAAAAAAGTGGTAAGATTAAAAAATGATAGCAAGGCCTTGAGTCTTGTGCTAAGCAAAACTTGGCTGTAGTCAAAGAGGCTCTTTGGAGGAAAAATGCAACCACAACCTCTATAGGACATCTTGTATCTTATGAAACAGAGGCTCCAGAAAAGATATAATTTTCTTGTCTGTCTTAGCCTTAAATGCTCAGAGTCATCACCACTGATCTCCTGGGAAACCATCAAACTGCTTGCTTTCTTTTCTTCACTGGATCTTGCTTAGGGCAGGAACTCGGGATGCACTCCCCTGAGACATATTTCTGCCTTTGATGCCTTCCAGCTGTTTCATCTAATGTTCCTGTCTTCACTGCATCATATTAAGAGAGCTACTGGCATGCAGAGCCCCATGCAGCACAATGAGAAGCCTTAGTGCTTGGGGAGCAATAAGAAAAGTTGGAGGAACAGCACCTTGGAAAAAAAATATATTGGTTTATTCCTTTATAGTTTATGCTTGAAGTACTGTAGTAGTTTATACTTGAAGAGAACTTCAAAGTATAAAGGTTTTGAATGTATGACATAAATAATGAAATCAAATCAAAGATGCCTAGTTTGAGAGGAAACGTGTCTAGTAAGAAAGAGTATAAACTGGATCTGTTTCACTCACTCATTCTTGAAGGGGTGGTGTTGCTTGATTAACATCTCATTAGCTTAGAGCCCGTTGGAGGAACATGTAATGTCTACGTCCAGATGGTTACATAAAAGGCTTGTTATAGCCTATGCTGTTCTTTAGAGACTAAATGCAACTGTCCTGGGACAGTCTTCTGAGTCAGAGTGAAAGCTCTGCACATGCCTGGCATGCCTGTTCAGAGCACTGTGCACACTCTCTCCAAGCAGATTTTTGGTAACATGTGGAGAAGTTGATGTATGCTGGATTGCAGGAATCATAACAGGGGGTTCTGGCTGACAGCAAGTTGAACATGAGTCAGCAGTGTGCCCTGGCAGCCAAAAGGGCCAACCGTGCCCTGGGGTGCCCCAGGCCCAGCGCTGCCAGCCGGGTGAGGGGAGGGGTTGTCCTGTTCTGCTCTGGGCTGTGCGGCCTCACCTCGAGCACTGGGTGCAGGTTTGGGGCCACAGTATGAGAAGGACATAAAACTATTAGAGATCATCCAAATGAGGGCTATGAAGATGGGGAGGGATCTAGACGGCAAGACATATGAGGAGCAGCTGAGGCCCCTTGGTTTGCTCAGCCCAGAGCAGAGGAGGCTGAGGGGAGGCCTCATGGCGGCCTACAGCTTCCTCACGAGGGGAGCGGAGGGGCAGCGCTGAGCTCTGCTCTCTGGTGACAGCGACAGGACCCGAGGGAATGGCGTGGAGGTTGGGGATTAGGAAAAGGTTCTTCATCTTTTCCTAAGGTGGTCACTAGAACAGGCTCCTCAGGGCAGCGGTCAGCCCAAAGCTGCCAGAATGCAAGAAACGTTTGGACAACACTCTCAGACATAGGGTTCGAATTTTGGGTGGTTCTGTCAAGAGTCAGGAGCTGGAATTGATGATCCTTGTGGGTCTCTTCCAACTCAGGACATTCTATGATTCTGTGAGGTAACTCCTGGGGAGGGCCACAAGGAGACCCAGGTCTTCAGATTTCCAGCTGCACCTTTCCCAACAATTATTTGCATTCCCCAAGGAGTAGTTTCCCATTAAGTGACCTCTATTCTCATCATATTTAACCTTCACTGGATCTCAGTTAGAATTTCTAAGTATTGGATGAGATGTTTGCTTTTCAGGGCCAAGTAGTGTTGTGGTTCCCTTGTTTCTGGCTTACAGAGACAGTAACACAGTCACCTTCCTACCCTGAGATGACTGTGCATATTTAGGACGACAACCTCTCTTTGAAAGGAGACTTTAGCAATCATCTCAGCACCTCTTTGTCCAAAACTTTCCACTGGTATTTTCCTCCTGAGATTGCCATGCTAGACGTGTGAAATTGCTCCTCTGCAGGCTCTGGCTTCATTCCTGTCTCTGATGATTTTCACCCCGCAGGTAACCTGGAGCAAGCCAATGAAGAGCTCAGAGCAATAATTAAGAAAATCTGGAAGCGCACCAGTATGAAGCTGCTGGACCAGGTGGTGCCTCCCGCAGGTGGTGAGTGCAGGACGATGTCCCAGTCTGTGAACGTGTTTTCCCTACCTGACATGTCCTACTGCACCCCATGATCTTCAGGTGGAATACAGGGGACAGGCTTTCTTCTACAAGCTGTTATTACATGTTTACCTGGCTGGATGTTTCATCAGGTTGAAATCTCATTTTGCCTGTACTAACATGTACGTTATGTTCTTACTGCTGAAAAAATCACTGGAAGAAAAGGTGTTTAAACAGGAGTTATAAATCTTTGTTCCTAGATCTTACCCCACTTCAGTTGTAGACATTTGCTCCCCTGGGCACTACCTAGTGCCTTGCTGGGGACAAAGGAAGCAAGCAGAACTAAGTAGCTTCAGTGACAATGTGGACTTCATGTGACTAAATAAGAGAGATGGCCTTACATTCATGTTGAGGATGCAGCCTCTTCTCACAATTTCTTCATATTTAGCAAAACTACCTTTACTATGGTATGTAACTCCTTTTTTACTCACATAGCTTTCTACAAGGATACTTGTCTAAGACACATGGACACAGGGACAATCTTCAGCCAGTCAGTACTGGTGTAACTGGCTGCGGTATGTTCCTGTGCAGCATCCCTCGTCGGCCATAATTACCAGGCCTCCAGAATCCTCCTTTGCTAGGCTTCTTAGAAGCCGAGATGCACGGGCATCCACTGCAGCCTTCACTGACCATTCAGGTGGCTCCAGGAACTATTGCACAAAATAGCACTGGGCAGCTGGTTAACAGCTACAGCCAGATCTTGAAACCTTGTTCAGCCTCCTCTGAAGTGAGTGGACTGTATCTTATAAAATTTCCAGTGGCTTTGGAGAAAGGAGGAGAGTTACCTGGATAGAAGCTGAGTGTACTTTTTGGCTTATCAACAGATTGTGTTGAGTGAGAATATAGCAAGGACTCAGCAATGACTGCATTTCTGAGGAGAGGTGATCACTTTGCTTCTCTCACACCCAAACTAGACATAACCAGACAGAATTTCAGTGCAGAGATGGACTAGATCGGGTCTGGGGTGGATTATCAGTCAGATGCTGTTAGTGAGAACAGACGTGGAGTATGCATTACCCCAGGCTGTCAGAAGAGACAGCAGCACATGCTGACCCAGACTAGGAGGCTACTGCTATAGCAAGATCATATGTAATAAACCAGTACCAGAGACCAGAAAACCTAGAGGCACTTCACCATAACCAAAGTACATCCAGAAGTGCACAGCTATAGATATTCTCTACCCGCAGAGCCACTCCATCCAAACGCCACGTGCACCTCGCCTCCTGACTGCTTACATCAAGCTCTGGCTGTGGAGCAATCCCTTCCTTCATTCAGCCCTGTGTACTGATGTCATAAGAAGCAGAGAAGTACTGTGGTGCCTAGTGTTTCTGCTCTGAATTGCAAGTATCACCTCAGCAAGCGCACTGTTTAAAATAATATGCTTATTGGACTTTTTGTTTTGGAAATATCCCTTTTCAGATGATGAAGTGACTGTTGGGAAGTTCTACGCCACTTTCCTGATTCAGGAGTATTTCCGGAAGTTCAAGAAACGCAAAGAGCAGGGCCTGGTGGGCAAGCCTTCCCAGCGCAACGCACTCTCCTTGCAGGTGACAAACGGGCACAGGATGGACAGGGGTGGTATGGTTGAGGCATCTGACCCCGCTTCCCTCTCAACCATTCTGGGAGCTGCAAGGGGCTATCCCCACTGGAAAGGAGCTTGTAAACCCCTTGAGTTACCACACCAATCCTTTTGAATAAGCATTTATCTACCACAGGCCTCTTCTCTTAGCTCTGGAGGTAGAAGGCATACGTGAGGTGTAGTTGCTGCTTATCAGTTTGCTAGTAATATTTGAAAATAGGTTTCCTTTTGGAAAGCTGATATGAAGTGTCCAGCAGACATTTTTTTATTACCACCTTTCTGAGTGGAATCACTGTAGCAGGATCAGGGACAGCATGTTGCCAGGAGGCAAAATCAGTTGAAAAGCAAAAAGCATATCTGGATGCCAAGACCATCCAATGGATAGAGAGTATCAGCATACCTCCCTGGAGTGAATTCCAGTCAGTGAGGGGTTTGAGCACTGTCCAGATTTGGATGTCAGAATTTTGGCTATGAAATCTGTGTTTAAGCTGATGATTTAAAAGAAGAGATGTTCAGAGGTACATGGTTCAGCTGGAACTGTGGCTGCTCGAGGGCTTCTGGTAGTGGATCTAAGAAATCAAAGTTGAAAGCTTGCAGACTTGCTCAGTCAGGCCTGTGGATTTATGGCTACGACCTGTTTTGATGAAACCAAAGTACAAGCAATGAACATTCTTGGGTTGGATTGCTAAGAGTTTCTCCCTCTCTAAGCTGGAGGTGAAAGAACAGAATTTGTTGTTATTTTTCTAGAAGCTGGGGGATGCTATGTTAAGTAGAAAGGTTTCACTGTGCTTAGAAGAAATAGCATTGCTTTTATACCTCATATAACCACTCGGAGATATGAAGCTCTATAGTTTGCTGTTTTGCAGGCTGGTCTGCGCACACTTCACGACATTGGTCCAGAGATCCGACGAGCGATCTCTGGAGACCTGACAGCCGAAGAGGAGCTAGATAAGGCTATGAAAGAAGCTGTTTCTGCTGCCTCTGAAGATGACATCTTCCGGGTAGGTGCTAAACAAATTTACAAGCTGAGGCTAGACTAGTAGCTTAGCTCAAAGGATTCTAGGTTCTTTTTTATGTGGTCTGTATTTCTGCTGACCCCTTTGTTTTCCAGTAGGGTCTAGAAAATGGGAAAAAGTGGTGGAGTCAAGTTGCCAGATCCTACAAATCTTACATGGCTTTTATCCCATTTTATTCTTACTTAACATTTGCACTTTGCCCTGGCCTTTCAAAATGTACCCCAGAGCCCAGCAGAGATTCTGTTGTCCTGGAGGAAGTTTCCTGAGCAATTACCGAAATCTTCTCTTTCTTATTTCATTCTCATCCTTCTAATTGTAACCTCTGGTAATATTTCTTCTCCTTTGGCATGTCTTTCCTTCAAGTAATTTACAGAAAGGTGCTGCTTTTCCCTCTCATAATTCATCATCCAAACAGTAGATAACTTATTAAATATTTCTTTATTTGTTCCTCTGGGTGATTAATAGCTTCTGGTGCTCTTTTCAAATTCCCTCTTACGTCTAGGTACTGTTTTGCAACTGTACTGTGAAGACCAGAGAGCAGTAACCCTGTTCTTGCCACCCTACCTAGTCATGCATTCCCAGGGTTGGTAGGAGGTGTATGGACACCTTTGTCTCACCTATGCATCTGTACGTCTCTTTAAGAACAGTCCCATGAAATTTCTTAGAAAGGTGAAGTTTTCACAGCCTGCCCATAGAGGTCTCTCTGACAGAAGTCCATGCACTGTATCTTCTGGTGCAGAGAGCACCACTCCATAGCGCCCAAGGTGGTCCTCACATTTTCTTTCCCTCAACAACAGGCTCAACAGGAAATATCAGGGCCTTTGCGCATCTTCTTACTGACAAAGGGAAAATATTGTTTGTTTCTCTGACAGAGAGCTGGTGGCTTGTTCGGCAACCATGTCAGCTATTACCAAAGTGATGGCAGGAGTGCGTTCCCCCAGACGTTCACCACCCAGCGACCTTTGCACATCAATAAATCTGGCAACAACCAAGGAGACACTGAGTCTCCATCTCATGAGAAGCTGGTGGACTCCACCTTCACCCCCAGCAGCTACTCATCTTCAGGCTCCAATGCCAACATCAACAATGCCAACAACACTGCCCTGTGCCGCTTCCCCAGCCCGCCCAACTACCCCAGTACTGTCAGCACAGTGGAAGGCCACGGGACCCCGTTGTCACCCACCATACGTGTGCAGGAAGCTCCTTGGAAACTACCTTCCAAAAGGTAAGCTTCACAGCAGAGTGAGAGAGGAATATGCATGCAAACACCAAAGCACTGCTGCAAAGCTGTCACCCACTAGAAATTGCCCTGCCTGCAGCCTGGATTGAGCCTTCTGGTTCTCCACCTGGGCTAAATCCCACAGTGCAGCAGATACACATCCACTGACCACTGCAAGGAAGCAGCAACCTCACTGACCAGCACACGTGATTTCTTCGGGCTTTATCATGACGAAACCTTTGTAAGAACCAGAGGGATCCTTATTTATCCTTCCTTCACGATAGGGAGGTGTTTTATTAATGGTAACTGAAAAAAAAAAAAAAAAAGGAACTACAATTCATCTTAAGAACCCATGGGGGAGATCTGTGGAAGTCAGTGTTTTTCATTTAGTGCATCGTATCCATAAAGAGGTCGCCAAAGACCTTCTGGAGGATGGAGGCAAGGTTTTCAGAAATGCAATACTGAGTAAAACAAAGAACATCCCCTTCTTTGGGCATCCTTCAGGCTGTCTACACACAGATGACTAATGCAAAAGGAACATCACTTTTATCAGTGGGGTATTTTTTTAAGTCTTTCAGTAAAAGCAGGATTGAGCTGGAAATTTGTTTTCAATGCAGACAGATGGCAATGCGAAAAGGCGGAGAAATGCTGCTCCAGAACAGGACAGAATATGACAATAGGGTGCAGGAAATTCTGTGCGTGCAGCGTTACTCAAAGAATCTAGAGGCTTTTCTAATTCCTGCCTTCCTCAGGGAGGCCACAGGAATTACACACCATGTGTTATCCACTGCCCCCCACTTGCTGACTTGTGCTGATGTGACACTGCTAACATGGTGTTCTTTTTTCTCCCGGCTTCCCTGCGCACCCTCCTTGAATTAGGACGCATTACTACGAAACACTGGGACGGTACGTGTTCTCTCTCATGCTTAATACTCACCAGGTCTAAGGCCCATTGTTTGTCCCATTGAAAGCTCAAATCTCAATTAATGCTGAATATAAGCTCTTCTTTTTGGTGTCAGTAGGTTGAAAAAGATGTTTAATGGTTACCATGACATCTCCAGAAAATGCTGCCAATTTAGAGCTTTCCTGCCCACAGGCAGACAGCGATGCACAGACTTTTTCTAGCTGGTTTCTAAATTTGGGATTTTTTTTAGTTTCTAGCTGGGCTCATACATGTAGGCACTCTCTGGTCACAGCACAGAGCAGTACACCCTGCCATGTTCACACAAAAATCTTCTTTGGTTTTGACTAAACACAGGGGGAGCTGCCACATAGTGAGTTCCCTCCCTTGTACCTTGCAGTTTTACTTGCCTCCCATCTCAGCAGGAAGATCACTCCATGCACATACACGCTGCTCCTCCTGCTTTTTGCTTGAACCAAATGAGAAAATAATGTTTCCTATCCAGTCCCTGAAAGATGAAAATACCTCTGCCACACTGCTGTCTTCTGTGAATGCTAGTAACAAACTGACTCTAGTACCTCCATATCAGTATTTCAAAGATTCACACTACCGTCAGTTTTTACTCTGCTCCTCAGAAAATACAAACTCAGAATGAAGTGAAATACGAGAATATGACTTGAATCAGAGGGACAAGGAGGCAAGCAGGAAGTAAAAGGCTGTCATGCCTAAGAGTTTCAACAGACTGTACTGAATTCAAGCAGAAGCACTCTGCAGTTAGTGGTGAGAAAAAAGGGAGCAAAGGTGGAAAACACAGGAAGAAAATAGGGCATGAAGAGGAGGCAGAAGGGAGAGGTGGTGTAGAATGTAGGATTTGGGAGGCAGAGACCATATTCCACAGAGATGAGAGGGTTACTATTTGTCATGGAGGCTTCTCTTTAAAATTCATATGGAAGGCTTTTGCAACAAGAGAAGAAACTCTATTTCCAAGAGCCCATCTCAGATTTTACTTCCAGTTCACAGCCTTGGAAAAGTTGTCAGTGTGACAAGCACGTGTACAGAATACCTGTACTCATAAATGACAATAAAATGCTCCCACAATTGTTCAATAATGGCTGAAGAAACTTCCTCTGAAAGAGGGCACAGACAATGGTTGTTATTGCTTTTGTATTTGTGAACTCTGCAGTTGTGTTCAGTCATTGATTTTTCTGTGATAGCTCTTCAACATTATAGCAAACTGAGACAGATGGAGCCTGTCATTCTTGTCTCTATAGCAGGTCTTCTTTACCGTCACTGTATCTTGATTTGTCTTTTTTGCTCATTAGCTCCAGTTCCAGAGACAGCCAGCTGGCAATTGTTTGCCAAGAGGAAGTGTCTCAGGATGAGACTTATGATGAAAATTTGAATGAAGACATTGAGTACTGTAGTGAACCCAGTCTGCTCTCTACTGAAATGTGAGCTTTGCAGCTTTAGTCAAGGTGTTCGGGTGGTTCTTGAATTAAGGGGAGAAGTGGGAAGATGTAACATTTTTCTACAAAAATTTCAATTTATGGGATAAAGCCAGAAAACTTTCGTCAGACAACTCAAATACCAGAAAGTTAAAAATAAATACATAAATAAATAAATAAAAATAAACCAATTCAGCCCTGAGAGATAACACTGAAAGGGAGATCTTTTGCCTAAGATTTTCCTTCTCCTCTGAATGAGACATCTGGATGTGCAGGGCCTCCCCACCCATTCCCTTCTACTATCTGATGCTCCCAGATCACATCTTCAGAGCATTCTCTGTCTCACAGTCTCTGTTGCTTCTCCTGGACCTGTTAGCTAGCTCACATCCATTTGACAGCATGATCTTCCTGGCTTTCCTGCTGGAAGAAAGGTTATTCTGTCCAATGTGAACTGCTTTTCTAGAATCCCCCTGCTCTCCTTTCCAGGCTGTCATACCAAGATGACGAAAACAGACAACTTACTCCACCAGAAAACATCAAAGGAGAGGACACCCGGCACTCCCCGAAGAAAGGGTTTCTGTGCTCGTCAGCACTAGGTAACATCTCCACGCGACACACGGGCTGTGCTCTCCTCTGCCTTGGCTCAGTACTCACATCTTGCTGGAGAAATCCCAGCATGCGTGGGGCCGGGTACTGGTGTTTGTTGCATTTAGCTGCTGAGACCAGGCATCCCACGGCACACATGCAATCCTGATCAGGCAGGTGACTCTGCAGACTTTATACTCAGTCACTAGATAAACCTGCGGCTGTTCGGATAATCCATGGTTGTTTGGATAGTCTACATGATCTGTTTCATTAAACCTGCATGTGAATTAGAGAAGTTTATTAGAGCTCTGTAGGCTCTCCAAACAATCACTAGGGAGTTACCGGATGGACTAGCCTTGGCTGTCCTTGAGTGTTCTGTTCTGTGTGTATTCAGCAGGGAGAAAGGAGAGGTTGTCTCTTTTGTCCGCTACAAGGAAAACAGTGAATTTCAGATTAAGTTACAACACAAATTTGCTTTCTGCTCTAATTGTACCTGGAGATTTTCAAGTGTTGAGTGTGCAGACTATGATCAAGTGAAATGTGTGGATCACAAGATTTTATGGAAATACAGCAAGTCTTATAGACAGGATTCTTTTTAGTTTCTCCCCATAAATCCTTCTTTTTTTCCGCACCAGTGCTCAGGAAAAAATAAGTCTGGAATAAAATGAGATTGTTTAGGTAGAATATTTTTCAGCCTTTTTCCTATTTTAGTGTGCCATACAGCTTCATCTTAAATGATGGATTTATTTGCCATTCTTCAGAAGTAAAGCTTGTGCACTTGTTCATGAATATACTTTGCAGTACTTTGAAGTTCCTATATAGGGAATACATTTCTCATAATTACTCCCAAAATCTTTTTTTCTTTTCTCTTCCCTTCTTTCCAAACTACTGAAAGTACCACATCTGTATATACCCAACCCTCCATTCACCAGTGAGTTCAACCATTAATTCACTTCCACTTGATCTTGCTACAGACACAGCCTCATAAACTGTGGTATGTCTGGCAGTTAGGGAGGCAGGTCACATGCCAGCGGGAGGCTGATGTCACCTGAGCAACCACATGTCCCCTCCTGCAAAGTGGGTACAGCCAGGCACAGCACAGCGCCAGAACCTTGGTTGCCCTTATCAGCCCCGTGAAGGGCTTTGCCTGAACCAGAAAGGTTCAAGAACACTTTAACTGCTTGTGAGGGAAAGCAGCTGCACAGTATCTGCTACTTCAATTTTTTAAGGGAGAAAAATAAAGTTATCATAGAATCATCGAATTGTTAAGGTTGGAAAAGACCTCTAAGATCACCCAGTCCAACTGTCAGCCCATCACCACCATGCCCACTAAACCATGTCCCTAGCATAGAATCATAGAATCATCCAGAATTTTATCTTGCAACTTGCTTGGCAGATAGTGTTGGTAGGTCCATGATGCTTGACTGTGTTTTGCAAATACAAGCACTTTGGAAAGGGTAAGGTATGGCGGGAAAGCAGACAGAACTTAACATGTGGGGTGTCTTTGCTGTCTCTCCAGTGGAACTGCACTAAATGAAATTGAACTCAGATTATCTGTAGTGTAGTATGAGTGATGGACACAGTTGTTTGTGATTGGTGTTTCAGGTCGAAGAGCATCTTTTCACTTAGAGTGTCTGAAAAGACAGAAAAACCTGGGCGTAGACGTCTCGCAGAAGACAGTTCTGCCTTTACATCTGGTACATCATCAGGTAAGCATTCATAACCATGAAGGGCCCATCAATGCAACTGAGAGTCTACCATCTGCAGTGCCCTCCCATTGCATCCCAGCCAACTTTTAAACACCATTTGAGATAGTTTCTCACCCACATGAAAGGTCCAATTTTTAGATACTGTACTTGTCATCACACATTTCAGGATTTTTATCATTCCCAGAATAATGTTACAGGGACGTGTTCTTTAGAGTCAGCAGAGTTATCATTACCTGATGTCTATCAAAGAACAAGATAGAAACCTAGCTATCAGGTAAAAATAACTATCCCAATTGCACTCTACAGAGCAACTGCTCTGGCTTTGATGATAGTACGCATATGAATAAAATGTGCAGGGTCTGCTTTCATATTAATTAAAGATAGCCAGTAAAGGTAATTAATCATTAAAAAAATGAACTGATTGCATGTGATTAATTAGCCTCTTAAGTCCTTTATAACTGCACTCAGCAGCCTACCAATGTATGTTACGCATATCTAAATGATTAGCCAGCTGTCATAGTCCAGAGAGGATCTCTGTCTTTTATTTTGATGGCACCACTATCTGTTGCCATAAAAGAAACATGTGCCAATGGCAGCACCAATCCTGCAACGTGAGGCATTCTGCTCTGTGTAGTTTCCCAGCACAGGGCAGATCAGGGGCACAGGAGCAGGGGTGGGAAGAGGGAGAAATCAGAGCAGCTGGAAGAGTGAGAGGTGAGTGCACCTGAGATGCTCTGTGCTTTTTCACTTTCATTCCTAGCAGCAGCAGCCAGAGATCCTGTAAGGGTCAAGCTCCAGAAAGCAGTGGTCTGCAGAGAGCTACTGCTGTGGCAGGGACAGTGAACGTATTGGGTCAGCGGGCAGAGAACACCTTCCCACCTTCCCCACAGCAGTATCAGCCCTGCAGGCAGAGGAGACACATGCTTCCCACCCTCTCACCCCACACAGCCAGCAGAATCACCTTCTTCCAACCTGCACAAAGAGGATGGCGCTAGCTTCACCCTTCCTCATCCCACTGTGCAGTGCCAAACTAGAGGGACGGGGCTCTACCTACCCCAGCATCCCCCAGCCAGCCTGCAGGGTCACCTTGAAATTGGCATCTGGCCTCCAGCTGGCAACACCCAGCAGCGTTAGTACTTCACAAAATCATCAGCCTATAACTGTGCTTAAAATGAGAACATGAAGTGGAAAGGTTGCCTCTGCTAAGCACAATGGATTCAGTTGCTCATGAATGCTTGAAGGAGTATTCTCATGAGATGCTCATTCATAATGACATGTAAATATATGCAGCTGAATAAGCAATCCTGAGGAGCTCCTTTCAACCTCCTTGGTACCTTACATTTTGGATAAACGCCCTGTATATGTTTCTACTAAGCTGAAAAACTGGTTCAGTTGTCCTGCCTAACAGATCTAGGGCTCTCCTTGAAGTCCCAGCAGCGTAAGGGACGTGCTGAGGCCACCACAGCCTGCAGGATGTGACTTATACAGATTAATTTTGAAGGGCTTTTTCCTTATTGATATTTGATAAGAGTTGGACACATAATTCTTGAGAAAATCATGGTGAACTTTGCAGGTGACCAGTAATTGATTCTTTTGTTTGTCTGCCTCTGAAATCATCAGCATAGCATGCTGATAGCCATTCCCCAGAATTTCAGTGGCAGATGGATATCTAAAAGTTAGCTGTCTAGCTAACTTTTAAACCACTCCGTTCAGTCCCACTGTAGTCAACAGACCATCTCCAAAAGGCAAGTGTAAGCGTTTCCAGACAGCAGGCATCCAGGAGGCAGGAGGCTTGCTGGTGTGCCTCTGCACAGTTAGCTGACACTAAACACGTTGCTTTTAGATAGCTGAAGCTGCAGAGACAAACCCCAGCCCCACCAAGAGGATTCTCTGCAACACAGCTACATACTTTATTTTCTGTGTGTTTATTCCTTTATTGGACAGCAGTGAGCTGTGTGAGATGAGCTGCTGCCTGATGGCATTGCTTATGGAACAAGCAGCAGTCACCATCAATAAGGCATCAGATCAGCCCTACACAACAAGGGGCTTCCTGAGAAATCTGTTATCAAAGGAGACTGCATGACTCAGGGGCTGTGTATGCGCTGACGGGAAAGGCTGGAAGGCTCGAAGTGTAATCATCAGATATTGATTGTCCCACCCACAGCAGATGCCTTAAAATCCAGTGGTGGTTTTTTAATTATTGCCAACTGCAGACGCATCTAAAATTCACATCTGGTATCCGTTCGGGTTCTACAGTAGATGCTTAGAGAAAACACAGCAACTGGCAGTAAAAGCAGCAGTATGGGAGGTGGGGAAATGGCAGTGGTGGGAGAATTAATCTCTGTCGCTCTCAGGGGAGGTGGTGTTTCTGGCAGCTGTGGGGCATGGGGCCGCATCCCTCCTGTGGGCCCAAGGTGGAAGCTCAGCCCTGAAAGCTCCGTCTGGTGCTTGGCACAGGCGCAAGCGACACCACTTAAAGGAAAGCTTGCAAAATGAGCTCACAGGAAACATCCAAACCATTCCAGGAGCCGGCAGCTATTTCACAGGCCTCAAGACTCTCCAGGTCTTCCTTGGGCCATTTCTCCAGCACCGCGCTGTCCCAGCCCTGCGGTAGGAGCGGGCCCTCACTCTCCACATTCCCCCTCTCTGTGCAGGCGTTAGCGGTGGCCGGCCTGAGCCCCCTCCTCCAGCGAAGCCATTCCCCCACCATGTTCTCCCGGCTCTGCGCCACACCGCCCGCTACGCCCTGCAGCCGAGGCTGGCCGCAGCAGCCCATCCCGACCCTGCGCCTCGAGGGAGCCGAGTCCAGCGAGAAGCTCAACAGCAGCTTCCCCTCCGTGCACTGCAGCTCCCACTTCCCCGACAGTTCCGGCAGCCCGAGGAGAGCCAGGCCGGTCTCCCTGACCGTCCCCAGCCAGACGGCGGGGAGCAGCAGGCAGTTCCACGGCAGCGCCGGCAGCCTGGTCGAAGCGGTAAGGCTGCAGCGGGGCGGAGGGTGTGGGTAGTGTCAAGGCCGACCGCGAAACATGGCCCTTGGGAGGGCCCAGGCCCATCTCCAAGCAGGCGTCAGCGGTGTGAGGGAGGAGAGGGGCCGCTGGGGCCATCATGGTGCATGGGGGAGTGAGAGGGACGTGGTGGGGCTGGCGGTGCAGGCTGCTAACGGGTGCCTTTGTCTCTGGCTCCCCGCCTCCTCCCTCAGGTCTTGATTTCGGAAGGACTGATGCAGTTTGCTCAAGATCCAAAGTTCATTGAGGTCACAACCCAGGAGCTCGCCGACGCCTGCGACATGACGATAGAAGAGATGGAAAACGCAGCGGACAACATCCTCAATGGTAACAGCAAGCAGAGCCCCAACGGCAACCTCTTGCCTTTTGTTAACTGCAGGGACGCAGGGCAGGACAGCGCGGGCGAGGAAGAGGAAGAGGCGCAGAACCCGGATTGTAGAAAAAGTCAGGAGGAGCTCAAGGACAGCAGGATTTATATCAGCAGCCTGTAGTTGCCAGGGCTGGAAGCGATGCTGGTTTTTTATTTGTTTCAATGTTCCTAATGGGTTTGTTTCAGAAGTGCCTCACTGTTCTCGTGACCTGGAGTAACCGGAACAGCGTTCTTCATTCATTTCTGTTGGGACGAGTCGCAGAGTTGGGTGGTGGCAGAGAGCTTTTCGGGAGCGGATAGAACCCCGGCACGCGTCCCCGAGGAGGAGCACAGCGCGGCATGGCGTGGCATGGCAGAGGAGAGCCAGCTCCCTCTTTTTCCAGCCCCTGCACAAGGCGCGACGACTGCCTCCCGCGCCACGGGCCCCCAGCCTCCTGCAGGCGCCCCGGCCAGAAGCACCCCGCCTCCAGCGGGCCTCCTTCAACTTTGCTTGTAAAAATCATTTTGCA
The DNA here is from genome assembly GCA_013396635.1 of Penelope pileata. NCBI lineage: Eukaryota > Metazoa > Chordata > Aves > Galliformes > Cracidae > Penelope > Penelope pileata. The sequence goes on along the minus strand of WBMW01001041.1, from coordinate 542,126 downwards.
CACGCTCCGTCCGAGCCTCGCCGCCCCGGCCCCGCCGCCAGGGCCCTGAGGACGCAGCCCCACCGCCATCAGGCGCGGGGACTCCGGCAGCGGCTCCCGCCAAGGGAGGCGAGATCCGGCGGCTCCTGCTGCTGGCCAATCAGAGCTCGAGCGGTCACTCGCCAGCCAACCCGAGCGCGGGCGAGCCGCCCGCCGACCAATCGGAGCTCAGACAGCCGGCCGCGCCAGCCAATGGGAGAGCGGGGATCGGGCTGGGCGCGGGTCTCTCCTTGTCCTGCAGTTCGGTGTTTCCTTGAGAGCATGTTGCGGTTTTTGTGTTGACTATTTTATTTTTATTGTTATGTTTCGGAGGGAGAAGGGAGTGTTTACAAGGTTTTGTAATCACCTACCTTTTTGTTTTGGTTTCTGTTCACCTTTGCGAATGTCCCATCGGTTCAGCCATGTCCTATTATTTAATCTGGGTTTTTTTCTCCATTGGCATTTGGTAGAAGTTTCACGCTAGGCAAGTTTTACCGACCACTATGTACGCCGAGACTTTGTACTTTCCTTTGCTAGCGAGCGAAACCTCCTTTTTTTGTTGTTGTTTTACCATTTAATGCTGGTTGGCGACACACTCAGCACGGCCTCGCATGGCCAAGGGATGGAGGATGGCGTTGGGTCCCCTCCGGGGGCCCTTGGGTGGCAGAAGGGAAGCGCTGCCGGCTTTCGGGAGGGGAATCAGTCACTCTTTGCATTTTCTGTTCCACAAGATATGCAAAAACAATGCAATAATATTCATTTTAAAATACAATTGTAAGTCGTGTTGGCATTAAAACTGTATAGAAAAAAAAAATTAACGGGGCGGGGGGGGGACAAACAAGCAGAAGGCGTTACGCTTCGATATATTCCGTGTGATGTTTTATTGCATTGATAATGTTTCTGTTGAAGAAACCGTTATACTTGAATTCAGGTCAGTTTCAGTATTTTTCAAATATTTTTTTAAGAGGAATTGCAATTGTGCCAAGCAAATATAATGAATCGAATTAAGTTTGTTTAAAAAGAAAAAGAAAAAAAGAATCACTTCTTGTATATTTTGCTGCATGTCAAGTGAATCATTTCGTATTTGGAATGTGCCAAGCTTTACCTTTGAACTCTTAAGTGCTTTTTTACGTGTGATTGGGGAAAGGGGTACTGTTTTTTTTTTTTTCCTTTTTTAATTTGTATGATGAACAAAGTGTACCTGGTGTAAGTAACTATTCTGCAATCCACTGACAGGTTGGACGTTACTGGTTTTGCATATCTTGTGTTCATTATCCTTCTTCCTCACCCCCTTTAAACATGCACGATGACTTTATTGGTAGAGAATCTTTCTTCCCGAGGCCAGGACGCTTTGTTCAGGCTTTGTTCTCTTTCCTTTTGCTCAGTCCCTCTGGAGGTACCTTCCCAGGAAAGGGTGGCGAGATGCCCCAGCCCACGCAGCAGATCCATCCAATGGCTTCAGCTGGCACCAGCAATTCAGGGAGGGGGAAAAGCACCTGCTTTCAGATGGCTGTTGTTAGATTGCTTGCCCTGATGGTTCTGACAGGATCTTGGGATAAGCAAATGCAAACAGCAGAATCGTTAGCAAAATAAATGTATCTAACTGTGGACTGAAAGCACAGGGTAAGTGAGGGAGGGAGCTCTGGATCGTTGCTTAGGAAAATCGCTGCAGTCTGGTCAAGACACAGATGTTCTGTGACTTTTGTGTGTTCCCATGCACATTCCCATCCTTCTTGCCAGACCTTAGCGTATGGGTCAGGTTCCAAGTCACAAAACATCTGATGGCACAGCGTGTCCCAGCTGTATTTCCCTGCTGCTGAGCCTGAGCCTCTCCTGATTTTCCCCACACATGGCCCTAACCAGTGGCAGAGGCTGAGAAACCAGGGAGGTATTATTAGATTTTATGCGGCTGATTTCTGTCTAGACTGCTGCTGGCTTTTATCCCTTTTCAAGATGTTTCACAAACTTTCAGATCAGTGCTAGGAGGTGTGATCTGACTCAGAGCTAAACTTTCGTTCCAGTCTTGAGCTTCACAGATGTTTGAGAACATAATTTATTACGTATGGTGATTATATTATTTTTGTAATGCCCTTGAGTTTACTTCTTGATTCTGCTGGGGCCATAAAGCAGAAATAGCAAAAGACATTTTTGATGGTGCACTTGTTTCCTTGTTGCTTTGAACTGGCCAGTAACAGTTTAAGACACCTTGCCAACAAATCCTTTTAAACTGGGGAAATATGAACCCATTTAGGCAACCATCTGGCATCAGAGTCCCAATCCCAGACTTCCCTGGAGAAAGCAACCACCTGAAGTCTGTCGGTCTCATTTTTTCCATCCCTCTTGTCTGTACTGAGACAGACACATCAGTGCTCCTCCCTTTGTTAGTTTGCTCTTGGTAGTGCTGCAGTGCTCCAAAGCCACTTGAAAGGAAATAATGCTGTGACTGGTTGTTTCTGAAAATGGAATCAGTGTAGGGGCTCCCTATCTCATTTTCTTCCACTAGTCCCCCTGGCCCTCCCAGCAGGAGACAGAGGTGCTCCTTGCTCCTGATGAACAAAGTACTGTCCTAGAGTAGTGGAGGCAAGGGGCGTTTTGGATGTCTGGCAGTGTGAGTTATCTTTCAGGATTTTTCCTGAAGGGAAGGAAGAGGGTAGAAAGGATTGTGCCCTGCACGTTGCTGGTGGAAGCTGTGACTCCCCCAGGGGTCAAAGCTGACAGTGGTGGGGAAATCCCCAGTGTCTGCTGGAAGATGGCTTCAGTTCTGCAGAGTGGAAAATGCATGGCTAGCAGAGCATGCAGATGCCTTGTGCCGTCTGAGGGGCAGGTGTTAAATATAGCCATTGCTGGTGCCAGCTGTACAAATTTCTCTTTCTGGGGAGGGTGGCTTTGTTTTTTTTGTTTCCATTCGAGGTATTCGCAACATGCACATTGTGATGGGCCTGAGCAAAGAGCTGCTGCCTCCTTCAGGTGAGGTGGAGCCTGGGGGCGATGGAAGGCGGGGCAGGCGTCATACCTGGGGGTCCTTCCTTGCCCAGTGCGCGGGAGCAGATGGTGGGTATGGTCACTGTGCTGTGGATGGAAGCCATGAAGGAACCAATGGCCGAGGAGAGGCATGGAAGGAAAGAACAAGGAAACCGATCTGCTGTTTGCCACTGAGCATCTCTGACTTGCAAGAGTACACTGCAGACTAAAGACATTTCTTACAAAACAACAAACCTCCTCCCTTTACCACTCCTGCTCATTACTCCAGGCAGTACTGGGCCAGCCACATCAGGTGCATTTCTTTTTTCTTCCTTATTCTGTGTGGCTGATGTGACGGGGAAGCAAGCGGGACTCATGGTCCAGAGCTGGAGTTTCGTTATCCACAGACCTTTTCTGCATCACCTGCCTCTTCAGCTGGACACACGAATGATGATGGCATGGATGCTGCTGCTGCTGCGAGGTCCAGCCTGGTTTGTCACCCTGCCCACCTCACCCAGCGCAGAAGGACAGCCAGAGAGGTGCCATGTACAGAACCGCATCTATTTCTGCTTTGTTTTCTGACTCAGAACCCTGCCCCCGGTGACTATGACAATGATGACGAAAACAACAACAACAAAAAAAGGGCAAATGCATTTTTTACATTTCTTGATAATTTCCAAAGCAATGTATCATTGCTTTCTTTAGACTGACGCCAATATAACAGTTGTATGGGTCTCAGCCAGGCTCCTGTGTCTTTTCTGCCTGATAGTTTCAGATTGCTGTATGAAATGTATGCGCGTTTGCACACAGACACAATCGCACAAGGTGACGGCACCACGAGCCCATGGGGTTGCGGACTTGTGTCGCAGGTGAAGCTGGAGGCCTTGCTTCATACGTCTAGGTGAGAAACGCCAACCCATGGGTCCAGCGAGCTGAAGTGGGGCAGTCCCACTGAGTCAGAACTGGGCATCCTGTGGTACACACGTGGTCCAGTTGGGACTGTCCCAGGGCAAGGGGGGAGAGGAACAGCAAATGGGAAATTTGGAGCTCAACAAAGTTGTTAAAGTCACTAGAATCCATTCAGGGGCTTCTGGTAGTGGTGAGATTTTGTCAGTCCCAATAATTAAATTTGTAGCATGTATAAAGAAAATATTCCTGGCCAAGTTCTAATCTTGCTAACACAAGGATAGAGTGCTCTATTGGCCAGGGAGATTTGACTGATATAAAGAATGCGGAAAAGAGAACTTAGCCCAGAAGGAATTTAATTATATTTTTCCTCCCTTTATTTTCTTCTCCAAAGATTAAGAAATACAAATTTAAATAGCTGCATAGGGTTTCTTTTCTCATCTTTTGAATGTTGCAAAGTTATTAAAGTCTCTCGTTCTGGGTTAGCAAGCCCCGGGATCCAAAAGGTTTCCAATGGGATCTCAGTCCATGGAGCTGTGATCTCTGTTGCTTTGTTTCTGGACAGCTGAAACCATTGTGGCCTTGCTGCTCCAGTGCCTGAGAGCACAGTGGTTGAGGGCAGAAACACAGCGTAGAGAAGTCCTGTACTGAAAACAGACTGGGCTCCAACTGCTTGCAGAATAGTACCATCACACTGGAGTGGAAAAATCCTTTTCTGAAATGAAATATAGTGTTCTAGTTCAATCTTCCATTCTTCTCCCACCCTAAAAGGGGATCTTGACTTCGCTGTTAACACTTGATCATAAAAACAGGCCTTTAGGGGCATGGAGCTTGATTGAGCTGCCTACACGTGTGCCTCCCCTGCCATCTGAGATACCCGACAGTATTCTGCCCAGCCTGCAGCAGCAGGTCCAGCAGGGCACAACTCTTCCCCAAGGCTGCTGCCATGTCTGCCAGCTCCACGTGGGTGGCACAGGCTTCAGGTGGCAGGGGACAGCTGGGTAGCTTAACTGAGTCCCTTTCTAAAAGGGCTAACTGAGCAGAGCAGCACCGATGGCTGAAGGAATGAGCGAATCTTCATTAGCGTTACCAAGGGCTTAGCGAGGCATGATCGGGAGTCCAACTCCAAGCCCCCATGCTGTTCTCCCACCCCACGCCGTGCGGGCAGGCCCGGCTCCTATGGCCTGGAGCCCTCGCACCCTGCCCAGCCCTCACCTGGGCCCAGGCCTAGTGCCTGTGCCCCAGGCCCCACGGAGCAGCGGCAAGAGCAGGCATGGTCCCACCCCACAGTGCATTTTTTCTGACAGCCCCTTTCCAAAGTATTTTCCTATTCAAGACAGACCCACGGGCTCAGACACCATCCATTAGTCTCATCATTCAGAGGATGAAATACCTGTGTTTTATTGTTTCGTTTTGCATTTTGTCCAATCAGGCAAAATGCAAGCTCTTCCTCACACAGGCTGTAATATTTTAATTATTTTAGTGTTTTAAGCATCCAAAGCCAGTCCACTCCCATCTCAAGCAGGTAGACTGGCAACCAATACTACCTAAACATCATCAGCTTCATGATCGCTCATAGGAGTGATTGGTTCAGGATTATTCAGTCTTGACAATTTGAATGTGGGGAGATTTCAGAGGAGGAGGAGTCAGATTGTAAATATCTCTTTGACAACATTGCTGCATCACACACAAAACCAGGGGGAGATACTTATAAAACTGCCTTAAAAATCAATTCCGAATGATGGAGTCTCCCTCCAAACAATTGCCACTTGGTAGATCAAGGGATAAGTCACTTTGGGTAAATTCTGGCAGGAAGTGGTTGGAACTGGTCCAGTTTTGGAAGTGAAAATGTAATTTAGGAGCTGATCTCTCGCTCAGTCTGACATCACATCCACACCAAGGACTGAGCACTGCAGGATCAAAACTGCTTAAGGCATGGGGGTGCTGTACCTGGCCCGTATCTGTATGGCGTGGTCTGGCCCGGCAAGGTACTGCATACCCGTGTTTCCCGGTGACTTCAGGGAAGATGGGGTTCCTCAGCACCTCTTCAGTTCAGGCCCTGGAGCATCATTTCCTGCTCTGATCATCAGCTATAACTGTTGATAAATATAAGTGTTTTGCCTTCATTTGAATTGCCCAGAGCTGTAAAATGACCTCTTTCAAGTATAAACCAGTCAGTCACCTCCTCTCCCACTCTTCCCTACGCTCCCTGCCCGCCCCAGCCCCCCTCACACCTCCGCCCGAGCCCTTCCCTCTCTCAAGTCTTTACCTCCTTCCACAATTTTATATCTAGTTTTCATGAACCCACAGAAATGCTTTTGTAAATAATGCTGTACAGTTTGTAACTGTCATGTAAGCCTGTCATCAGTGCCAGAGTCCGTCTTGCCCTCTCGCACGTTTTAAAGTCAACAGAGAAAAGTTAGAGTGAATGGCCCGCAAGCGAGCTATAGGGTCATCTCTGTGTGGGACAAATGTATATTCCTGTAAGATTGCATTTTTATCTAAGGAATGATGTTATTTTAAAATTGCTAATAAATTTCTAAACAATGTCCAGATTTGTTCAATATCGTAAATGTTATCAGAACTGCTTTGACATTGCTCCCTTGGCTCAGCGGTGGCTGCAAACTGAGGCGGCATCCTGCAGCCCCTTATTTCCCACTGGCAGTTCCCTCACGGTCCATGGGGACTCTCGTGTGCATAAGGGGCTGCAGAGCAGTGCTGGATAGTCACAGACTGTCCTGTTAAACGTTAACTTACAAAACCCCATCATTTCTGCAGTTATCACCGCAGAAATGCTACCTTGTAATGATGCCCGAGGTATGACTCATTCATAACCAAATAGTTACCATTTTCTCCACAGGATTCTTTTCTGTTAAGCGTATGCATTAAAAAAGGAATGCCCGCAGCCTAAACACGGCGTAATTAGTCTGTACATAAGCCATGAAGCTAATGGGACATAACAAGTAACGTATCATGCGTTTTCGATTGAACAAATTTGTTCTAACAACACAGTTATCAAGCAATTATGCCGTAACGCCAGCTGAGTGCTGTGTTTCCTGCCACAGCACTATAAACCGTAGGGTGCTGCGGTAAGATCAAGCACGAGAAGAAAAGCATGGTTTTCTTCAATTGCATGTGCAGTTCTATCCCCCAACTTGCACACAAACGTTGAAACTGCAGGGTTTGTGACTGCAGTTCGGTAGCAGTGTCACAAAATGGTTGGCGCCAGAAGGTGACCTCAGGCTATGGATGCCACCAGCACGAGGAGCTGAAGGACGGGACAGCCACCAGAGCCCCGTTATCTCCCGGCTCAGGCCGGCCTTTGGGCAGACATTGGTCACCACTGGGCCCCAAGGAAGCACCATGCCCTCGGCTGTCGGTGGGAGCCCAGCACGCAGCTCAGCTCCGCTGCCTGGCTCACCCAGCCTGGGCCGGGCTCTGGCTGTGTGTGAGGACCACGTGGAGGCACGGTTTTGGTGGTGAAAGCCAGTTGCGGGCCTACCGCAGAGTGAAGAAAGGGGGCGAAACTCTGAGTGAAGCCCGGGAGCAGCTCTGCACAGACTGCTGTCAGCTGAGCGCACACGCAGTTGCCCGGTGACAGACCACCGCGCACAACCACACTTTATGCGTGTGCGCGCCTTCTGTTCCCCTGAGGCTGGAGGGCAGACCCCTGCACAAAGCCCCCGGCCCCTTCCCCACGCCGCAACCTCCGCCCAGACCGAAGCGGGGCGACGACGACGCCTCTCGCCCCCCCGCAAAGCCCAGCCCGGCCCTCTCCGCGGCCGCACCCCCGCACGAGGCAGCGCGGAGCCCNCAGCCGGTAAGCGCCGGGGGGAGGCTCCGCGCGTTGCCGGGGCCCTCCGGAGCGGCCCGGGCCCAGGGGTGCGGGGCGGGGGTTGGCGGCGCGGGTGCTCGGGGCCGCGGCACTGTTGGCTTCGCTCCGTCTGCCCGCCCGCCCCGGGGGCTGAGTGCGCTGTGCCGGGCGCTGCGGCCTCCCGCTCCTGCCCCGGCTCTGAGGAGGCAGCGGGGATCCGTGCTGGGGAGCAGGGAGCGGGCAGCTGCTCGGGGGGAGCCGTACGCTTTGCTTCGGGGCAGTGGAGCACCTGAGTGGGTCACTTCTTGTGGCACCATCTCCTTTTGCTTCCTGGAAGCGCTGCATGCTCCCAGCTGCTGTGAGAAAGCAGCTTCCCTCTGGCAGTCAGGGTGTGTGGCCAGCAGCACGGAGGGAATGTGTGCTTTGAGAGAAGAGGCAGGTCCCATCTGTTCTGTGGCACATCTCCTATCTCAGAGCCGTGTGTGTATGTCGCTGGATGAAGCCTTCAGCACAGAAACCATTGTGTCATGCAGAAGTGTTTTTCTGTCCTGACTCAGTCAGACCTGTGAGTGCTGAGCACTGGGCTGACAGGGCTGTCCCATGGTCCCAGTGCTACCTGCCTGTCCTTGCAGGAAACCAAGCCCCCTCCCAAGCTGTGCCACTCTTCTGCTCTCATCTTTTCCTGTACATGTTTCCTGTCTCTGTTTACTGCCTCCTTTCCTAAAGTTCAGCCCCACACTCACTCATTCCTGCTTTGCTTGACCTCTCCTCTGCTGCTTTCACGCCTCTTTAAAAATACCCCCAGAAAGCGTTCGATTTCTGCAGCTTTACTTCGGGCTGAGTGTTGTGAAATTACAGAATGAAAGATCTTGGCAAAGGGGAAGGAGGACATTACAAAATTGCTTAGGCATCTGACATAACCGTGGGCATCCCCAGCGCTGTTAGTCACAGCAAGCACGTGAGGTCCCGCAGCCCCTGGTGCCTGGGCTTTGGCTGGCTGCCTTCCTGGATGTACCTCCTGTTTTTTTCTTTCAAGGGGAATGCAAACTACTGAAGGCAGCGAGGGGCTCGCCAGCTTTCGTGGAGGAAGTGCCCCATGCTCTGGCTGTGCTCACAGAGCAGTGACGGTGTCAGCCTGCTGTTGGTTTTCTAATGTGCAGGCAGGCTTGTGAAGATGAGCTAGCTTAAAAACAAACCTGCGAGCAGCCCCATCCACGGGGATGGTGCAGCTGCTGGCACACATAGGAAGAAGTGTCGATCTCCCTGAGGGTAGGGAGGCCCTTCAGAGGGATCTGGATAGGCTGGATAGCTGGGCTGATGTCAATGGGATGAGGTTCAATAAGGCCAAGTGCTGGGTGCTGCACTTTGGCCACAATAACCCCATGCAATGCTGTTGGCTTGGGGCAGAGTGGCTCGAAGACTGTGTAGAGGAAAAGGACCTGGGGGTATTGGTTGATGCTCGGCTGAACGTGAGCTGACAGTGTGCCCAGGTGGCCAGGAAGGCCAACAGCATCCTGGCCTGTATTAGAAATAGTGTAACCAGCAGGAGCAGGGAGGTGATCATCGCCCTGTACTCAGCTCTGGTGCAGCCGCACCTCGAGTGCTGTGTTCAGTTTTGGGCCCCTCACTACAAGAAAGACATCAAGGCCATGGAACGTGCCCAGAGAAGGGCAACAAAACTGGTGAGGGGTCTACAGCAGAAGTCTTATGAGGAGCGGCTGAGGGAGCTGGGATTGTTTAGTCTGGAGAAGAGGAGGCTCAGGGGAGACCTCATCGCACTCTACAACTTCCTGAAGGGAGGTTGTGGTGAGGAGGGGGTCGGCCTCTTCTCCCGGATAACTACTGACAGGACGAGAGGGAATGGCCACAAGTTGCGCCAGGGGAAATTTAGCTTAGATATAAGGAAAAACTTTTTTCACTCAAAGAGTGGTCAGGCACTGGAATGGCCTGCCTAGGGAGGTGGTGGAGTCACCATCCCTGGTGCTGTTCAAGAAGCGTCTGGATGAGGTGCTAAGGGACATGATTTAGTAGCTGAGTGGGTGGTGATGGTGATAGGAGGACGGTTGGACTAGATGATCTTGTAGGTCCTTTCCAACCTTCTGTTTCTATGATTCTAAGTGCAGAGGTTGTGGCGGTTTGCAGCCGTTCCCCCTTCCGTCGGTTGCACTGCTCGGGGGAGGCGTGGAGCCCCTCCCATGGTGCCTGCAGTGTGGTTCCGAAGCTGCGCTGGGTGCTGAGACTGCTTCTTCCTGCTCACCGCTGCTGCCGGGTGTAGGGGAAGGGCAGGGTGAGCAGCGGGTTTCAGGCTGGGGTATGATGTGGCAGAGTGAAAGTGTCAAGTCGCTATCAGCAGACACCTGTAATCGTGACAGAAGTAAAACTGAACGCTCGTTAGCAGGAGCCCATCATACTGAACACGTGCGTTTGATGGGCCTTACTCACTGCTGCTCCATCCAGCCTGCCCTGCTGTACTGACCAGCACAGCTGCAACCCCGGCTCCTTCCAGTAACTGTTACTGGAATGTGTCATCCCCAGGGAGGTGGGGCTGGCCTTCCCTGCCAGGCACCAGAGACAGTCCCACGCTTAAACACCCACGTGGTGGTTCTCCCTGAAGTGTTTCCTCAAGGTGCTCAGCTGTGAGGCTGTCACCACGTCCTGAGGCAGCACGGCTGGCATCTGGGGGAGTTGTGTCCCGCAGTCTGTGGGTTTGTGATAACCCTGCCAGCCCCAAGGGCAGGTGGGCATAGTGTAGTGGTGGGAGTCACTGCTGCCGGCTCGGTGGTGTTCAGTAAAAGTCTCTAGAGAAGAGCGGATGCAACATTTTTCACGAAGACGAGTGGTGGTGATACACGTGAGGAAGACTTGTCCCACTCCTCTGTTACAAGCTTGTTCAGTTTGCCTTTGGTATGGACTTTCTCCTCTCCTTGCCTCCTGTGTAGGATTTTGCTGTGTAGGATGTAGGAGACCTCGTTGCAGCCTTTCAGTACTTGAAGGAAGCCCATAAGCAGGCGGGAAGCTGACTTTTTACACAGTCTGGTAGTGATAGGACAAAAGGGGGTGGCTTTAAACTGAAAAAGGGGAAGTCTAGGTTAGATGTCAGGAGGAAATTCTTTACTTGGGGGGGTGAGGCACTGGCACAGCTGCCCAGAGAAGCTGTGGACGTCCCATCCCTGGAGGTGCTCAAGGCCGGGTTGGATGGGCCCTGGGCAGCCTGAGCTGCTGGGTGGTAATGCTGCCCATGGCAGGGGGATAGAACTGGGTGGGCTCTAAGGTCCCTTCCAACTCAAGCTGTTCTATGATTCTATGTTACCGTAAGTCCTGGCCGCGCTTAGAGCTGCTAAGGCATTTCTGGACTCGACCTAAAAAGGATTAGTAATCAAAGCTACCAAAAAGTGATAAAAATAATACTGAAATAGTAATTTTTGTGAAGAAACTTCATCTTCTGATGTTTGATTTCATTTTGTCAGAATTTGTAGAAGAGAACTTTATAGCTTCTGAATCAAAACACGCATACGATTTGTAGAAGGGAGTTGTTTCCTACCAGCCTTAAACAAATAATTTTTCAGTAATTATTGTTATTGTACGTTCACGTTGTATTGATCTCTGCTGCTTTGAGCCAAAAAAACTGGAAAGGGAAACTGCAGCAAACCTCAGGTCAGACAGGCCTCAGGAAAGAGGTAGCATGGCTTGGTGGTGAGAGGCAGATTTTGGGAAGCGGGAGCCCTTCCCATGCAGCAATTGCTCTTTAAAATAAAACTGGATGCCTGCCCAGCTTGCTTTGGTTTCTTGCTAGTTACCACAGCATCCTGCTGGGAAATCTTGGCCTCCAGTTATTTTAATTGAATTGTTATGACGTGATGCTGCTAATCATTTTCTCTTTTTTTTTTCACATTCATGATCCTCCGCGGCATATGGTCAATTCTCTG